>CM052709.1:70483397-70497971 GCA_028551405.1 Uromys caudimaculatus | reverse complement strand
AGTCTTTCTGTTCCCGGGTTCTCAGGCCCGGGATCCCGGCAGATCCGGGCGGGTCTGGGCGAGAGGTGCTGCTCCCCTCAACCCCACTTACGGGCCTTCCAAGTTCCTGTGAGGCTTCCTCTCTACGGCGCTCCTTGGCTACCCCATTTATGATGGATATGTGGAGATCAAGGAACAATTTCAGGGAGTCATTCTTTCCTTCCTGGGTTCTGTGTATCAAATTCAGATCATCTGGCTTAACAGAAACTGCCTTTATCCACCGAGCCATCTCACTGGCTTTTGTTCTTTGTTTCTATTTTGTTTACCTTTTCTAAGTTCATATTCATTGCACATAGTGATGAGTTTCATAAAGAAACATTCACACAAGTATATTATGTACTTTGATCATATCCATCCTCTCCTTTCTCCATATGCCTGCCATTCCCATTAATTCCCATTAATTCCCCCATACAATCTCACTTGTATTTTTATGTTATATTTACTTAGACAATGTGCTGGTGAGTTTTAGCTGTCAACTTGACATAACCTACAATTACGAGAGTCTTAAAGAGGCATTATCTATATCACAATAACCTGTGGACATGTCTGTGGAGTTGTTTTAATTGTTAACTGATATAGGAAGACCTAGCCCATTGTGGGTGGCACCATTCCCTAGGCATGGGATCTGAACAATAGAAGAAAGCTAGCTGAGAACAATGAAGACAATTAAGAAAATAAGGTTGAGTGCATTTATTTCATTATGCTCATGACTATGGATGTGATGTGATTAGATACTCAAATTCCTGACTTGACTTCCTGAATGATGAGCTGTAACCTTGAATTTTAAGTTAGATAAATCCTTTCTTCCATAAGCTGCTTTCTATCAAGATATTTGATCCCAGCAACAGAAATTATACTATAATGTATGGTGTGTGTATATATATATATATATATATCATAATATATAATATATTATCTAATGTATATCTAATAGATACCAACTATCTAAAATAAATATATAACAATAAAAATAATAATATCTGATATACATTAATATAGAGAGAATTCACAAATGAGAAAATGCATGATATATGTCTTTGAGTCTGATTTACTCCATATATATATATATATATATATATATATATATATATATATGGATGTAGGATCCACGAATGAGAGAATGCATGATATATGTCTCTTTGAGTCTGATTTACTTTGTTTAGTATGATGATTTCCAATTGTGTTCATTTTCTGCAAACAGCTGATGAGAACTCCTTTGTGAGTATGTGTGTCCCATTTTCTGTCTCCATTCATCTAATGGGAACAGGCTGATCCTGTAAATTGGCTGTTGAGAGCTGAGTGGTGGTAGCCCACACCTTTAATCCCAGCTCTTGGGAGGCAGAGGCAGGCGGAGCTTTGAGCTCAAAGCCAGCCTGGTCTACAGAATGAGTCCCAAGACATCCAGGCCTACACAGAAAAACTCTTTCAAAAAACAAAACCCAAAAGACAACAAACAAACAAACAAACAAACAAACAACAACAACAACAACAAAAAAATAGCTGTTGTGAAAAGTGTTGCAACAGACAGAGTTTCATGTGTGCTTCTGTGATATGACTCTGGGATTGTATATCTGAAGAATCCTAAGGTAACACACCAGAGACTTCTCTTTCTGACAGCAGTTGCTAGGAAATGAAATGGGGCTACAGAGTCAAACGTGAGGATTTGTTTCTCCAGCCTGGGTATTCTCACAGTATTCCCGAATGATTTCTGAGCATGAATAAAACCACGTCAGTTTCCATTCCTAGAAGAAAAGGATGTCGTTTAGGTCAAATATGCAGATATAATGTTCAAAGATCCTTCAAGAGGCAGAGATTGTAGCTGGCTCTTTGCAGGCTCGAGGGAATTCTCCAGTGGAATGGTAAATATACGTAGTAGGTTTTGCCATAAATTTCTGAAAGGATACACAGAATAATTTTCTTTAGAGAGTGGTAATTTGGATTGTTTCAAGATTGTGGTAAGGTAGGAGACCTTACATTTTATTTTACACACTTGGATAATTACATTATTTTTATATTTCATATATTTATAGAATAAATTTTACTACTTTTTATTCAGGTTGAGTATTCCTAATATAAAATTCTGAAACTGGAAATATTACCCAGTCTGAAAATTTTGACCTTCAGCGTGATGTCATGTGATGGGGCAGTTAGAGCAACAATGTGTAAAATTACTTTAAGGCCATGTGTACGAGATACATGTGAAACATAAATGAGTTTTGCCTTCAGATTTTGGACCCATCTCCAAGATATCTCATTATGTGTATACAAAAAGTCTGAAAAATGTAAAACATCAGAACCAGAAACATTTCTGGTTTAGCATTTTGGATAAGAGATATCCAACCTCTAATAAGATATTTCTATTGAAAATAGAAAGGGAGGAGGGAAAACAATAATAGAGAGCTGTAGTGACCAGTAGGTGTGCAGGGTATCAGTTGTCCACAGGCAGCTACCCAGACACAGCTCTTCTAAGTGCGTGGAAGTGGCTTCCAGGTTTGCTTATGTGTTTGAAGACACACTAGGGAAATGTGAAGATTTTAAGTGCTCATGCTACATCCGTGATTGGATGCACCTGAATTTCAGAGGTGAGGTGCTAAAGTCGTTTAAATGATCCCCACGTGATTGCAGTGTGGAGCAGTGTTTGAGGACAGAAGTGTCTCCCATGGGTTTATCAAAGAGCATACATTAAGGTGTGGCCCGTATCCATCCAACAGCGGATACAGGCAAGAGCAACATGCTCAGATGAGCTTCATCTTGGAATCCCATTGGTGGATTGCGGTTGGGCATCTAGATGTGTATAGGTCTCTAGTAAATTGGCTTGGCCCATGGATGTCATATAGAGATTCCAGAGTTGTGGTTTTTAATCTATATTTTTAAAAATCCTATAGACCTGGAAGTGGGAGTTAGAACTGAGGAAGATCCAGCAGTCAGGGGTTAGCCCTGTGCTATAGCCTCTAAACTTCTTTAGTAAGACGCTCCATGTTTTGGGCTTCCAGGTAAAGAATTTTTGTTGGAGGGAGGGAGAAAGGAAGGGAGGGAGGGAGGGAGAGAGGGGGGTGGTGGGGAGAGAATGAATGAGAATCATTGATTCATTGATCTAGAGACAGGAGAGATTGGACAATTACGGGCCAGGAACTAAGAATAGATTTCCATTTTTAAATGATTGGAAAAGAAATATGAAACATGAAAATGACACAAAATTCACATTCCACAAATAGAAATGTACTGAAACACAACCACACCATTTATTTGTGGCTCGTCTCTGACAGCTCTGCTGAGCCAAGTATCTGGGTTGCTATCTACATGTTGAGACAGTCACTACACGACCCTTTCACGGAACATATTTGAAACTTCTAAAAGAGGAAATAGATGTCCCTGTTATTTTAGAGGATTGCAGTTTCTCTGTTTCCATCACAGAGAAAATTCAGAAGAGCGCACATATGCCTGTCATTGTATGCATTCAGTAACTGACTCGTTGTAGACCTGCTTTTTTGTCCCTCCTTCTGTCCCGACTTCTACCTTTTTGTTTTGGGCCACAAATGTCCAGTTCTCTCTTTCCATCTTCAAAGACTATTTTTAGGGTGGTGGTAGTTTACATCAAAGTTAGCGCATAAAGCATAGAGAGTTCTCCCCTGACCCCACAGACACTCGGATTGCTCTGCTATCAACCTCTTTGAAAGCTCTTTAGCTAGGGGTGGAGCCTCATGTGCCATGCCCCTAGCTATGCTGGAGTTCTGACTGGCGTGGTTTGTGCTGGTAACCACAGCTGGTGTGAGTTCTTGAGTGCACACTCATGTCATGTTCCTAATACAGCATTTCTCAACACTCCTCTTTCAGCGCTTATATTTTCTCACTTTCCTCTTCCAGGAAGAAGGGGCTTCATAGATATATCCCATTTAGGGCTGAACTTATTCTCAACATTTTGATAATTTTAACTCTCTGCGTTAACTCCTGCCCTCTGCAAAACAGAAGCTTTTGTGTTCAAGGTTGAGACCAGCACTGATCTGTGGGTATAAGCATAAATGCTTAGAAGGCAGTTTGACAACGTGACCATTTGGCAAGATAATAGTAAGTTCTTTCCTAGGGCCTAAGAACTCCCCAGCAAGGCCATGGACGGTGACTAGGTTAACAGTAATGGGCATAGATTCTGTCCTGTGGAGAAGGTCTGAAATATGACTGCAACGTTATTTGTTTCCCCCATCATAATCATGCCACTATTGAATCAGTGAACATATTTTGCCTAGAATTGGTATTGTAGCATACAGAGTCTAGTACTAGAGAAGACCACTGTTGTCTTTTCTGCCCCACTGGCCTGTGTAGCACTTTTCAGCACTACCCAGCAGGCAGCAAGTTTCCTAGTCAGTTGATTTCTCTATGTCCTGCAGATAGTCACACAAAGTGTATGGCTATTAGCAATAGGGTCTTACTCTGTAGTTCTGATGGACGAGCAAAAGCGATTGTCATAGCCTGTATTACTGTAGGGACCTGTGAGGACTCCTTGAACAATAACTTACAGAGAGGTACTAGATACCAAATTCTATGGTGAAAATCGTCACTTCCAGAAACAGTCTTGAGAGGTTGCTGTGACAGAGGTGGGATGCCAACCTCCCAGGAATACAAGGATGGAAGGGGTTCCAGTGAACTCCATCCTGTGGAAAGCAAGGGTAGCTACCTGTAGAATGGGGATTTTGCTGACCGGTATTGTATGATTGGAACCAGAATGCCCTTTGTCTGATTGAAAATGCTAAGGCATACATAAGTATGTAAGTAGCCTTTGTTTTTCCTTGTTTTCCCAGACAATGCTAAGCTCTACCATTTATAAATGGCACCTCAAGAAAATAAGGAATATTTGTTTTAAAAGGTATTAGCTTGCCTGGGGTGCCCAAGTGTCTTAGGCACATCCAGGAAGGATACCTTTATTAGCATGATCTAGTAGAGCCATCACCAGCATTGAGAGACTGAATTACCGATCTCATCCTTATCTTGTCTGTGGCCACAGGCTTTGATTATTGTCTGTTGTAAAATGTCATTTAACTTATCTGCTGATGTCATTGAGCACCATCTGTGAACGTCTGGGAGGGTTCAAACAACTAGATCTACCAGAAGTACAGTGGTACCTAGTGGTCGTTTCATTCCTAAAGGCTTATATCATTGTCAAAAACTTAGTAAGTTCGAGAATAAGAGTGAGCTCTTTGGAGCCAGGGCTGATCTTTATAATCAGACTGATGCCTCATCTCTGCTCAAATGGCTTGACAGAAAGTCTTCTGTGGTGTGGCACAGCAGAAGGTGGATAAGACCCATGGTGCTTCTGGAGGTGTGTCAGTGAAAAATGGTATTTCATTGGTTCCTCTTTCCTGTCTCATAGGTCCAGCCAAAGCCGGAACTTGGTGTTAAAAATGGCGAGCATCCCTTCCTGAACGGCTGCTTGAGAGGTGACTTGCTTCCACAGGACTCCAGACTGAATTCTGTCTCTACACAGAGAACCTTGGAGCCAAGGAGCTGGAGGAGGAGCAGGAGCCGGAGGTTCAAAGTACATTCGCTGGAGCTTCCACAGCCCAGTGGGACCTGGGAAAACTCTAGTGATCCTTTGTGGAGAAGGCCTGGCTGGTCCACTGTGGCCGACAGCTCTGCCTCAGGCATGCAGCAGCGCCGACTGTCTATCCCCATAGAACCCAAGATGGGAATGAATGTTCTTAGGGAAAACGGCTTTGAGAAGCTCGAGGCGGAGACAAATGTTGACACTGGCTTCACCATCAACTCCGAGTACAGGCGATCTTTTCTGAGCAGAATTCCCAGGGATTTTCAGAGCAGCCAGCCACCACACTGCTTGTCAGGCTCTTCTTTAGAGGTAACTGCTTCCCCAAACCAAGGACTCTTTAAGGATAGACTCCGCCCTCTGTCACTTTGTGGTCAAAGGGACTTTGGTGCGAAGAAGGTCATCTCAAAATGTCCCCATCATCTGCCAGTCCAGGGTGAAGAGAAAGAAGAATTCTTTATATAGCATAAAACAAATGTGTTTTTTTCTAAGACACAAGATAAGAGGCTGTTATAGAAACCAAGCGTTGTATTAGTTGCGTTTCTCGTTGAAATGGAATATCCTACAAAACAAGCAAAGGTTTGAGAGTCAGGTCTATTCCTGGCTGGGAAGTCACAGGAGCAAGAGTGCGAAGCATCTGGTTATGTTACCTCTACAGTCAAGTAGCAGAGGGGGATGGATGCTGGCGATCCGTGCGCCTTTCTTCCTCTGGGACTCCAGCCCATGGGAAGGTGTTGCCCATTTTAAGGGTGGGTCTTACTTTCTCAGTTAGATCTTTCTGGAAACGCCGTTCTAGATACACCCAGAGGTGGGTTTCCATGGTGCCCCTGAATCCAGTTAAGTTGACAGTGAAGATCGGATCTACAAACATTTAGATCCTTGCTCATTTGAGAGAGATCTAGGCTCCTCGTGCCCAGGCTTATCCTGCTTTCACATCCGGTATTAGAAGTCCATGGGGAGCTGACAGTGTGCTGGCCAGCTGGGAGGGAGAGGAAAAAAGCCCAGGGTCTGAGCTTCTCAGTGGCACAGCCCAGCTCCATGTGTTGGCTCAGCACCTAGCAGGGCACTGGCACTGCGGAAATGAATCAGATGTGCCAGGCAAATCTGATTAGTGTGTGTAATATGGTTTCAATTTTTACTTGAGGTTGCATAGTTTATCCCCCTGGACAGTATGAACTATTTATTCTTTAGTGCTTTTTAATTTTTATGTGACCTCCTTTGGTAAGTAGGCCCTGTTTACTATCTACCCTCTTGTGGGTTCGCCTTTAAAGTTCTTTGCATGTGAAATGAGTGAAGAATGCAAAGTGTTTTCAAATTATAAATATCACCCCCCCTCCATGTTTAATTAGTAACAATACACGAAGCCAGAAAGCTAGGTTCAAAATGAGTGCAAGACTCAAAGATGTTCCTGCTCTTCTGTCTCTCATTTGTTCCTGTCCTACTTGGAAGAGGTCAGCAGTTCTTGTTAAAAAAATAAACCAAGGAAGACAGGGGTGATTAGAAAATCCCCTATCTCCACTGAGCATGCTGAAAGGCTGTGTTGACTGAATTGCTAGAACAGGACTTGCATTCCAGCTGTATTTTGGGGGCTCCCAGGGCTTATATGTTCATCTAATAAATATTTTTTGCATGCAGTAAATATTCATGGATATGATACTTAAACATTTGGCCATCAAATTCAAAAAGTACTCATGGTTTTGCAACTGCACTGAATCAACTCTTCTACACCTTAAAAGGGTGTTGAAGTTCAGACTTATTCCATAATCCAGGCCCACATTTGCCATGGAAAGACACACTAAACTGTCTTAGTTTTCTCGTTGTTTTGATGAAATACCCCAGCAAAAGCAAGTTAAAGTTGGGAGGGATTATTGTGGCTTGGAGTTCCAGCTTGGAGTCTATCAGGATGGGAGGCTCCTGACTGCAAGGGGTTGAGGTCTCTGGGCACTTTGCATCAGAGGTCAGGAAGCAGAGAGTGCTGGCAGGCTGCTCAACTGGCTTTCTCTTTGCCAGCCTGAGAAGTACCCGCCCACTTTTATACCCATCTGCCCATCTCAATTAACCTACAAGACAATCCCTCACAGGCATGATCGGAGGCTTGTTTCCTAGGCATTCTAACCTTATCAAGCTGACAACATTAACTGTCTCATAAGCATGCCTGACCTGTAAGTGGGGACTGTGAATATTATGAATTGAAATGTTCAGTCTTGAAAACATTATCCTGAGGAACAAATTCTCTTGTTGCCCAAATGCTAGAGTTTGGAGATTTAAAAGTTTAAAAATAAATGGAGGCTGGAGAGATGGCCCAGTGATTAACAGAGCTTGTTGCTCTTCCAGGAGCATGTGTTTGGTTCTCAACGCCCACACTGGGCAGTGTCTCCCTGGGATCTGATTTCCTCTTCTTGTTTCCAAAGACATATACATGCCTATGGTGTAGAGCCAAACAAACTCACATACACATAAAATAAAAAAAAATAAATAAATATTTTTAAAACTATTTGATTCTGTGGCCGTTCTCTCAGATGGGTGTTACACAAGAATGCGCATGCTTGCGTTTCCTCTCTCCCCCCCTTCCTCTCTCCTCCCTTCCTCTCTCCCCCTTTCCTCTCTCCCCCCCTCTCCTCCACTGTCCCCTTTATTTCTTCCTTCCTGTTAGGGACAGAACCGAGCGAGTGCCTCAAGGATGTTTATGAAGCAAGTAATTTTCCAGGTGCTCCGCTCCCAGCCCTCAGCGAGGTCTGAAAAGACTTGAACTCTTAGACACAGCTGGAAAGAAGGCCTAGCTGAGGCACAGATGGGTCTTGCGGATTCGTGCAGTCTGGGGCTGTGTGCTCTGCCGAGAACACCCTGAGAAAGGAGAATCACAGATGAATGATGACAGGAATTCTAAATTGACTTTTTTCTGTCCATTAAACCTCAACACGTTCTCATTGTGTTTTTTCTCTCTACCTCACAGATTAAACTTTGATCTTAGAAAAATCGAATGAAGGCCCTAATGTTCGTATGCCTTTTTATAACAAAGTTTTTTTTTTTTCTAAATAGAAAACTAATTTCAGTTGAACAATGGAGTTGCCTATAAAAGCACAGCAGGGAGAAGTTTTAAATTTTCCTAGCATTTCTTTTTTTATGTTATCTCGATTTCTTTAACATAAAACATGGGTGAGGATATGAGTCCATGGAAATCATAAAGAATATTGAGAAGTTCAGATATGTGCCTTACAAAATTGACTTGTAAAATAATGGACTCTTAAAATGTCACCCACTCTCTCCTATTCGATGTAAAAATCCAATTTACATTATGGGATGGAAATGTCAGTGAAGTGGGTCAGGTTTTAAAATTCTCTCTACATGTGACCTTGAACACAGTGACTCTGTGATCCTCTGGTGTCATAGCTACTCTAACAGAGGTTGTTAGAGAGAACCTAGGTAATATATATGAAAACATTCGGATGTTATTACGTGCTGTAAGTGCAGAAGGCTTTTATTATTGTATCATACTTTATAGTTTTCTATATATTATAGTATTGATGTAATTGGTCCTTAAAGCTCACAGTTTAAAAAATGTTATGAGACAAGTTTTAGTAAAATCAATGAGATAATAATAATTAAAAAAGACAAATTTACCTAATATATATTTTTTTAAAACTTAAAAAATAAATTGCTTTACCTAACAGGAAGATGGTATATAGTAAATAGTAAAACACATCATAAAGTTCAAAGGATTATACACAACGGAATTCGCCATGATCTGAGGGTGGCTGTGCTTGCCTACAATCCCAGGACTTCGGAAAAGAACAGAGCCATGGCTCACAGAAAGGTTTCTGTTGATTAGAAGTTTGTGGATTTCATTACCATGTTGCAGACCATCTTTAGACATTCCAGAAAACACTCACAGCTGTCTGCCTTTCTAGAACCTTCTCAAAGCCCCTGTATGGGCTCCCCTCTCTCTTTCTTCCTTCTCTCTAGCCATTACTCTCTTCCCTTCTATTCACTTCCTCTTTTCCTTCAGTGTCCCTTGTGAATTGGATACTATGTGTTTTCATTTATTTTGCACTCCATAGTTTGTGTGTTTGGTTTTGGGGAGCCACAGGGGTAGTGTCTGAAGGGGATGGAGGTCTGACTCACTGTGTAGCTCAGGTTGGCTCCAAGCACAGTGTAGAAAGGGACAGAGCTGTCTGGCAGTTCTTTAAGGCCAATAATTGCAGCATCAGGGTCCTCCCCAAGATCTGATAACCCCAGGAGGCTTTTCCAGATTCCATCACTCTGGTACCCATCCTAGGGGCTTTTTGGAATCACTGTGTGGAGTGAACCTAGCGTCTTCATATGTCATGGTACTGCTCGCTCTCTCTCTCTCTCCCTCCCTCCCTCTTCCCCCTCTCTCTTTCTGTCTCTGTATCTCTCTTCCTCCCTCCTTCTCTCTCCTCCACCACCTCTCTGCTATTGTGGCATTTTGGAAATCTCTCTTGCTTTATGCAATGATCCAATTAACCAATAAAATTAAACATGACAATTTCAGCAGGATTTTTATGAGTTTTTAAAGATTTTTATTTTATTCTGTTCTGAGCTTGTCACCAGAAGGTACTATGGTGGCATGCTCTAAATTTTTGTGCTACCAGAATGTGGGTAAATTTTCCCCACCTCCACCGTGGTTTAATCAAGAGGAGACATAGTAGATATTATATTAGATATTTAAAGGTTGCTTTAGGTTTAGGAGATGGTGGGAGGAAGAGCCCACATGGAAGATGGAACTGCAGAGTGGATCTCCACACACCTTAGTATTTTCTCCTCAAATGCACTGCTCTTTTTAATACGTCTGATCATCTGAGGGTGAGAGTATCCCTGATTTTCATGTGAGCTCCCAGAGGCTGGATTCTATACTATTAGACAATCATTTCTGCTGTGTAATTAAGAGCAAATAAAGCTTATGAAACAAATAGTTTCCTAGATGCTATCCTAGGAATTAATAATAAAGACAATCAACAGTGTGGTTTGATTTTGTCTTAATAAGTAACTGGGGCTTCTCCTCTGCTGTCAATCTCTTCCTCATATGGAATTACATCAGTTCACATGTAGCCAGAACCTTTTTTTTATGTCTAGTTCTCCTTTGCAAACCAGTCCTTTCCTCTATTTTTATTTTCTCAATTTGGCCACAAACAGTTGAGTCATGGAAGAGAGCTTTCAGATGGTCCCTGGACTGTTTTCCCTAGTTGTAAAGTTAGGATACTAAAACCTGTTTCTAGTTGCCCTTGGTTGATATTAAAATAACCCAGATACTTAACCACTGTCACCTAAGCAGTGACTCTACCAGCCCTAGATACCCCTCAGTATGTATCAGTATGTAACATATCAGTCCATTGCTTTCTACACTTGGCAGCCACAAAGACAATCAGAAGACAGCAACAATAATCCACTCTGAGGATCTTTGTTGGTCCACACCACAGGTGTTCCAGTCAGCCTCTCACAAGGCTTTTTCTGAGCTCTCCTACTAAACAGCAGCAGTGGGTACTTGGGAAAGGCTTGTCTGGTTCTGGCCTTGGGGATTTGAATTTATTCCTCCGGTTTCTCATCGGACATTTCTCATACATATATGAAAGAAGGTAGCTGGCCTACCCAGAGAAGCAGGTTGCCTATGACAGTGCTCCCTGAGCAAGCTTAAAGTGAGACCCACAGATACCCTTTGCAAAAGTGCAAAATACAAATATTTTTGTCAGGCTTGCCCTGAGAAATGAACAAACACCAAAAACCCGACCTACTGTGGGGAGGAAAGGCTGAGGAATGGAAACCAGGTTAGGATCAGTTTCCCAAGAGACACACTGAACAGCTCTGTGGATGACTCAGCCTGTCGGGAGGCCGTCGCTTCTGCTCTCAGGCACACCCATGGAATCTGGCTGAGCCGAGTCGCTTAACACTGAGGAGTTTTGGTTCACTTACGAAAAGGAATGAGGCGGTTAAGTCTGCATCCTAAACTTTCCCCCCCCCCCTGTTCTGTTGTGAACATTATTTAGGAATGAAGTCAAAGGGCAGCCATTATTGGGGATGAAAAAGTGTCCTGGTGAGCATTGGCACCATCCCCTCATGCTGTGGATGGAACATCATCACCCATCAAGTGAAGACAGCAAGATCTGTGATCCAGAGCGGTACCGTAGAGACACTTCTACAGGAAGCTCTGAGAGTGAATGAAAACAGAAAAGCATGTATGGGGGTTGATTAACCAGCACAATTGATAGTGTGCTCACCCAGCATGCAAACAGCCCTCAATTTCATCGCCATTGCTGCAGTAACTGGACATGATAGTGCATACCTGTAATTCTGGAACTCTGGAGGAGGAAGTGGGAGCAGGCAGACCAGAAATTCAAAGTTATATTTGACTACATTGTGAGTTAGAGGCCAATATCGTATACAGGAGACCCTAAGAAGAGAGAGAGAGAGAAAGCAATAATGGGATGAACCGATGTGCCCTCAGCTGTCACACAACACTGTGACTACTTCTCCCACTTTAACTGAAAGGAGGAAGAGCTAGGAAGAATCTCCAGGGATGGATACCTTAAAGTTCATCGTGAAAATTGTTTCGGGCCCTTGGTGTCTCACAAACAGGTAAGAAATGCTTCCTTCACTCCACAGCATTTCTTCTTGAACTTTTCTGCAGCTGTGGCAAACCTGCACAAGATTAAGCCCATTGTCACCCTCTCATGGAGTGAGGAGAGACTCAGGAGGCTCTGTACTACACAGATAGGAGAAGGTCAGTGAGATTGATCACCTGTCATAGGATGGATAGCTCTGGAACTGGGAATGGGCACTATTCTGTCTCATGAGAAAAAAAAAATGTGAATGTCTGTAGTGGGTGATTTTACTATGCAGACAAGGGAAAGCCAGAGAAGGAGCACAGAATCAAGTCACCAGAGAAAGCGTGGAAAAGGAGTCAACTCAAACTCTCCTTCTTGGTTGCCAATGGCCATGCAATAAAACCTTTGTTATTGTGACAGGAGCTGAATCAAGGTCCCCTTACTGTGCTGCTTAGTTCAGGGGTTGCCTTGGGGAGGCCTACAGGGCCTTGAGAATCTTAGACATGGGAATAAGCAATCACTGCCAGTACCAGAATTTATAGGCAACAGGTCTGGAACTAAGGTAAGAGGTGGCTTTTGTGTCAGTGTTTGTCTGCAGTGGGATGCACAGTTCCTTGGTCAGATAAGGATAACCATGATAAACACACAGTATGTCTCAGGTACTAATACTCTGTGGGGCTGATTATAGTCTTTAAAGACATAGTATCTACTGTCATAACTATGAATGTTGAATTCCTAAATGGTCAAAGTCCTTGAAGACACCCCCAACCCATATACACTAAATCATAATATGAAAAGATTAAATCCCCAAACTAGAGTCCTTCAAGCAGCCATTTCCACTTTGAGTCAAAAGCAAAGGGGGAAAGCTGTGTAAGAGTGACAACATATGGGATTCTGGGAGAGATTAGCACACTTACCTTGTACACTGGAGATGTATGTCATTTTATGTGAACTGGAGAACCTGGTGCCTTGGTCAGTGTTCTATTGCTGTGATAAGACATCGTGACCATGGCAACCATTATAAGAGCAATCATTTAACTGGGGCCATGCTTATAGTTTCAGAGGGCTAGCCCAGGATCATCATGACAGGAAGCATGGCACCATGCAGGCAGACACTAGAGCAGTAGTTGAGAACTACATCCTAACATGCAGGTAGGGAAAGAAAGAGAGCCACCGAAAGAGAGAGGGCCCTTGAAACTTCAAAGCCTACTGCCAGTGACACACTTCCTCTAACAAGGCCATACCTACTGCAAGAAAGCCACACCACCCAAACCATCACCAGTATTGCCACTCCCTGATGACCAAGCATTCAAATCTATGAGCCTATGGGGACCATTCACATTTAAACCACCAAACCTGGAAAGGTGTTATCTGAGGGTGGAGCTGTGTTTCTAGAGGATGTTAACAACATGGATTAGCCAAGTAGTGAGCAGATTTGAAATGGATGGCGTATGTGAACAACATCTGTAGGTCACATCATTCTCCCAGTTCACATGTGTCTGGAAGATTTTGATGATAGCTGAAGTGAAACGCAGATGTAAAGTACAAGAAATTATCCCTGCTTTCTTAGTTAGGGTTTTATTGCTGTGAACAGACACCATGACCAAGTCAACCCTTATAAGGACAACATTTAATTGGGGCTCACTTATAGGTTCACAGGTTCAGTCCATTATCATCAAGGCAGGAGCATGGCAGCATCCAGGCAAGCATAGTACAGGAGGAGCTGAGAGTTTTATTTCCTCATCTGAAGGCCACTAGGAGAAAACTGGCTAACAGGAAGCTAGGATAAGGGTCTTAAAGCTCACACCTATAGTGACACACTTCCTCCAACAAGGCCACATCTACTCCACCAGGGCCACACCTCCTTATAGTGCCACTCCCTGGACCAAACATATTCAAACCACTACACCTGCCAAAGTTCAATTAGTATTACCTCTGACACTACACATATTACAACATGCTTGCCTTCCAAATGCCCTTCATCAGAGAACAGACAGGATTCAACCAGCTCCAAGTCTTCGAGAATCGATGTCATTTGTTGCTGTTCCTTTCATGCTCTACCATTCCTGATTAGGTGATTCAATGATGAAGGATACTCACTCATATGTAGAAAAGCCAGCATCCCTTCAGGTTCATGAGGAATAGCTCTTTTAAAACTCTACCCATTGTTTTCAGTACCCCATTGGGTCTAGAAATTCTAAAATTCTAAAATTTACCATGTCCTAATGACTTGGAGGTGGTGGTGGTGGGGTGGATCAGTACGCGAAGTGTTTGGTGCACAGGGATGAAACTCTGAGGTCCCCAGAGTGCAGGTAGGCTTGATGGCGTGTGCACCTATAATTTCAGAACTGGGGAGGTTGAGACAGGAGGATTCCTGAAGCTTGTTGGTTAGCCAGTCTAGACAAAATGGTGAGGTCTGGGTTCTGTGAGAAACCTTATCTC
>CM052709.1:70470462-70483297 GCA_028551405.1 Uromys caudimaculatus | reverse complement strand
GGATACAGAAAATGTGGTACATCTACACAATGGAGTACTACTCAGCTATTAAAAACAATGACTTAATGAAATTTGCAGGCAAATGGATGGAACTCGAAAATATCATCCTGAGCGAGGTAACTCAGTCACAAAAGAACGAACACGGTATGTACTCACTGATAAGCGGATATTAGCCTAAAAGTTCAGAATGCCCAAGTTTCACTTAACAGTAACTGCTGGACTGAGAGTGAGGTCCCAGATGGAGGAGTTGGAGAAAGGTCTGAAGGAGCTGAGGGAGTTTGCAGCCCCAAGGATGGAGCAACAGCATCAATGGGCCTGAAACCCCCCCCCCCCGTCATCCTGGAGTTAGGACCACCAACCAAAGAATACACATCTATGGACCCATGGTTCGGACCACATATGTGGCAGAGGATGGCCTTGTTGGCCATCAGGCAGAGAGGGGAGGCCCTTGGGCCTGCGGGCGTTAGAGGCCCCAGTAAAGGGGAATGTCAAGGTGGGAATATGAGAATGGGTGGGTGGGTGGGTGGGAGGTGGAATTCTCTCATAGAGGCGGGGAGGGGGAAGGGATACGGGGTTTCCAAAAAGGAGACACTGGAAATGTAAATAAAGTATCAAAAAAAAATAAAGGTAAAAAACCAAACAAACAAAAAAATAAAGTCTAGCATGCAAGCACACACATGCATGCATACACGCACCGGAGTCACACATCCATGCAGCGCACACAAATGGAGGTGAAGCAGTTTGCAAATGCTTACTTACTTTGATCTTTGCAGAGAAAATAAATGTCATTCAAGTCTCTAAACCACAAAGACCCATTTGGAATTGGATGTGTATAAGGCTCCCAATAGTAAAATTTGAGTATATGCAAGCAACTTTGGCGGTTTATTTTTTTTTTCCCCTTTTCACACCAATGTGTGCAGCAGAAAGTTCAGTTGAGTGGATTACACCTGAGATACAGCAGGGATGAAAACCAGTTTAAAAGTGTCACTTACCTCCAATGACAGCCCTTAATCAGACACAATCCCAAGGCCTTCGTGAGATAAAGTTGCATTTACCTGAAGAAGCTAGTGAACTCACCTACCACCTTGTCTGAGAATAACTAGATGCATGGCGGGGTGCGAGCATCCTTGCTGCTGTGTTCTGCTCAAACCCAGCATTGTTTCTGCCCCATGGATGAACTCCTACCTGCCTGAAACTACTCAGAAAGATGGCACGGAAGACGGGAAGTTGGACAGGAATGCGCCTGTCAGTGCACATCAAACTATCAGAGAATTCCGGCAAGATCGGCATCTGGTAGAAAATTAACATTAATATATTCTCTGTATTCATCACAAATTCACTCCTAAGTGGGAGAAACCTCAGTCCATAGAGGCAATCAAATTACATAACAGGAGGAGAAGAAAATTCCCTGAGTACTTTTGCTAATTTCCACTGTGAGCTGAGCTGCGTGTCCAGGAAACATTTCAGTATCACAAGGCCAGGTTCGTTGGCAACTGGACACAAGTGGCCTAGGATGTGATGGCTTGTTACAAACATAAACGTCATCTTTTCTCTCTCGGGCGGCTGTGGGCAAGCAACACAGATTCTGTCTCAGCAGAGACGTCTTCTTCAAGTGTCAAACGGCTTACTTAAGTGAATGAAGAAAGTGTTAATTACTTCAAAAAGAACAATTTTCAAGTCTTTGCAAATGCTGAAATTAATATTGAAAGATTCAGGTGTAGATGGTAAAGAAACATAAAAAAACTGGGGAAAAATAACTGTTAGATATTCATCAGTAGTAAAGAGAACTCTTCCTCAAATGGACTCTTCACAGACCTTCTGCACCCACCACAGTCTCTCCTGTAATATACTGTATTAATGTTGAACATATATTTGACTCTTTAAAGGGGTAACAAGACCACAAAGGCCAGAGGTTATTGTTTTAATACTAGGATATTTCTCTACTGTGGTTTTAGTATGGTAAGTTCCCTGCAGTCTCATGTGTTGGCTTTGTAGTCCCCAGCATGGATGAGAGGGGAACAAGGCCACTCACTGTAGCAGGTCTTTACAACCCCAATGATATGAAGTCTCTTGTTACAAAGAAGCCAATGCCAGCCTAGTCACTTCTGGGGGAAATTCCAAGATCATGACTTATTGGGGTTGTCGAAGCCAACATAGCTTGAGATCAGGACAGTGACCCAACCAGGAGTTGGTCCAGTTCTAGTTGCCTAAACTAAGTACCAAGATTATTCTGAAACTCTCTCTCTCTCTCTCTCTCTCTCTCTCTCTCTCTCTCTCTCTCTCTCTCTGTAATCAAGAATCTTGTAAAATGGTAGAAGTAGGTCCTTTTCTAAGACCCAAGGTCTTGCCAGCACTAAGGAGTTGGCTAGATTTCTAGTACCAGTTATGATTCCCTTCCTATTGGCTTTAAGTCCAATTAGACAGCTGTTGGTTGCTACCAAGATACGTGTGCCACTATTGAACCTAGAGGTGTGTCTTGTCACCATACGGGCCATTGTTGTGGTTTGTGGGTATCGTAGCTGGATAGGCCCGTTGACAGCCTTCATAGCACCTGCTGTGTCATGAGAGTTAAGCTGCAGGAAGGGAGCTTTAGGGTTAGATCTGACTAGAATATTCAGAGTCCTATATCTGAAGTGTGTGGTGTCTTCAGCAATAGGGACACACCTGCAACCTTTGAGAGGCAGCTGAGGGCAAGAGCAACCGCCTATATTGCTTTGGGAGTCACTTGGACTCTCGTAACCAACAACTCAAATGGAAGTTCCTCACATCCAGTACAGGGGTTTTGTTAGTCTATGTTGTGTCTCAGAGAAATGACAGGAAAACTACACTCTTGGTACTTCAGCAATATGGCTGTTGAAAGAAATGAAAACAGCAGATAGATATGATTTCACAGAAGGAGGGAACCTCGGGGGGCGTCGAACACCTACAGTCAACTAGAGAGAAGGATGGCTGGTCTTCAACAGGGTGAGTTCCCTGGTTATCCAATACAAAATGATCATTGAAATCATATAAACCCAAGCTATACTAAGTGGCATTCATATATCTATGCATACATGTAATAATAATAATAATAATAATAATAATAATAATAATAACAATAATAATAAAAGAGGAGGCTATCAATGTGAGGTGTTGGAGGGGGCAAGGAGAGGGGAACTGATATAATTATAATTAGATTAAATTATTATTATTATTTTAAACCAAGAATCCATGGACTTCCTGTAGAGCAGTGTTCAGAAAATACTAATTCAAGGGATTCGATTTCGTTGAAAAATGACTTGACCTTTACAGGGAAAAGGTATTAAAGTCAGCAGGAGCGTTCTGGCTTTTCCATTCGTAGACACAGGCTCCTGGAGAGCTGGGAGCAGCATCTGCAGTAAATGAGCGGAGTCCTATCGCCACCTTGGGGGAAGAAATGGAAGTGTTTTCGTTCTGAGATTGGACGTAATTCTTTAACTATGGATTCCTTTTTGTTTGCTTTTGATACGTTCTTTTATAGTGTGCTTTGCTTTTCTACGCATATTTATAATAAATTTTTAAAATTACAAAACACAAATTTGCCAAAGGCCAAAAAAGGAGCCACCGAAAGCTGCTAAAACCTGAGGTTCCTCTAGCCCACGTCTATTCCTAGGTGGACCAAATTCAGTAACTTCGGTATCTCTCACCAAAATTAGCCAGGCTAGATGGACCGGGAGGGTGTTATGTTTGATGTCTGAAATGCCCCCTGGTAGTGCAGTGAGGTAAAGAAAACCCAACAGATCAGGCAATGGCCTGTTTATACTTAAAAAATGTGAGGTTTGTAGTTTTTCGAGAAAAAACCCGTGTGTGTGTGTGTGTTGTGGGTTCTGTCCTTATCCAGGGTCATTTTTGCTCTCTTTATGCTTTCCCCGGCTCCTTCCCGTGGGTGGCACGCTCTGCGTGTCCCTCCATGATTCACTCAGCCACACGTGGTGTTAGACGGGATTCACGGTCACTGCAGCCTGCACTCCTGCACATGCTCAGTGAGCTTCCGGTGTACACAGGGTCCTAGCCTGGACTGTAGAGGATTTATCGATTGACAGCTCTCCTGGAGGTGCCCAAGATTTGGGCGTTACTATCTCCTCTTTTCCTCAAAGATAGAGCTGCTAGTTCCCATCATTTTCTTAGTTGGCTTAGCTTACTTCAAGGCTAAGAAAGAGCTAAGGCACTATAATCGTTCAGTTAGTAGAAACTCCCAAACTTTGCTAATGTTTGGGTTAGGTCAGATCTGTTCCAACTATGTTGATAACTGTCAATCTGTATATGTGTACAATTTGTTGGACTAGTGACTTTCAGTTCCACTTGCTTAAGTTCAGTCTTTCTTAATTGTAGCCACATCTTTATTTTTTGACCAACTCAAGTGTGCAACCATCATTAATAAGGAAAAAACTAATAAGTGCCAGTAATATGCTTTGCTTTATAATAACACACTTCTTTCCATTGGGATATTTCATAAACAATGAGGAGTCCTGTGAGCCTGGTGGTCATGCCTTTCCATTGGAGATGACATTGTTGCCAAGAGAGCATGGTGGTCCAGGAGCATGTCCTAGGGGAAATACCCTGAGCACTTGGGGCGGGGTGCTTGTTCACAGGACACAGATTCCTGTGGACACAGATGGGCATACGCGTTACTTTTCTCACCGTTGTGACCAAATGCCTCATAAGAATTAACTTAAGGAACAAAGAATTTCTTCTGGCTTAGAGTTGGAGAGGGATGTAGTTCACTGTGGCAGGGGAGGTGTGACATGGTGGGGGTGGGTGGGTGGAGCCAGAGGTGGCTGGTTACATCACACCCACAGTGAGGAATCAGAAGAGAGGTGAATGCTGGTGTTTAACTGGCTTCTCTTTTCCTTTTTTATTCAGTCTGAAATGTCAGCCCAGGAAATGACATGCAGAGTGACAGAGAGAAAGAGAGAGAGAGAGAGAGAGAGAGAGAGAGAGAGAGAGAGAGAGAGAGATACAGTCTCTGTTAATCTTCCCTGGAAGCAACCTTATACACATTCTCCAAGATGATTCTATGCCCTAGTTATTTCTTAATCCAATCAAAATTAGCCATCACTCTGGCCACCTGTGACACTGATGAGATTTTAAAAATTTTCCAAATAAAACGTATTCTTCATGCTCCTAAGCTATAGTCTTAGGGTCAAAACAGAAATTTAAAATGATGTATATACCCTGGGTTAGAATTCTCTCCTGTTAAGCTGGAACTTAACTCTTGAAATGAAAGAAATTTGAACTCTAAAAATAACCCACCACTTGGAGGCAGTAGTGACCGTTCTATTAAACGCAGTCTGTCATTGTGATATGTCCTGTCGGCTTTTGACTGGCGACATGAGAACAGAAGGAAGAGATTCATTTCTTCTGGAAGATTTTCCTTTTCTCTCATAATATTACATATTATATAAAGGGAAATCATGATAAAAACCTCACTTATAATTAAGTATGATTAGATTAAATTGGACAAATAAAGTGGATCATAAAGTGTTCCTGGAAGTTGTAAAATTATTAAAATTGTACTCAAAGTCTTTTAATCTCACTTTCACAAGAGGGACGAATTGCCATTGCAAGGCTGAAGATGTGACTTATGTCAGTGAAATGTATCTTCATTATGAGTCATAATTCTTGGTACTGTTTAACAGGGAGAAACTATTACTGACTGAAGCCAGTAGCACAGGTCTCTCTCTCCCTTCAGAAAGGATGTGACTTTGGAACTTGAAGTCACTAACTCTTCGATGATGTGGTGACAGTCTGGGGATTTCACCAGCTCAATCTCTCCTCCTTGGAAACGTTTATCAGCACATGGGTGTCGCTGAGACCTTGATATTCTACACAAGTGTCAAGAATCAGGTTTCTTTTGTGTTGTTCTTGAACAAGCTTGTGTTGAAATGTACACAGTGAGTTTTGAGAGGAGGTCTGTGATGGTTGGATGTTGTACTGGCTGGTTTTGTGTCAACTTGACACAAGCTGGAGTTATCACAGAGAAAGGAGCTTCAGTTGAGAAAACGCCTCATTGAGATCCAGATGTAAGGCATTTTCTCAATTAGTGATCAAGGGGGGAGGGCCCCTTGTGGGTGGTACCATCTGTGGGCTGGTAGTCTTGAGCTCTATAAGAAAGCTAGCTGAGCAAGCCAGAGGAAGCAAGCAAGCCAGTAAGTAACATCCCTCCATTGCCTCTGAAACAGCTCCTGCTTCCTGACCTGCTTGAGTTCCAGTTCTGACTTCCTTGGTGATGAACAGCAGTGTGGAAGTGTAAGCTCAATAAACCCTTTCCTCCCCAACTTGCTTCTTGGTCATGATGTTTGTGCAGGAATAGAAATCCTGACTAAGACAATGCATAAACCTATATTCAAGCAAAACGTTCCCTCACATAAAAATAATAAATAAGCAATTCCTTAAAACTTAAAAGCAAAACAACAAAAACTAAAAACCTCACTGGATCAGATTCCAGCTGTGATGGATGAGGGGGCATCATCAAGTGGCTCACACTTACTTTAAATAACATTTATTTGCTTGTGTGTGCATGCATGCGTATGTACCACAGAATGTGTGCCGAGCCTAGAAGACAACCTGTGGAAGCCATGCTCCCAGTGACAGAACTCAGCTCATCAGGGTTGGCATCAAGTACCTTTACTTGATGAGCATCCTTGACAACTGGCCTAGTTCATGCTCTCAAATTAGTTCAGGCTGTAGCAGTCCAGAAAAACCTTGTACTCTCTCATTCTGCCATTGATTACTGAGGCCACAGTCTGGCCTCCTGTAGTGTGTTAGGGCTGGTGGACCTGCAGAGCCATGGGCTAAGAGCAGATAGGGGCGTGGCAGCTGTGCTTTTAGTGAGAGCCAGGCAGTTCTAGGCTTAGGACTACATCAGGTGACATCTCCCCGGCCTGTCTCCACCCTTGAGGAGATGGATGGTTGCTTAGGCAAACTGGAGGCCAGCGGAGTCCCTCAGGAGATCCCCACATGGACCAATAGAATCTCAGGAAACACCAATAGGAAGGAATGTGGAATTAGTTTCGGGCCTGAGACCTAGCTTGTGGTAGGCATACCATCAGTGGTTTTTATTTTAGTTATATCATTATTATTTCTCTTGGCTAGGATTTTGCAGGCTACAGCTATGAGTTGTTAATTGCTTCTGAGACAAGCCAAGAAGGCCACGTTCAAGGCTCTCATTCCCTTCTCCTCTCCTAAAGTGAAAAGGAAAGGGAGCTGCCAGGAAAGCAGGGAGCTTTAGAAGTGGTGTGTGGAGCAGGGCAGGCATTAGGGAAACAGCTCCTGTGTGGTCTCCAGGCTGCGAGGTGACTGCATCCCCCCTAAGACCATGTCTGCGAAGGCCTGATAACCTTGTGTACGGAGAGTCAAGATGTGTTCTGGGAATCAGAAACTCCCCTTTCCCCTGTCCCAGTTTGAACCCTGACTATACCTATCCAAACTCACATCTCCTGTACTGCCACTTGTAGGCTCCAAATAAAAATCTTCTGAAAGTTTCTGAACTGGAATTCACTGGCACTGATTTAAGATTCTCTATTATCATTTTCTTGTTTACACATGTGGACGTGAGAGGACCTGGCTCTCCCAGGCTGTGACTTTCTTTAAAGGGATTTGGTTTCTATTGTAAAGGCTCTTACATCATAGACATAGGCAGCTGGAGCTCTCGGAGGGCCTGGAAACAGTGTGCAAAGCTGAGTGCTTATCGGCACACTAGAGAGATGGGTTGGAGATATTATCAAATTCTGGGCTTGTGGGGCAGAAGCATAGAAGAGATGTGGATGTCAAATGTCTCGTCATTGTGAGCGCCAGCTGATCACTCTCAAAGTGACACTCCGATGCTCTGAAGGGACTGGGGGGAGATGATTTGTGTAGGTTCTTGTGTGTCACCCTCACAGGACACCGAATCTACTGGAGGCAGGGTTCACAAGCGACCTGGGTTGTTTACAAGCTTCTCTTCTGTGTATGTCATGGCCCTTCAGGTGGGCTTCCTATACATAGAGCAGTAGATGTGAAGATTTTGAAGACTCCTTCCCCCCAATTAAGAGAATCTTCTCTATGACTCTTCCTTAATCTGGAATGGCAAATACCACTCTTGCTTCTGAGGTAAGAAAAAAAAAAAAACAAAAAAACAAAAAAAACAAAAAACCAGAAGAGATTGAGAGGTGGAGGAAGGGCAGAAAACAGGGAGTGGTGTTTTCTCACAAAGAAGGTGAAAATTAGAAATGGCTGAGATATTAGGTAGCAGAATCAGCTTTTCCGAAAGGGCTTCTCCTTAGAAACCAGCTACATAGGTGTGTGTCAACATTCCAGAAACCGCTGATACAACTGAGCACCGCTGCAAGCTCACTGACGAGCACACCCTTTACTGCAGTCTACCGAGACCCCACATTTCACTCATCTGTTTACACAGAGAACTTAAAGGCCACTTTAACAGGTGCATTGCGTTACTATAATATGTCAGCATTCTACGTGCATTACTATATAATATGCAGGTACTTCCTATAGTTGTTGACTTAAAACACATTCTAGAACATGAAAACACCACAGACCGAATCTGTTATTATTTATTTATTTATTTATTTATTTATTTATTTATTTATTATAAAGCCATAAGATTCTCTCTTATTCTGCGTCTTGAATAACCACCCAGGTTGGGGTTCACCTCAGAGCAAAGGGCACAGAGATAATCAGACATAGCTAACAGAAAAAACAAACAAACAAAAAACAACAAAAAAAAATGACAAAAAAAACCCCAACCAACCAACCAACCAAAAGTCCTGTCACTGATTCTGGACAGCCTACACTCCAACAACCTCACAACAAAACAAAACAACAAACAAACAAACAACTCACAAATTCATGTTTTAAAGGGCAGGGAGTGCATGAAGCTGTCCTTATCTGTGTTCACCGCCAACAAAATACACCTGGATAAGTTTGTGTAACCGATAAAGGTTACAGCTCCCTTCCCTCTTGTTGGAAGCACCCTGGAATCCCACCCCTCCCCCCAAGTGTCATTCAAAGATGGGTCTGGCAAGTGCTGTGCAATTTGCATGTATTTCACGTGGTTTGCATGCCTGGCACAAGCCTTTCTATCACTATAAGTAACTGAATTGACTAAATATGTATTTTATGGATATGAGAGACCCATCTCTTGCCAGCTGTGACTTCTGTGTAACTCATGCAGGAAGGGACTTCTTGGCTTCTTTCAGCCCCGAGTCACTTCAACCTTCTGATAAGAGAAGGAGATTGTTTGCTTTGTCCCTGGAACACTGGGTCTCTCATAGGATTGAGAATTTTTTTCTGAGGTCATTTTCTCAAGTTAGTACAATTGTTCTTACAACTCGTTGACCAACACAGGAGTCATATGATTAGAGTCAGGATTTGCCATCCATGTGGTTACTTCATCCCTATGTTTTCTTACTAAATTAAAAGTTTGCACTATCGTGAGGGTAGCATTGATTTCCTTAGTATGAACTGTACACCAGACACACTGCTGGATAGTTCTCACACGTGTTATCTGAGTTACTTGAAATAATAGCTCTGGGCGAGTTGGAGTTGTTCACTACCTTCCTAATGCTGGGACCCTTTAAGACAGTTCCTCGTGTTGTGGTGACCCCCAACCATAAAATTATTTTTGTTGCTACTTGATAACTATAGTTTCGATAGTTATGAATTGTTATGTGAATACTGTTCTCTGATGGTCTTAGGTGACCCCTGTGAAAAAGTCATCCAAACCTCAAAGGGTCTCAACCCACGGGTTGAGAATAATTGCTCTGGAGAGACCATTTTTATCCCGGTGGTTCTGGGTAAGAACACTGATGTGCAGGGGCCAATCCATCCGTAGCCACACAGTTAACCGCTGCAAGCCAGCAGGGCTGGTGCCAAACCAGGCCTTCCTAAAGCTGTGGGGCCACCAATAGTAGCAGTTGCTCCTGCTAACACTCACTTTTTGAGTTTGACCTGTCAGCCTGTGTCTGTCCTTCAGAACACATTGGGTAACTACTATTATTATTAGTTTTATGTAGCCATTCTGGTTGAAATTTAGGAAAAGTGACCCAAAAAAGACATAAAAGCATTTCTTTTTGATGCCTGATTTTGGAAAATTGATCCCTATGTTTTTGTTTATTGTGATTTTCCTTTTCAAAAGGCTATACATTTTCCTTAGGCCAGAAAAATATCAGTCTTAGGTGTGTGGGTCAAAACTGTACATTTCATCTCTCCTGCATGACACTTAAAAAACAAGACAGGCTGGCAAGATGGCTCAGAGGATGGGGGTACTTCCTGCTAAGCCGGCAAATAGTTTGATTCCCAGGATCTATACATGGCGGAAAGAGAGAGAATACCATATCCTGCAAGTTGTGCTTTGGTATCTCTTTGTACACACATGTAGACTCTGATGGCTGTTCTTGATTGTCAATTTGACTACGTCTGGCTTTAACTAGGCGTTCAAGTCCTTGGGCACACCTGTGAGGGATTCTTAGTTAACTGGATCATTTGAAGTAAGAAGACCCACCTTACATCCAGACAACTTGAGGCTGGAAGAAACACCTTACATCTGGATCATTTGAGGTGGGAAGACAAGCCTTAATCTGGGTCTCACCTTCTTGTGGCAGCCTGTACAAACAAAGGACATGGCAGAGAAGCTCTGGCCTTTGCCTGCTTGCCCTCCATCTCCACTCACCGGCATAAAAGCCTACTTCTTCGGGATTGAACGTATACAGAGGACCAGCTGAGACATCCAGCCTCAGAGACTAAACAACTACCGGATCCTTGGATTTTCTGTTAGGAGACAGCCATTGTTGGACTAGCTGGACCACAGCCTGCAAGCCTCTAACAAATCATGTACTTATATTCTCCCTATCAATTCTTTTCCTCTAGAGAATCCTAACAACACATACATATGCATAAATGTAAAATATTTAAAATTTCTGCCCCTCATAATCCTAAAATGCACTAAAATTAAATATTGAGGCTTCTTTCACATTGAGGAGTAGGGGCTATTGTAAAAGTTTTGTGGCTTTCTTCATCCTCATCTTGAATGTATATTTATGCAAAATTAATATTTGTCCCTAGATAGCCCAGGGAAAACCATTTATTTTGCAAATGCGATACAATGCCATTACACATTGCAGACTCAGCATACATGTTTTTGTAGCCTCCCTTCAGCCAAAGCCACCTAAGCTATGAACTAACAATGCATTCCAAAGCAGTATTGCAATGTATAAGCTGTGTGGTGCAGGCTACACTGGGGCGAGTGGGTTTGTTAGCTAAATGCTCCTGAATACAGAGGTTCCTGCTTAGGCTTTAGGGCTTGTCGGGCTCATCAGAGTCCATATTTATCAAATATAAGAAAAGAGTCGCCTCTGATTCCAAGACAAAGGATGGCTTGAGTGTCTGACCATGCTTGTTTGCTCCTTTGCACTGTCCTAAGTCACTTGCCCTGCTAGCAACTAGGATGGTCCTCTTCTGACCTCTACCCAGTCTTCCACGGTTAGCTTGTCTCTAAAAGCCTTATGCAATTGCTCCTTGGCCAAGTTGATCTTCCCCAACAGCAGATTTTCATGGTGTTTGTTGCTCAGTGACCTATTTTCCTCTGACATTGGCTTTCCCAGGGACTCACATTCTATTTTGCTCTTCCATTCTGAGCCAGCCCTGAGAAGAACAAATGTGCATTCATGTGTTAGGAGTCAAAGGTTTTGAAAATGTAGCATTTACTTACAGGGATGCCCCAAATCCTGAGTCATTGCTAAAGCAAATTAAGTTATTTAAAAACAAAACAACAACAACAACAACAAAAACCCAAAGTCTCTCAACTTTAAAAATTATGGTTATTTATTTATTTATTTATTTATTTATTTATTTATTTATTTATTTTTGTGTATATGTGTGTGCACATGTGCCATGGCTTGCACATGCAAGCCAAAAGGTAACTTGTGGCAATTGGTTCTCTCCTTAAACCATGGGAGTCCTGGGACTCAGGTTATCAGGGTTGGTGGCAGGAGTGTTTTCCTGAGGAGCCATCTTGCTGACTCTCAACTTTCACAAACATTCCCAAGGCACATGCAGGTCAGTTGACGTTTTTCTTTTCTTTTCATATTCTAGGAGAAAAACAGCAAACAGGCAGCGCCCAGCCTTGTAGAATCCTCTCGAGGATCAGATCACTGACTTGCAATTCCATCAAGAAGGTAATCTGTATCTTCCTTGAATAATAGCCATCATCTTAATATTTGGAGTAAGTTGGTGGGACTGGTGACATGGCTCAATGGGAATAGAGCCTGCTGCGTAGGTTCGGGGACTTGAGCTGGATCCCACTTGGTCTTTTGGAAAACATTGCATATGCTGTAAATCCCAGCACCAGAAGCACGGAAACAGGACGATTCCGTGGGCTCACTGGCTAGCCAGTGAGATTGATCGGTGAGTTCCAGGTGCCATGAGAGACCCCGCCTCAGAAACAAACTTGGAGAGTGTCAGAGAAAGACAGTGTCCATCTCTGGCCTCCATAGGCAAGTGCAGACACATGCACATAACCTCTCCACTAACATACACATCAACAAAAATTAAAGTCAAATTTTGTCTAGACTTGAAAGTTAGTTCTGTGTGTGTGTTTGTGTCTGTGTGTGTGCATGCGTGTGTGTGTGTGTGTGTGTGTGTGTGTGTGAGAGAGAGAGAGAGAGAGAGAGAGAGAGAGAGAGAGAGAGAGAGAGAAAGAAAGAGAGAGAGTGTCTTAGGTCTTAGTCAGGGTTTCTATTCCTGCACAAACATCATGACCAAGAAGCAAGTTGTGGAGGAAGAGTTTATTGAGCTTACTCTTCCATGCTGCTGTTCATCA
>CM052709.1:70435152-70470362 GCA_028551405.1 Uromys caudimaculatus | reverse complement strand
GAAAAAGCCTTACAGCTGGATCTCATGGAGGCATTTCTCAACTGAAGCTCCTTTCTCTGTGATAAATCCAGCTTGTGTCAAGTTGACACACAAAACCAGCCAGTACAATTGACCCCTTGTCAACTTGACACACAAACACATCACTATTAAGCCTTGACCCTTACTTTCTTATTCATCTCCAAGATCTAAATAACCTTAAAAGTCCCACAGTCTTTGCAAATTCTTACATATTAACATTTCAATCCCTTTTAAGCATCCAATCTCTTAAAATTCAAAGTCTTTAAAAAATTCAAAGTCTTCTAACTGTGGGCTTCACTAAAATACCTTCTTTCTTCAAGAGGGAAAAATATCAGGCCACAGTCACAATTAAAAGCAAAATCAGACTCCAACCGTCCAATGTCTGAGATCCACTCACGATCTTCTGGATTCCTCCAAGAGCTTGAGTCACTTCTCCAGCTCTGCCCTTTGTAGCCCACACCTTGTCTTCTAGGCTCTAGATGCCTGTACTCCGCTGCTGCTGCTGATCTTGGTGGTGATCTCATGGTACTGGCATCTCCCAAACACTGCTGTCTTCCGCTACAACTAGGTTTACCAACAGCCTCTCATAGGCTTTCTTCATGGTGCCAAGACTCACCTCCTTTGCATGAACCCTTATAGAACTCAAGACTACACAGATGGCACCACCCACAAGGGGCCCGCCCCTCTTGATCACTAATTGAGAAAATGCCTTACAGCTGGATCTCATGGAGGCATTTTCTCAACTGAAGCTCCTTTCTCTGTGATAAATCCAGCTTGTGTCAAGTTGACACACAAAACTAGCCAGTACAGAGAGAGAGAATTTAAGAGTGGCGTAATTGACATTCATTTATTTTAATGCTATTTCAAGTGTTAACAAACCCAAGCAGTCAAGTGGGCACCTCTAAGCTGCCGAGCATGGTCCCCACTTGTCATGGTTATTGTTAGTTGTCAAGCTGCCACACCTGGGAAGAGTACCTCAGGTAAGGAATTGCCTCTATCAGACAGGTCTGTAAGAATGTCTGTGGGGTGTTTTCTTGGTTCCTAATTGATGGAGGAGGGTCCAGCCCTACTTTGGACAGAGCCACCCCTGGCATGCAGTTCTGAGTTGTATAAGGAAGCTAGAAAAACAACCAGAAAACCGCATTTCTTCATCATTTCTGCTTCAGTTCCTGCCTCAAGCTGATACCACTGCTGCTCCCTTGATGATGGACTGTAACCTGTGAGTCAAATAAACCTTCTCCTTCCTCAAGTTGGTTTGTTCAGTATTTTGTCACAGCAACAGGAAGGAAACTAGTATATTATCCCACCAAAAATTATGAGCTCTTTAGAGTCAACACCCAGGCAACAGTTGATCAGTATTCTGTCTCTATATTTTTGATTTTTTCAAAATATTCTAAATGGAACAATACAATGTGCAATCCTTTGAGTTTGTCTTCTCTTAACAGAAAATGAGTGAGATAAATCCACATGGTTATAAGTGTGGACGGATTATTCTGCTTCGTGGTTGAACATGTACATCCTTTTGTGGCATCTTGGAGTCTTGATTTAAGAGTTTGGAGCTCAGCAGTGGTGGTTTGTGCCTTTAATCTCAGCACCCAGGAGGCAGAGGCAGGGGGAATCTCTGTTGTGGGTTCGAGGCCAGCCTGGTGTATAGAACAAGTTCAAGGATGTATACAGAGAAACCCTGTCTTGGAAAAGCCACAATAACAACAACAACAACAACGACAACAACAACAACAACAACAACAACAAGAGCAAGTGTTGGGATCTGAGATCACTGCTGATGGCCTGTGGATGGAGATCCTGATCAATGCCTCTCTTGCTCTACCCTATGGTGCACATGCAGTGACTTGAGCCTCATGCTGCTGCACACCACGGCACCACTTAGAAGAAATTGTGGTGGGGCAGGCTGACATTTCTTAGGAGGATCAAAGTTAGTAATAGGTAACATGTTGCTTAGTGATATTTAGACTTTGCATTCGAGGGTTGATAAATAAGAGCACCGATAACAAGACCTGCTTTCAACTTTTCCCATTGGAGATCCAGGAACATGGAGAGGAATTACCAAAGAGCCAGGAGTTGACTGCCTTCTAAAAAGTGATAGGGTGTCTACAACATCACCAATAAATCTCTTTATATAAAAGTGCAAAGTAGGCTGTTATTTTTACCACCTTAAAGATGAGCTATCAATGGCAAGAAAATGTTCTCCTTGAAGGTTTTTGTAGGGTTGCTTACTCTTGACTAGACTCAAGAATTGCCTAGGGAGCTTGTTAACACTGCGGCCATGTCCAGGCACTGTGCCTAGGGTTGGCATTAATCAAAATTTCCAATGCTCCAAAGAGAAACTATTTGTTTTTGTACATGTGGTTAACTTTTTTCTCAATGTTTTCTTAGGAGTAAGCCTTAGCCTAAACAGTATAGAAGACTTCACACATTTTTCTGAGAAGGAAGGGATACCTGAAGAAAAAGTAGAGAATAAACCTTTGGCCAGCAGGGTTTATACTGTGTAACTCACTTCATGAAGTCAAATCTTAAAGGTGTCATCCAGGGGTTGAGGAGGAAGGTTGCAGCTGTTACAGAGTCAACAGGCTGTTGATTATAAACACAAATCCCAAACATTCTATTTTACCAATGAAGACTCAGGAGCGGATGTGGGGTGAAAGCCTGCTAGCTCAGAGAGGCCGAGGAAGCACCAGCTGACCTTTCTACTCCACTGGTCCCCAGAATGAAAAAGCTCCTTTCCCTCCTCCACTTCCAACTCAATGTCCCTCCCCTCTATTTTTTTTTTTTTTTTTTGTTCACTACCACTCAAGGGGTGATTGCTTGCTCCACCTTATTTAGCTTTTTTTTTTTTTTTTTTTTTTTTTTTTTTTTAAGATTGAGTAATTATTTTTACATACTTGATGAAGGAGCTTTCCTTAAATATTCTCTCCAGTGGAAAACTGAGTATGAAAAGCGGCTTCTGGCTGCTCTGCTCAGGGCCTGGGCTCCTCCTATTTAGCTCTTGGGTTAAAGGTGTGTGCTAGGGCTGAGCTACACCACAACCAGGTTTTTCCAGTCACAATCTTGGGGTTTGCAATGTGATCAAATATCCTGCTTTAGGGCAGATATGAGAGGGAGAGAAAGAGAAAGGGGGAGGGGGAGGGGAGAGGAGGGCGAGGGAGAGAGATGTGCAGTCTATGCCTTTTCTGTTAGACTGTAGTCTAAAGCTAAAGCCTGCTTTGCTCATCTTTGCATCTCCAGTATTTTCAAATCACACGAGGTGCAAACGGGGCTCAAAGAGGCTAGAGGCTGATTGCTAGCTAGGAGAAAAGCACTGTCAGTTGCAAATAGGTTTAGCTTCTTCAGTGTGCTTCTTTGATTGTCCGTTTATGTTTATCACCAGTTTCTCACTATGGCGTGCAAATGAAAAATTCGCACACAGAAGGCTGTGTTAGCATATAACTCTTATTTTTATGGAATTAGATAGGCCCGCAGGTGTATAATTATGTGTAATACATGCAGCTTATAGGATGGGTGAGTCTTTTTTAACCAGCATTATTATAGGGTAGCTGATTGCACACCCCCATCAAATGTACAAATGTAACCATAAAGAGATAATTGTGAAACATGAGGCTGACAAGAAAATAAGAGACATTTTAATGTTCCTATCCCACGTGGCACACATCTAACTTCCAATCACCTTGAATAGGTCGGAGCTGGAAAATTGCTCGAGATTGTGACTCAGAGACCAGGGACCCTAAATCTATTCCCGAGACGACTTTTAATCTCTTGGAAATGGATTTTTCACCACTCTGTTCTGCATCAGGGCTCTGCCACCCACTCCCTGCATTCCTGCTCTATCCCAGACACTGTAGTGAACCTTAAGGTGCACAGTGCATCTGTTCAGAGTGCCACTATATACTCTCCCCTGCAGAGCAAAAGCCATGGCCCTATAATGGTGTCCAGGGTCACCAGGCTGACTGGCCTCTGCCTTGGACAGGTACACTGACTCTGTCGTGTTCCAGGAAATGCTTTTCCCCCCACACTCCCTTGCTTTCTCCCAATCTTAAAACAGAATGTATTGATTTTTCCTTTGTGTATGAATGATTGCCCGCAGGTGCATGCGTTGCATGCAGTGTGTGTGGAGGAACAGAGAGGCCATCAGATCGCCTGGGACTGGACCTAGACAGTTGTGACCCACCGTGTGGGCACTGGGAACTGAACTTGGGTCCTTGCAAGAAGTGCTCTTAACTGCAGCCCTCTGTCTGTCCAGGTCCCGTTGCTCCTGTTGTACACTAGCTATCTTGTCAATGATGTCATCCCTTTGTTCCCTGCGGTCTGTCCCCCACCCTTCTCCAACGTTCTGGGTGACTTCTACTGTTTCCTCTCACAATCTGTCAAGCTCTTACAAGCCTGCCGTGTTTTTACCAGACTTTGCATGAGCTGTATCTCTAACCTGCTGGTCAGCCATTGATCGCTTCCATTCTTTGGTTTTCTTTCCAGTCATGCTCTTGTGACAGACACAGGGCTTAGATGCTTTTAGAGGACCTGATGCAAGGAGGTTGAGGAAGCTCCGAAGATGATGGGAGAAGATGGTGGGAAACTCAGAAGATGCTTTCCCTAAGCTGGGGCATGATGGTGAGCAGGAATCTGAGTCAGATCAGGAGAGAAGTGCCATTTGAAGTAGACTCAGGCAGAAGTGAAAAGACACAGAGAGCTATGGAACCCTCTGAGTGGTCAAGCCTGGGGAATATGAGCAATGTGGCAGCAGGTGGTTGGGATACAAGGAGACAAGGCTGGACCAGTAGATGGAGCCAAATCACGAAGAGCCTTGATAGCCTACTAAGAAGGTGAGCCCTGATGATTCAATGGTAGAGACCAGTGGCAGGGAAAGGGGAAAAGCTGCAGGAGCTTACAGATCTTCTCCAGAGAGTTCCACAGGTAGATTGGGTAGAACAGGGAAGCAGGGAGACCAGTGGCGGGCTATTCCCACAGTCTGGGTACAAAACGATGAGGATTCCTACATAGGTTGTGTGTTACATATATGCATATATATGCACATATGTATGTGTTGTGTTTGTGTGTGCATGAATGCATATATATGTACACATGTGCATGCATGTATGTTTGCTTGTTTGTGCATGTCTGTGTATGTGTTTTTATGTGTGTTTGTGTCTCTGTGTATGCATATATGTATATATGTCTGTGTGTGTGTATGTCTGTGTGTCTGTGCATGTGTTATGTTTTAAGGAGGTTTAGAAGATTTCCTCAGTTCTTTCAAGGTGATGTTTAGAAGGATTAAGCCAACTCAACATACAGAAGCTAATTGTAGGGACTTGTGCACCTTAGCTACTACATCAGTGAACAACATATATACTGGATTTTCCAGGACAGTATTAACTTCATGTACTTTGATTCTTTTCAGTAAAGTCCTTTCATGAAATGTAGATATGTGATCCTATTAGCCAGTCTTGTCAGGTGCCTGTGTGTGTTCAGGAGAACCAGGTGGGCCCGGGTGCCTCTCTAAACATTCCATGTACAACTTACAGCCATAGGTCTCCTGGACAGCACCAGCTAAGGAGAAAAGACCCTATAAGCACGCTGGGACCCCGTGGAACTCTTGTAGTGTGGACAAGGGTACAGCACATCTGTCATGAACTCCATAATGCCAATGGGAACACTTCATTAAAATGCCGTCTGAACCAGTTTATTTTTAGTTCTGAGAAGGCACTCAGTTAACAAAATTCTAATGAATTTTTAATTTGTTTTACAAGTTTACCTTTCCAGCAAGTACTCCCACAGAGAGAACAATATTGCTATTGCCAAATCATACTTATTCAAATCTGAAGCCTTAAGTGAAAACCCTGGAAAGCAGCATGTTGCTCGAGAGAATTCTATAGCGAGTCTTAAGAATATATTTTGGAGCAGTAAAAAAATTTTTTTTTTTTTTACCTGAACAGTGTTTTAGTTTTTATTTGTACGGAATCAGCCATTCAGTGACTGGCCATCGTTTGCATAGTGGCAGGGAGAAGGAGAAAAATGAGTTGCTGGCTCTTTAAGGCCATCTCTTTGCCGCCCCACCCCTCAGCCCTCACTCCACACCCCCTCCCCTCTGTTTCCTATTCCAGAACAGTCTTTCTCAGTCTGCATCCTCTGTCCTTTTGGCTGGCCTTAGGACCTCTGCCTATGATGTCTTTACCACCTGAATGGTTCCTCCTGGACTTTGTGTTCTCATTAATTCCTACACGTTCACACATTGAGAGCAACTTAACAAACTGTCACTCAGAAAAACCCTACCTGGCCCCACTCCCTTGATAAAGTCTGCACTCAGATAAGCCAAGATCCTTCCTCAAATTTTCTTCTTTAGAATTTTCCTTGACACACATATATGTAGTACATTCCGATTACTGTCACCTCCCTCCCGTCCCTATGACACCCCAACTTCTTATTTTTTACATTTAGGTCTTTTTTTATTAGGCTGTTTTGTTTTGTTTAGCCAGAGCCATGTGTGTGACCATGTGTCTGTGGTTGCTTGCTCTTCACTGAACTCTGGTTGGTTCATCAATGGCTATGCAATTGAATAAACCATGATTTATACTTCCACCAAAAGTTTTAATGCCTTTGGCATTCACCCTAAAGGAGTTAGAAGTCTCGGGGCATAGGACCTTGGAATCTTTAAGGGCGGCCAGCCACAGTTTCCAAGCATATATGGGTCCTGCCCAGAGGAAACACGATCAGAGTTTCTTTCATTTCTGGGTATATGGCCGGTGCAAGTCAGCTCCTTCACTCTTCATTTTATTCCCAGACTCCACAACAGGATGGTTTACACGTTTAATTTATCTTGTGATGATATAGACTGAGGGCAAACAACTCTTCAGAGGATAGTGAAAGGGAACAATATAGCTGAACTATATACAGAACAACTGAGCTTTACAGAACTACACAGAACAACTGACCCCTTTGGCTCTATTTTTATTATTTCTAAAGTGTAGTGGTAGTGGCTGGAGATTTGGCTCAGTGGTAGCGCACTTACCCAGCACGCCCTAGGTCTTGAGTTTTACCCCTGGTATGGAATTGATTCAGGCATTCTGTAAAGCTGAAGACTAAATCTTGGAATCTTTAAGCATTGTGCAAGAGCAAGGCTTTATTAAGGTTATGGTTTAAGTTTCAAATAACACTGCGTCTGAGAAGAGCAGAAGAGAAACACTAAACACTGCTACAGTTTCTGTTCTGGCTTCACCTTCTGCACATCAATCAATTCGTTTAGCTTGTGAAATGATGATGGCTGGAATTTTGAGGCTACCAGTTAACTAAGAAAGAAGTTGGCAAATGTGGGATAAGATGCTGGGATCATAAGCATCTATAAGACATTCAAGGGTAATATTCACTGTGTCTTTGACATCAATAATTTCTTGGGTCACGGGTAACAGGCACTTTCTCTTCTAATCCCCGGATGCAGAGGATCCTACCTCACAGGGACTCATTCCATCAGGGTCACAGCTACTGTGCAGCAGCTCTGGATGTTCTCCAGTGGACAAAATAGATGATGGCACCCATCAGGGAAGGGCTGGCCAAGCTTGAAACCCAGGGGACCAATGCTCTCTTTAAAGTCAAGAGAAGAGGCAGTTCTTCAGTTCAGTGTGGCTCTGGCCATCACTTCATGAAACTAACCCTGGGTTCAAATCACTGCAAACCCCTCTTCCATCCAAGTTATCTCACCTTGGAGCTTTGTTTCTTGTCTGGAATTCTCCTCTCTCCACATCCTGCAGGCTGGCATCAAATTAAGCGCCATGTTGGATTTAGGTCAAATGTCCCATCTTTTGACACACTGGTCCATCTACCCTCTGTAGGAAATCCTGTTTCATGTCTAGACATGACACCCTGGTGTCCCTTTTAGTTTTGCTTAGTTTCATGCACAGCCAAGAGAGACTCAGCATCCTGACAAAGGTCAGACTGTATCAGTTTCCACAACATCCTGGTCCCCTCTGTGGCTTCTCCATTTCCCAGACCATGCCTTTCCTGACTTCCTGTCTGCTCTCTATAGATACATAGTCAGCCTGGCCCAGGGCAGACAGAACATTTAGGCCCATTGTCAAAAATTCAAGGGAGGAGTCTGGTGAGTCATACCTATCATTTCAGCAGCACAGATTCTGAGGCAGGAGGACTATGAGTTTGAGGTCAACCTGCATGACGTGAGGAGACCATGCCAAAACAACAACAACAACAAAAAATAAACAAAATAAAAACCAGAGAGAGGTTTGTTTTTGTTTATTCTTGCTGTGGTCTTTCTTGAACGGTCCGGGTATGCTTTATTTGCAATTTAGCGTGTGATTTTTCAGAATCAGGCTATTTACAGGAAGAGAGTGGAACCTCCCAGGAGCATGCGCACATGCTCGCCACACCCCTGCCATGAGGACCATCGCTGGTGCTGGTCCCTGGGCTGATGGGTAACTGGAAAGGGGAGCCTGGAAGCCGGGAGGCAGCAGCAGGCAGCACAGGCATGAGTAGCTCTTGTCATGTCCTCCTGGTGCTTTAGATAATAAGCGCTAAGATAAAATCATTTGGCACTAACGGTAGAACATCACATTTCAAGTCAGAAGTTCCCATCTGAGCCTGGAGGCCAGAGTGCTGGCTCTGGAATCCATCCAGGAAGCCCACCCTAGTTCCATCCTTACTTGGTTTTAGATAGAGCCTGATATAGCCCAGACTGGGCTTAATCTTCTTTTGTAGATGAGGATGACATTAAACTCTTTATCCGCCAGCTCCTGCCTCCTGGATGCTGGGATTACCCAGTTTATTTAGTGCTGGGCATCAAGCCTAGGGCTTTGTGCATGCTGGACAAAAGCTCTACCAACTGAGCTATCACTTCAAGCCCCTCTCTCCACCGCATACTCACAGAGCTCATCTCTCTCCCTTCTCATCTCCTCGGTGTGACTGTACATAGATGCAACAGAAACCATGAAATAGCATGGCTGGGAATTACCTCTGGTATTACAGATTCAGCAAGCTGCAGATGGGTGGGATTTCTTTGACCTGGAGATGCTGGTACTGTAGCAAGAACATGGCTTTTTGAGTTCTTGGGATTAAAATCTGTGGTTGATTCAAGTTTGCAGAGGCATTGGAAGTGACAGTTTGTCTTTTCGTTCTGACTCAGAAAACCTGTGTTTATTTTCTTGTGTTTTGAGCTGGGTTCTATGTTGTCAAACACGACAGACTATTTTCAGTGGGGCTTTGTATGGAACATGTAAGTCCCTATTCTGTTCAAGTATCCAGCATCACTCATGCGGACTGTTGGTGGTACCCAGGCATGGGAAGCCAGGCCTGCTCCTTTGGCATTGCCCCCTCTCTGGTGGGGTAAAGAAGGTCTCTGTTACTCTTTTCTCTGGACCTCAGATCCTTTCTGTGCTTGGGAACTCAATCCCATGAGTGACGCTGTGGTGAAGCTTGATCCAGCTGAGAAGCTGAAGATACCATGGCTGCCTTCTTGTTACTTGGCAGTGAGTGTCTAGGCACTGACCTGTCCTAGAAAGCAGACCTGGTCACTGGATCTGGGAACTCTGACCCAGTCAAGGACAGTGTGTGGTTGGGAGGGCCATGCTGATGGGAACGGTGGTCGTGTAAGTTTTCATTCACCATTGAGTATGCCTCTACACACTTGGTGTGCTCCCAGGATGATGGGGCCTCTCAGGCAAGACTCCACTTATGGTTTTGACTGTTTATTCTCAACTTAGTCCTGGGCACTTTTAAAATACCATTTCCCAGATACACTGGTTATTCTGTTATTCTTTTTTTTTTTTTAATTTTAGAAAAACTGCATGTTTATTTAGACTTTTAAAAATTTCTTTTGAGACAAGTAATGTTGTTAGCTTGATCCCAGTCTCTTGCATCCTAGGGAAATAACTCTGCATCCGTGTCATTAAACTTCCTAAATCTCTAGTTAAAGGGCTGTATCACAAGCAAGTTTAGAAATTACTCATTTCAACCATGTAATGATCTTACTGTTGTTGTAAATGGACATATCCTGTTATTCTTTTAAGAAGGTATGTTTAACCTCCATTGCACTGTTTTTTGTTTTTTGTTTTAAATCATTCTGTAAACATGGAGGCCTTTCTGTCTCCTCTTCGTCCCTGTCTCCTCCCTCCCTCCCTCTCTCTCCATGCCACTGAATGAACCCTGCTTTCACACCTCATTTCAAATGTGCATACCGGGCCTTGAGCTGGAAACCTCGACTGATCACCCCACTTAGATCTCATCATCCCCCAGAGCTTTTATCAGCTTCTCCCAGGCTGTAACATTTCCATATTTTTGGTTGAACCACGTGGAATTCATATTTGACTGTAACTTTTGCCTGCAAAATGGCAGTTTCACCTGGTTTTGATCAATAAAATAGCTCATCTTTTGCTATCCCCAATTGTGGTTTCAGAAGAACAGAAATCTACCCAATTTTATTTTAATGACTTTATTGTGATGCAACTGATAAATCATAAACTTCATATATTTAAAAGACAAACCACTGAAAACTGTTTAGAGAGGCTTTCTGAAGAATGACATTTTGTTAAGAGAAGAGCATTGCATGGCACAGTAAACTATGGAGGCTAAGGAGAGAGGACATTTTTAACAGCAAAGAGACATTTCTGATGGTACCTGGATACAGAGCTCACTGGTGTTGGAGATCCCAGGCCTGAGTTGGAGTGTGGTTGTTGGTGACAGTGTCTTTGCTGGGCAAAGGGTTCACTAAGAGTGACCTGTGGGGAGTTGTTTCAGTCTTGCAGAATGTCCAAGGTCAATTTCCATCTGTGAACCTGTGCACAGATGCAGTCACATGACACATGCAGAGCAGGGTGCATGTGTGTGTGAAGAAATTGCTCAAGGCCTTCAGAGTTGCCCCAACAGTGTTTCTCTCAGGAAGGAGTGAGGGCTCCTCTCCCTCATTCCCCAGCTCTAGTGCACCCGGTGTGACAAAAAAAAAAAAAAAAAAAAAAAAAAAAAAAAAAATGTTTTTCTCGGGTATCAGCTGCTGTCACAGGCGTCCAGTTCTGATGTATGAAACGCCATTGATGAAGATAACGGTTTGCAGTTACCTCCTCAGCAGGCTTTGCGCACCTCCTTCTTCCCTCAGTGCCTTCTGCGTTTCCGTACACCCTCAGATATGCCTTCACTCTAGTGTTGAAGTTTATAGACGTTTATATAAACATGACCATTTAGAGTGTATGCCTTAGACGCCTATGCTCTTACATTGTGGGGTCCCTTCATGGTGCCACATGCCTCTGTAGTTCCTCGCTTTAATTCCTGAGTAGTTCTGTGGATGAATAAGTACATTACAGCTTGTCCACTCAGCCATGGGCAGGTATTTCTATGAGTTCTAGATTTTAAATTTGTTTCTAATTTTTTCGTTGTTGTTTCTACTTCTCTTCTTCCCCTTGCTGGTCCCCTTACCCCCTCAGAAGGTCTCACCTTCCATTTGGATGATGCATACATTCAGTAATGCTCATTTTCTCCTCCCCTCCCCTTTGGACCTCTTCCTCCTCATCCATAGTCTCCTTTCTACTTCCGTGTTTGTACATAAGCATACATGCGTGTATGAATGAAGTATATTCTTCATCGTACTTTTTTGATTTCTTGAGATAGGGTCTTATATAACTCAGACTGGCCTTGAATTTGCCATGTAGGAGGCAAGTGACCTCGGACTCTTGATCCTTTCCCCCTTGAAGTTCAGGTGCTGAGATTGCACTTGGTTGTATCTATTTTTTTTAAAGATTTATTTTATGCATATGAGTACATTGTAGCTGTCTTCAGACACACCAGAAGAGGGCATCAGATCCCATTACAGATGGTTGCCGAGAATTGAACTCAGGGCCTCTGACTGATCTCTCCAGCCCTGGTCTTATCTATTAACTGTTAATTTTTAAGTTAGAATACAAAGTAATGGATTTCACCATGGTGTTTCATACACACGTGTCAACATTTGTTTCTGTATGCCCCTTCCTGACAACCTCTCCTCTCTGCCTGCCAAAAACCCCCTCTCTCTTTCTGCGTTCCTAGTTTCCTCAAGACATTTAATGATATCCAGTCTCACTTTTGGATCTCTGATCCATTTTGAGTTCAGTTCTGCATATAGTTTAAGGTATGGATCAAGGTTCTGTATAGGAAAGAAATATGCTATGGATAGTAATTGGTAAAAATGAGACATTTAAGCATTTCTTGTTTAAAGCAAAAATAACAATAATATAATATAGAATCTAAAATGTGTGCAGATGTTAAATTTATAACAATAGCAGAAGGGCATGAAGGGGAGAAATGAACATGAGCTCTTTTAAAGTTGTCATTTGATTCACTAAAGCTACTTGAGGGCAGTCTGTGGTAAGTTAAAGTGAGAGGGTGAATTCTACAGCAGGCACCAAACAGCAAGGCAGAGTGAAGCTGGAGGAGCCAGCAAGTGGCCCCAGAGCACCCAGAAAAGCACACAGCAAATGGTAGTGTAAACCGACCCTATCAGTAATCACATCAGGTCCCAACTAACATATAACAGGCAGCTGAATTCTGCACCTGAGATAATGAATGGCGCTCTGTCTTATCTTTGGGTCTCTGATCTGTTTTGAGTTAAGTCCGACAGCAATGGTTCGCTTAGCCTCTGAGAACAAACAAGTTAGGAGCAGTCTGGACAAATGGACCCAGATGAGCCACATTGGCATCTGGTGCTGGGAATACCTGAGGTTAATCTGGGGCCAGCTGCTCAGCCTCTATGTGTGTTCACACGCTGTGCTCAGAATCCTCAGTTTCCCCTGGTTGTATATCAAAGTCCTCAGCTCTTTGTCTTCCATGCAGGTTCTATGTCCACCAGGCTGCTTCTGACATTGCAGCTGGTAGAGGGTGGGAACTATTCCTTTTCTATTAATATCACAAAACATCATGACCAAGGCGACTTATAAAAGAAAGAGTTTATTTGGGCTTATGGTTACAGAGGATGGGAAACCATGAGGCTGGAGTAGAAGAAGCAGGCACGGCAGCTTGAGCAACAAGCTGAGCACTCATGCCTTGAACCATCAGCTCGAGGCAGAGAGAGCAAACTGGATATCCTGTGTGATTTTGAAACCTCAAAGTCTGCCCCTAGTGACATACTTCCTTCAGCAAGGCCACACCTTCTAAATCTCTCCAAACAGTGCCACCAACTGGGGATCCAGTATTCAGATGCCTGGGACCATGGGTGACATCTTGCTTAAACCCCTCCAACTATTGTTAGCACACCCTCTCTGCTTCCTGCTCGTGGGTTCAGGGTGTTGAACCTTTAGCTTCCTGTTCCTGTCAACATGCCTTTATTCCTCTATCATGGACTCTTAATCTCTGGAGCCATAGTACTAAATAAACTAACTGCTCTATGAGTTGCCTTGGTTGGGGTGTTTTTATCACAGTGAGAGGAAAGTAACTAATACAGTGGGAGAGGAAGAGAAAGACAGACTCCTCAATGTCTTTTATAACCTTATCTTACTATGCATGCCGACTCCCTGGGTTCAATCTCCGGAATGGAAGTAGAAACTACAGGCCAGAACTGACTTCACAAAGCTGTCTTCTGGCCTCCATATGCATATGATGGCACAGGTGCCCCCTCACACACCCTTACACAACTCACACTACCAATAAAATGAATTTAAAACATTCATGCTAGCAGGAGGGATACCGGTGGATAGGGTCTGCTGCCCTACTGGGGTGGGGAGGAATTTCTGATTCTTTGAATTTTTGAATGTTGGATGTAAGATTATTACTTGAGAAACTGTTCCCTAATTTTACTCTCTACCTTCAAGTCAAACATCATCCTGGATTTCTTTCTTCTTCTTTCTTTCTTTTTCTTCATTTGGTCACGAACAGGTGAAACATCACAAAGAAAGACCAGATAAACACGAAGCTGACTCTAATTAAACAGAAAAGCAAGCAGTTAGAATTTGTTTTCCATTGTCCTAAATCTAGAATTAAAAAAAAAAAAAGAATAATTAGCACACAGCTAGGACTCTGTGACCCACACAGCTGCCTCATCCATCAGAACACTTACTGGGAATTAATATTAATGTGTTGGTTTGCATTAGATTTTTACAGCTGCACAGACAGTTAGATGGTGACAGCCATGCCCCTGGTGGCCTTGAGAGCTTGCAGGTGACTATCTGCCTGTAAGGCTTGTCTTCTAATGAGCTCAAGTGCAAGCACTTTCTGGACCCCCACCGTGCAAGCAACAAGGGCTAAGTTTTCACCTGTCATATAGCTCAGGGCCAACGAATCTTCAGTTAATTATTTGGCTTCCTTCTAAGATAGTAGTTCTCAACTTGTGAGTCGTGGCCTCTTTGGGGGTTGCCTATTACAAATCCTGCATATCAGACATTTACTTAATGGTTCATAACAGTAGCAAAATTACAGTTATGAAGTGGCAATGAAAGCCATTTTACGATTGGGGGTCAGCAGAACACGAGGAACTGAATTACAAGGGTCGCAGCATCAGGAAGGTTGAGAACTACTATTCTAAGAGAACCTCTCTCGCAATTTCAGAAAATAGTGACACTTGACCCCCGATGAGCTCTGTTCCCATTGTTTTGCATATCCACATGTCATTGGTGGTGGTGGTGGGAGGGTTGAACTTTCAGAGCCACATGGACACAGCTAAAATGATCCTGACAATGGACCATGGTCTTTTCCTGAGGTCCCCCCTGAAAGTCCTGATAGCAAGCTCTTCATTTTCGAGACAAGGTCTCACATAACTGAGGCTAGCCTTGAACTCACTTTGTAGTGGTGGTTGATGGTGATGCTCTGATCCTCCAGCTTCCATCTTCCCAAGGACTGGGTTTACAAGTGTGGCGTATGGAGTTCTGGGAATTGAACCCAGGGCCTTGTGTATGCTAGGCAAACGGTCTACTACCTGAGTTGCGTTCCCGGCTCCCAGAATACAATCTTGAAGACTAAAAGCAGTGTAGGATCTGATACCAGAGGGAGGGGATGTGTGTTAGTTACTCTTCTGAGTGCTGTAACAACCCTCACCAGAAACAAAGTAAGGAGTTGTTCAGGCCTGAACCATCATACTTGGTTTCCTAGTACTCTTAAAGTACCTAGTGAATGGTTTTCATCAAAGGTGAGGTCCAATCTGACTTGCAGCAAGCTAGTGAATAGAAAAAATTCACTAGAGGAAGACAGAAAGGAGCCAACACCCCAAAAGACAGGCCCTGGAGAGGTAACATCAGCACCCCATGGTTACAGGTTTCACTAATGGGGACTGCAGAGATATGGGGATGAACGGGGCTCTGGCCAGGGCAAGAGGAGTTGCCAGTGCTGGTAGTTGCCATTCTAAACTGTAGCTTCAAAAGTTACCATCTGGGGTTAGCCCACTGCGTAGGGTATGAGGCTGGACTTCTCCTTGCAGAGTTCATCAGCAGCTGAGCCCAGCATGGGTCGTGGTTACAGCTGACCACAGCAGGAGACCCTGCTCAGATCAGGCCTGCTGTGGAACAGTAAGCCACTAGAGTGTTGAATTGTCCATCCATGCATGCCCTGTAGGTCTGACCTTGCTCTATAAGCTGTGAATCTATCTCAGCTAAGCGGAAGGAGAACTCTGAAAGGACTGCATCAAATGAAGAGCATGTTCCTTGGAGATGCCCTTAAACTTCCAGGTCAGATGCATTTCATTAACCTGACTGCATGGAAGTCTCAAAGGTCGGTGAGAGAAGGCTGTCACATGTTTATCACATTCTAGTCCCACTATAATAAACACTTTTAATCCAATATTGTGCCATTTAATTCCCTTTAAATTAGAACCATCTGTTTTAAGAGTCAGACTACTGTTACAAGCCAGAGAAGGGCCACTGTGGAATTTCTGTCCCCAGTACCTTTCCCTCCTTAGCTCTTCCAAGCTGGTAAGTAATGACTCAAGAACTTTGTTTTCCACCACAGAAAGCTAGATGTGGTACCATAGACCCATAATCCCAGCACTTGGGACGTAGAAGACATTGAATTTAAGGCCAGCTCAATGTACATAATGAGACCCATTCTCAAAACATCAAGGACTGAGTACGGAGCTCAATGGTAGAGCACTTACTGAGCATGTGCAAGGCTCTGTATGCAATTCTCAGCAATGCCCCACCTGAAACAAAACAGAACCGGGCCACAAGACACACATCTCAGCATAAGCAAATAGAACTGAGACTCTTGGTGTTCCTGTCTACACTGCACCTTTCAGGGATCACGTTCGTACTCACTTCGTAAGTTATTAAAATGAAAATTAAATCTGTTCTAAATTTTCAGCGCTCTGTGGTAAATCACCCACATTTTATTTGCTGTTTTTTTTTTCCCTCAGAGAGGAAGCCAAGTTGTAAACTGAGCATTAGTGGGAGAGGTTGGGGAAAAGCTTAGCTACTGCTTTGCACAGCTCATGGGAAGGAAACACTTCCCTCACACTGCAAGGGGGAGAAATGTGCAAACATGGTTTTCACAGGAATAGTGCCACTCACCCCAAAGGAACAGAAACTGTTTATATGCTGAGGAGAGGGGAAGGGAGGGAGTGGACCATAGATTAGGAAGAGTGGAGACTGCACATGTCACACGTCTCATTGAGCTGTGTGGCTAAAGCTCCCTTACCTCGGATCTAGTCTGGGTGATCGTGCCTACTTTTATGCTTTTATGGGATCACTTGATGGCTTTCTGATGTATGTATGTTTTATGTGTGTGTGTATGAATGTGGAGGCCAGACTACAACCTTAAGGACAATCCAGTGTGTGTGTGTGTGTGTGTGTGTGTGTGTGTGTGTGTGTGTGTGTGTGTAGGGGAGAGGGAGACAGACAGACAGACAGACAGAGATAGACAGAGACAGAGAGAGAGAGAGAGAGAGAGAGAGAGAGAGAGAGAGAGAGAGAGAGAGAGAACAAAAGGTGGGGGAGGAGGAGTCTGTCTGGATGGGCTAGGCTGGTTGACCAGCAAGCCCAGGGATCTGCTGACTTTGTGTCCTCAGCACTGGGATTACCAATGTCCACCACTGCTGTGCTTGTCTTTTCATGAGTTCTGGGGGTTGAACTCATGTCCAGGTGCTTACAGCATAAGCACTTTGCTGACTGCCATCTCCCTAGCCTTGTTATGACCAATTTTCTGTCCCCTTCAGACCTGTTCGACTTTTCCACTCCCTTTCCACAGTCTTCCAGACTCTAGAATCAGAGTATTCTTCTTACCAGGTGATTCATTGTGTGCTCACTTTATTGAGATGCAATTTATATTCATCCGTGTGGCTACTTTTCAGAATTCTGCTCTGTGAGAGCTAAAAAAATTAGCTTTACTATAGTATAATTTATATTCAGTAAAATTAGCCATTCTTGGTATGTAAATTCCACACATGTATCAGAATCAAGATCCAGAATATTCTCACTGTCCTTAGAACATTTCTTATAAGAACCATAGCACTAAACAGCTTCCTCTAATATTGAGCGTAGACACTTTACTGAGCATGGAAAGAAGAAGGAAATATTTACTCATTCTATTTTTAACAGTTAAAAATCTGACAATAAGTTTATCATGATATTCTTAGCAGTATTATGAAAAAAAGAATCATTGAGAATTCTAGCACTGTAATTTATTTCTTAACATTATCACTAGGGCAGAAGAACTATTTTGCTTCTAAAAGGAAGAGTTTCCAGATCAGATGATTAAAAAGTAATCAGGAACCTCAGGCTGACATCTGTCTTCAGACAGTTACGTAATCTTGAACTTCAGAAGGGAAAAGCTAGGACTCTGGGCAAGCCACTTTGCTGGGAGCAGTTCTACCATCACCCCCGCCCTCCAGCCCCTGGGGGTATCTGAGCTTCTGTGAAAAGCATGGCAGTGCCAAGCACTTGACTGTTGCATATTAATGAAAATCAAATAGCTGTACAGGCAGGGCTCCTTGAGGAGGAGATATTACAGCCATTCGTCTATCGTTCTACTGAGAAAGCTTGATGTTCAGATACGTATTTTAATGGGTCTAGATTTAGTGCCAGAACATGTCTGAAACTTTTGACATAAGCACTATGCATGTCTATAATTAAAATAGCAGCGAAAACCAATATAAAGATTTACCATGTGCTGGCTCTTTGCTTTCTTGCATATCTGAGCTCCTTTAATATTTATAGCAATTCTGCAAGGCAGATATGGTTGTTATTAACAGTTTCCTGATGCATAAACTGGGGATAGAGGAAATTAGGTGACTTGTTCAAGGTCATTCAACTGTTACACTGCCCAGCAGGCTTTCAAACCAAAGCAGTCTGACAGCTGAATCAGTGTGAGCATCAAGTACAGTCTACTCCACCTTCAACATAGCAGTAATCGGGTTGCAATTCACACCCTTCGATTCTACTCTGACCCTGAATCAGGAATACGGTGAGTTCAAGCGTTCTAAAGATTAGGAATCTAACATAGTCTCTCCTCTATCTCCCCCGCAGTCTTGTCTACTTGGTTGCGAGTCCTTCCGTACTGTGAAGATTCTCTATCTTCCCAGAAAATCAGATCTGAGCTTTGCACTCTTAGCCCACCATACTGGAGGTGGAGAGTGACTTGCTTAGATGCTAAGAATGCTGCAGGCGGTTGAGATTAGGGTGAATCACACCAGCAATAAGGGGTTTGCACTAGACTTGGACGGTGAGGCAAGTGCACAAGATTCGATGCTCAGCCTCTGCAGAGGTGTAGAAACATCTGGATTCTGAGCTCGTAGCTCTGCATGTCTATCGTATTGTCCTGTCTCATCAGAAGAACGCAGAGATAAGGAAACAAAGACAAGGACTTGCCTTCTGAAGAGGGAGATGGGTTTGGCAGCATCTTCTGTGTGAACCTCAAGCTTCTGTTCTCCGTCTTTGTGCAGTCCTGAGGTTCTCAATCGGGATCTTCTCCCCTGCATGTGGCAAAGCCTCAGCAGACATCATGCTCCTTGACCTACTTAATAGTTCTATTAGATTGTGCCAGTCTATAAATATATGGGCATGGGGAAGTAGGGTAGTATTTCTTACTTAAGTATATTATCAAATAGCATCAGGGCTCTTGGCTAGGAACCTGTGCTTGAGGTCCTGGAATAGGATGTGAGCATCGTAAACATGGAAAACTGAAGACATATGGTCTACACTCTGCTCTCAGGGAGGGAGACATATATGGTCTACACTCTGCTCTCAGGGAGACATATATGGTCTACACTCTGCACATAGGTCAGTTCTATTCAGAGGAAGACCCACTCACGGGTGGCTCTGGCAAAAGTGCAAGCATGTTAGGAGTGAAAAGCAAGCCTAGTGGTGTAGGTGGAAGCTTGAGGGAGTCTTCTACAGTGCTGTGGTAGGGTGGTGTGACCATTCCCTCTGCATTGAGACAGTGTCTCCTGGAGGGAGGCTCACACGGACAGCTCAGGGAGTAAATTAAACTTACAAGGTGAGTGACATTCCTGAAACTTAGAACAGCGTGGAAAGGCTTATGGTTCCTGAGGAAGGAGGCTTTGGTGAGAACTTTTGCAAGTTGAACAGAGAGCTGCATGGAATGGGGTTTCATGAGGCATCACCCATGTAGGGGTGAGCCTTTGGGTGACACAGCTGCCTTTGGGACCACCTATACGCCTGTAGGCAACAGCCACAAGCTTAGCTGCTCTACTAAGTATGACTGGTGGAACCACATTTTTGCTTTGCCATCTGTGATATACCTGAGCTGAACAGACCTATGATCACAGCTTCCCCAAGAAAAGGCACAAACAGGAGATCTGGATGTGGAAGGCCAAGGGGTGTTTTCCAACTGCTGAGGCTTTGTACAGAACATTTTTTATTTCATTGATCCTTACAGATTTATTTTTTTACTTTTTTTGTTTAATTGTGAAATATTACACACACACACACACACACACACACACACACACACACACACACACACACGCAAGCAACCATGTGTTGTATTTAACAGATGGGACCGCTTTGTCATGCTTATTCACAGCTCTGATGAGTCCTTCTCTGAGTCGGGGCCTTCAGTTCCTTGACAGAATTTGCTTGGGTTCACCTGCTCAAAGACTCAGACTATCATTTAAAAATCAGATAAACACGGCCATGTTCTGGGTAGCATTATTACAGTAGCCAAAAGTGGAGGTAACCAAAGTATGCACTGATGGACGGGTGGGCAAACAGTAGTTGGTGTATGCATACAAGGGTAGATTATTCCATCTTAACAGGGAAGGGCATTCTGATGCCCCCACAACATAGATGAATCTTGTGGACACTTACAGAAAGGAAAGAAACTTCACAAAACAAATACATCAACTTTTATAGACTCATTCTTTTTCAGAGGCATATTTTATGTGGTTTTTATTTTTGTTTGAATTTACAATTTCATACCATGGCACCATCAACTTATATGTGTTAATTTAAAAAGCAGCATGATTGTTGCTTTAATATACTAAATTTGTTTTGGTCCCATGCACTGAAACTGAGTTTGTCATGCTCTTTGAGTTAGGATGCATCCCCAATTCACATTTGGCTTTGTCTGTGGGTGGATAGTGCCAATCTTAGAAGCCATGGGTGATGATAAAATCTCAGTGCCAGCTTTGTGAAGCTTCCTTATGAGGAAGGTCACAGAGATTCATACAAAGCAAGTAAAGGCTATTCTTTTGCTCTTGGTTGCCCACAAAAAATGGATAATGAGATCCTATTGCTAACTATGCCACCCACATTGGTTATAGTAAATAGAGAAACCAAGGTGAAATTCAACTGGATGTTCTCTCCTCATTGGTTAGTTTTCATTGTCCCAGACGTGCTATGTATGTTTTAGAAGAGAGAAGCCATCAACCGTCTTACATGGCCCTAAACCTCTGAACTACTGCGATGAACCTACCAAGCGAGATGGGTGCATGACTTCAATGGTGGAGAGACTGTCAGTGCTCTCTAATTGGATTTGAAACAAGATTCACAAGAAGGAATTCATACCTGGTACTGTAAACCTGGTCAAAACCCCATAAGGCTCAGGAGACTCATAGGCACTGAAGGGGAACTTACTACTATTGTGTTACGAATGACAAGCATCAAACTACCTTCTAAATATTTGTCATGATATCAAACTGCCTTCTAAATATTTATGTTTATACTTAAAGACACATCTCATTGTCATCCTTGATCAGTGAGGTTTCTCCTGCTGTGGCCTGTATGGGATACTGGGATTGCAAGGCTGTTCAAGGCATTGAGAATAAGTAGTGGAGGAGTGTTCAGTCCCAGGCAGTACATAGATATCATTTTCTGTATGTCTTAGTGGCTGGAAAGACGTAAGAGTGAGATGATAGGGAGAAGAGCTGGGAAACGTTACTGACCATAACACACCTATCGCAATCATGAGCTCACAGCAGTGTGGGTACCTACTAGGCCTGCACAAGACTGGGCCTGCCAATAACAAGTCATGGATGAAGACATTCATGGGACCATATCCCTCCCCATGGAGCTACTGGCTATTGGTGGATGACGGAGGATAAGAAGTCATTGCCCTCAATATATATTCAATAGAGAGCCAATCAAACTTCAATGGAAAGTTCTGTTGGGGTATATTAGGTATATCTCTGCATATTCAGTTGTTAATTCTGTACAGGCAGGGAGGTAGATACTAGCAATATTTTGATATTGTTATTTCTATGGCCCATCACTGGCCTCATATTTTGTAAGCAGTCATCTTCCTTCACTAGACTAGAGGCAATCTAGAATTGTATGTGGTTGAATGCAATAAAGATCTGACAACCAAGTGTAGGGCACAACTTCCAAGAGAGAGAAAGATGCTAGGAGAAGAAATGGGTTGTGGGAAATTTGCCAGCAGACATGGAGGTAGGTAAAGAGCTGGACCAGAATAGAGCAGAGAGGTAGAGCTAGCCACGTGGTGGGATGTAGTATCAGTGTTAGTCAGGTTAAGCTAGACAGCTGGCTGGGAGACTAACTAAAAGGCCTACACTCTAACCTATTAAAAAGCCTGTGCCATTATTTATAACACTGGCTGGTCTGAGAAAATCTTGCTATAAAATTCCACATCCATGGCCATTGCTGATCAATTGCCCTCGTTAAGCTCAGTGGTTAACAAACCCCAAACTGCACAAGTGTAGGAAGAGGACTTGGGAGGAGAAGTGGAGTAGACAGAGTTGAGAGGGAGATAAAAGAGGGTTTGGGAGTGAGAGTGATTATATATATATATATATATATATATATATATATATATATATGCCAAAAATAAATTTAATTTAAAATGATTTAACCAGGGTTGGAGAGATGTTTTTTTAATTCATATTAATCACCGAGGCTAATAATAGAAAAGATGAGTATTCACCCAAGAGAGTGGGTGTAGACTTGTCAAGAGAAAGTCACCACCGTTTTTTAATTTTCTTTCTCTCTTTATTTCTGACACTGTCTCTTTGTTCTAATCCTCATGTATTTAACAGACACAGGCTCATCACCTTTCCCTCACTTGATTTAAGTGCATGTATGTATCAAATACAGTAGGATTTTGTTGTTGTTGGCTTTTGTGATACTATAGGTCAAGCCCAGGGTCTCACATATTTTGAGAAATCTATTTAAATAGTATTGTGCTTGAAATCTCACTTGGTTCCTTTCTTTATCTTTTCTTTCTTTCTTTCTTTCTTTCTTTCTTTCTTTCTTTCTTTCTTTCTTTCTTTCTTTCTTTCTTTCTTTCTCCTCCTCTTCCTCCTCCTCCTCTTCCTCCTCCTCCTCTTTCTCCTCCTCTTCCTCCTCCTCCTCCTCCTCCTCCTCCTCCTCCTCCTCCTCCTCCTCCTCCTCCTCCTCCTCCTTCTTCTTCTTCTGTAACTACCATATCAGGAAGCATAGACTAGATCCTTCTAAACATTTCAGAGTATTTTGTCTTACTAACAGTTCATATTTGGATGGACATCATTTTTGTCTAGCTCCTGTATTGAAACGATAAATTTTTTAGTTCACTATCTTCAATCTCTTGTGGTACTTGGGGAATAGTTTCTATGGGACATAGGCTGGAATTGCTGTGTCTTGGGCATGTGCTCACCCAGCTTCAAGAAGTGCTACTAGGGCTTTCTCTGGCTGTGATTGTCAGGGCCTTGAGTGGCTGTGCACCTGTGAATTGTCAGCCACTGTGTGTGTGGAATCATCACCATTCTTAGTGTTCTCTGAGGTTCTCATCATTAACAATAGAAGCATGTAACATACCTCCTGCTTTAGTTGTAATTTTAATTTATATTTCTCTGATAATTTAGTTTTATTGTTAATTTCTTACATTCATGTGTGTGCTTGTGTGTGTGTGCATGTGTGTGCATGTATGAGTATGTGTGTTCATGTGTGTGTGTATATGTGCATTTTTGTGAGTGTGTGTGCACGTGTGTGTGCCTGTGAGTATGTGTGTGTGTGTGTACATGTACAGTTCCCACAGCCTGGATGTGGTGATCACAGGATACCTTGCAGGAACCTGTTCCCTCCTTCCACCACGTGAGAGCACTCAGGTCATCACGCTTCGCAGCAAATGCCTTTATGCACTTGCCAGACCTCCAGTTAGGTCTTCAGTGAGATAGCTTTAATACCATTTGCCTTTATTTCTTGTTTCTTTTTAAATGGTTTTCTTACATTTGTCCACCTGCCATTAAGAGTGTTGTGCTCTACTAATGTGCTACCTGGGCGCCTTTACCAAGATGTACATATTCTTGGGTCAGGGAGATGACTCAGTAGGCAAGGATGCTCCCTTTACAAGCATGAAAATCTGGCCTTGGATTCCCAGGACCCACATAAAGAGGAAGTTATGGCTTGTGTGGTTATAACCTTAGTGCTAGTGGGGAGACAGGGGAGTTTCTGAGGGGCTTGCTGGCTGCCAGCCCACCCGTAAAAATAATGGGTGAGATCTAGTGAGAGATCTTGTCTGCAGAAAATACAATAGAGAGTGACAGAGGAGGCCTCTGCATGCATGTTCACCTGTGTATGCACATACATGCATACATACACACACATGCACATGATATATATATATATATATATATATATATATATATATATATATATATATATATATATATATAGAGAGAGAGAGAGAGAGAGAGAGAGAGAACCATGGAGACTGAACATATCCTTATTCTAATGTTGAGGCATTACACATATATCCCCCTTTCCATGAGTAAACAAATACAAAATGTTGTCAACTGCTTTGTTGACATCTGGAGGGATGATAATCTGATTTCTTTTGTACATAACCAAATGCGATATTTTTGTGAGTGTTCCTTTTTGTCAGATGTCAAAAGTGTGTTCTGTGAACAACACTGAGAAATTTCCTTCTTATTTCTTGCTTTGTACAAGTTTAAGTGACATTGCTTCGTATTTTGATAGATTTCAGCTGTGCAGTTGTCTGACACTTCTACAGTTAAATACTTTTAAAAGGAACCAGATTTAATGCCTCCCACCCTTCCTTATTAATTTAATTTTGCCTCTGAAGAGCATAAATCAAAAGTCAAAAATAGAGACTCATTCATTTGTTCCCCTCTGCATCACACAGGCATCTGTTCCCATTTCCACCAGCAGTGTGATCACTAGAAAATGTCAAACTCTCGTCTCTACAGCCTCACTTTCCCACAGACTGTTTCCACAAAGCTGCATAAATGACAGAGTTTATGGTGAATCATATTTTTCCCTGCATGGCTGCCAACAATCATAGAGTCCACGTGGCCCATCTGTTGCTCTTTGCTTTTAAACACTGGTTCAGTAAATTTTTATTTCACCTTGCAATCCTTGAAAGCACATATATGGTTAAAAGACATAGAATGAAGTATTAGAATAAGCCAATTGTGACTATTATTTTTCTGGCACTTAAATTCATAACTTAGTGAGATATGAGGCCCTGGGTGGGTTTGGGCTGCAATCTGCCACCTCCTCTCTTTCCCTGCCTTGTGAGTATTGTTTCCAACATTCACATGACACTGCCTTGACATTTCGGTCAATCATCACAAGCTCATAACGGTTTTACAGTTAGTTTTAGACATCAGTAGATCAATTCCACTTGCTCTTTTAAAGAAAGAACTCACAGTGGTTCAGTGATATTATCTGGCTGAGACGCTCTCTGCCTTTTGAATCTGTTAAATCTTGAATTAAAAAAAAAACATGTGTTGTACATTCAACTCTGCATATTTTTCTCTTTCCTCCAAGTCACAAGTTATGTGCAATTTCTATTCTCTATTCCTACACGTTTAGCTTCTTTTCAATGATTTCAAATATATTTTCCTTGTTTTATTTGCCATTTCCCTACTTCATCTAGACATTTTTTTTGTATTTGTACATAACTTTAATTTTTATGGTGTTCTTTTCCCCTTCCATTTATTTTATAAGCATGACCACTCTTGTTTTCATTTCTTCATTTTAGTTTTCACAGAATATTTTTATTTGTGCTCTCAAGTTTTAAATCAATATGTGTTGATTTAATATATAATAATATTACATTATTTAATACTATTATATTATATAATTTAATATATGGGGAAGGAAGAGTCATCTTCATGTGTAATCACTGATGAAGTGTACATATAATATAATATTCCACATATAATATGGTATAATAAATTTCATTATGACATTTTCATAACATGTTCATAGTATGTCTTGATGATGTTCACTCCCTGTGGCTCTCTCTTTTTATTCCTTCCAGGACAGGGTATTGCCAAGTTTATCTTGTGAAGATCCTGAGTAGATAGCCACAGCTGCTGTGGGTTCAAGACCGTAACAGCCACATCACACCATGTTTCATGACCTCCATGTTTTCTCCCTCTCTTCCTGACATTTGCTGAGCCCTGCAGGCGAGGATGCAGCTATTCCACTCATGAATAGGCTTTCAGCAGTCTTTTATTCTCTGTATTTTGACAACTTATGAGTTTACACAGTCACTACCGTCTACTACAAACAACAAACAAACAAACAAACAAAACCCTCCAAATGACATCAAAACAAAACAAATTTTTTTTTTCTGACCCAACTGCCAGCAGTATTAATAGACACAAACATACCTGCTTGGAAGGCAATTTGACAGGCACGTCTTGTCCATTTAACAAAATGACAGCGGGAGCTTCATCACTCTGTATGTTAATTTTCATTGAATAAATTACCTGTGCTATGAATATTTAAATTTTCATTTATTTAAAACTTGAAGTGTGTGTATCTAAGCACATGTATGTGTGTCTATATGTGTGCTGATGGGTGTGGGCAGCCATGCAGAGGGTAGAGGCCAGAGGAAAGTGTCAAGTACCTTGCTTAATCACTGTCTACTGTGTTCCCTTGATATAGGCTCTCGAGCTGACCCTAGAGCTAAGAAGACAATCACCAAGCCCCAGAGATCTTTGGATTCTGCTCCCACAAACTCTAGGGTTACAGGCTATGCCCAGCTTTTAAACATAGGTTCTTTAATTTAAAAAATACTTGTTTTTATTCTCTGTCTCTCTGTCTCTCTGTCTCTCGTGTGTGTGTGTGTGTGTGTGTGTGTGTGTGTGTGTGTGTGTGTGTGTACCTTGGCATATGTATGGCAGTCAGAGAACAATTGGTGGGAGTTGCTTCTCTCTTTTTATCATGAACATCCTAGATATTGAACTCAAGTCATCAAACTCGGTGGCAAATGCAAAATTACAAAAACATTTTATGCAAAAGTTAATCATGAATGTACTACTTTTAGGGAGGAAAAACCAGAAAGTGAAACCTGTGCTAATTATAGAATCGTGGTTGGATGAATTATGTGCACAAGGAAGTACCACGCATCTGCATAATGAGTAGCACGCCTTTGCACAGCTCAACATCGTGCTGGGGTGTGATCTGCAGTGTGTGCTACTAAATGAAAACAGCCAAGTGCAAACACTTTATTTAAAGAGAGGCACAAAAATGAATCACTTAGACTAATTCATTTTTATACAAGGAATTTAAAAAGAAGGTGTTCTTAAACAACAAAGAACAACAACCACCGCCAAGACACACAACAAACCTATGCAGACACAAACACTCAGATGAAGAATCTTTTAACGTTTTAGATTCCTTTCTGGCAGAATAAAAGCTTAACTACAAAAATATGCATAAACAGAGACTGTTTTGATTCCTATCAGATTTTCTTTTTTGAGAGGCAATATGTCTTCCCAGGTGTGGTGGTTTGAATAAAAATGCCCACATAGGTTTATATATTTGAGTGCTTAGTCACCAGACAGTGGCACTGTTTGAGAAGGATTACAAGGATTAGAGTAGGTGTGGTCTTGTTGGAAGAAGTGTGTCACTGGATATATAGGCTTTGAGTTTTAGAAGCCCACACCAGTCCCAGTCTCCCCCTCCTCTGGATCAGGATATAGAGCTCTCAGCTACTGCTCCAGCAACAAGTCTGTCTGTTGCCACAGTCCCTGCCATGATGATAATGGACTAACTGTAAACTGTAAGCAAGCCCCTAACTCAATGCTTTGTTTTATAAGAGTTGCCTTGATTGTGGTGTCTCTTCACAGCAAGAGAACATTAACTAAGATACCATGTAACCTTCCACCTTCCTCTGTGCTCAGTGGGGACACTGTCAGCACACAACCAATGAGGAGCTAGCTGGGCATAGGCCATAGCCAGTGCTCACGACAAATGCTCCCTCCTCCTCTCCTCTCTTCTCTCCCTTCTTTTCTTTTCTCCACTTTTTTATTACTTTATTTATTTTTTTACAATGCAGTCATTGCCCCACTCCCGGTCCATCCTCCCACAGTTCCTCATTTCATTCCTCCTCCCACCCCAAGAGAATGTCCCTCCCCCACCACCTGGCCTCCCCACTCCCTGGGGCCTCAAGTCTCTGGAGGGTTAGGCACATCTTTTCCCATTGAAGCCAGACCAGGCAGTCCTCTGCTGTACATGTGTTGGGGGCCTTGGACCAGCTTGTGTATGATGCCTGGTTGGTGGCTCAGTGTCTGAGAAATCACAGGGGTCTGGGTTAGTTGAGACTGCTGGTCTTCCTATGGGGTCATCCTCCTCCTCAACTTCCTCCAGCCTTTCCCTAATTCAACCGGAGGGGTCCCCTACTTCAGTCCAATGATTGGGCGTAAGTATCTGCACCTGTGTCAGTCAGCTGCTTATTGGGACTCTCACAGGACAGCCATGCTAGGCTGTCTGTAAGCACACCATAGCATCAGTAATAGTGTCAGGCCTTGGAGCCTCCCCTTGAGATAGATCCCAAGTTGGGCCTGGACCACCTTTCCCTCAGTCTCTTCTCCATTTTTGTCTCTGCAGATCTTTTAGACAGGAACAATTCTGGGTCAGAGTTTTTGACTGTGGGATGACAAACCTATCCCTCTACTTGATGTCCTGTCTTTATACTTGAAGTGGATTCTACGAGTTTCCTCTCTCTACAGTTGGGTATTTCATCTAAGGTCCCTCTCTCTCTGTGAGTCCTGAGGGTTTCTCACCTCCCTGGTCTCTGGTACTTTTTAGAGGGTCCCCCCACTCCACACCCCCCTCCTGCTGAGGTTGCATATTTCTATCCATTCTGCTGGCCCTCGGGGCTCTGTCCAGTCTTTCCCCAACCCCATACCTGATCATGTTCCCCTTTCCACTCCCCTTTCCCTCTCCCACCTCTCACTCCTTCTGCCCCTGTGATTGCTTTCTTCTCCCTCCCAAGAGGGATAGAAGCATCCTCACTTGGGCCCTTCGGCTTGTTAACCTTCTTGAGTTCTGTGGACTGTATCATGGGTATTCTGTACATTATGGCTAATATCCACTTATCAGTGAGTACAGACCATGCATGTCCTTTTGGGTCTGTGTTACCTCACTCAGGTTGATATTTTCTAGTTCCATCCATTTGCCTGCAAAACTCATGATGCTCTTGTTCTTAATAGCCGAGTAGTATTCCATTGTGTAAATGAACCACATTTTCTGTATCCATTCTTCTGTTGTGGGACCTCTGGGTTGTTTCCAGCTTCTGCTATCACAGATAAGGCAGCTATTTCTTTTGCACCCTCACCTTCCTTTTCTCTCCATCTTTCATTCAAATCATTAAAATTAAAAGGATTTTGTCATGCTGCCAAGAGACTGTCCTTGTCACAGGGAAGAAAACTGCTGAAAAAAAAATATGGTCACAAGTAACCAGAAGGAGGGAGACGGTCTAGGGGACTAATGCTTCGAGGCTTCTCTGAGAGTCCTTTGCTTTGCAGGTTGATGTTTAAAACTGTGCACTGCTGTTGCGCTGTCATTACAGGGAAAGTGGAGAGCATCGTTTGTTGAGCCTGTGGTTCAACTAGAGAGAATGGACCAAATGAATTGAATGGGAAATGTTTTGCTTTTCTCTCTTTTATGAGCTAAATCTTTAGGTCATACAGTACAACTTTAAAAAAAGGGAAGTCAATGATTACATCATTGGTCTTCATGGTGGTAGTTAGTCTGATGTGTGCACATGATGTTTGTTTCTGTGTTAGAGAGAATAATAAGCATGTTTATATGTGCACATGATGTTTGTTTCTGTGATAGAGAAAACAACAAACATGTTATTATTTCTAGTTATTGAAACGCTCAGAGTAAAGGAAAATAATCAGAAATATGAAACTAAACCGCCTTTAAAATTTAAACAGAAAAATTAGCTTAGGACGTATTTCCTTCTGTTATTTTCAAGTCAAACCTCTACGCTACCTAGCAGCAGAGAACACCATCCACTTGGCGGACATCGTTTATGAATGGTGCTAATAGGAACCAAGTCTCCATAGATGTGTGGTTGTGTTTAGGTCTAGAATACATGAGTCTTGTATTTTCCTGGAATATCTCATCAGAACAAAATGCAAGGGCACTCTTATAGATGATTTGAGCATAGTAAGAAGGTTCAGAGCTCAACTAGAAAGGGTACCCCTCCCTCGTCAAAGATTAAATGACTTGACTATCCAAACAGAGCATAGCACCCTGTAATGAATTAAAACACACCAAATATTGTGTGCATGATAACTCGACTCTCCAAATGAAACAACAATGTCTTGTTGGCATTGGTCTCCTTCTCAAGTTCATAAGGAATCAGTGCATAATTCTAAAAACAAAGCACTAAACAAGTAAAAGTCATAGGGCCATGTTCTTTATGAACTACCTCAAACAGGTGAATCTTTGATAAGGATAAGAGTAAGGCCCATGTTCTATGTTATAAATGAAGTGTCATTGTATAAAGGAATAAAGTGAGATCTGGAGTTTCATCATTTTACAAATGCCCAAAACTCAACATAGAAACTGGTGATTGATGGCTGTTCAGAGGAGGACTTGTAATCTGATTATTCTTAAAAGGTGTGTAGATAAATATATGTTTATGTCTTGATACTGACATAGCAGGAGACTCAAAACTTTACCTAAGGTCACTTCTGAAACAAATTAATTAAAGGCAAACTTTAATCAACCCCCTAGACATAGCTACTGGTTTATAAAAAACATGGGAGGAAGACATATGCATTAAATAACATTAGGGGGCACTATAAGAAAAATTTAGACTATAAAAAGTTAATCTGGATAAAAAATGAGGAGAAAAGAAGGAGATGAGATAGAGGAGGACAGGGAAGGAGGGGAGGAACAGAGAGGGGGAAAACTTATCAAATCTTTAAAGATGTTGGAACTATTTTATATACATTATATGCTACTAGTCATATATATGTTGGTAATGAGTATTTGCTACTCATTGTGGATAATGAGACTAAGGAGCTAAGGAGCTAAATTTCAAACTTGCTGGAATTCTAATAGAACCATAGGGAAATTTGAAACCTTAGTGGATAGATATTAATATTAAGAAATCTTGTCATTTTTTGTGTGTGTTAAAGAATTATAACTGGACCCAGGCAGTGGTGGTGGTGTATGGCTTTAATCCCAGCACTTGGGAGGAAGAGACAGGTAGATCTCTGAGTTTGAGGCTAGCCTGGTCTACAGAGTATGAGTTTCAGGACAGACAAGGCTATACAGAGAAATCCTGTTTCAAAACAACAACAAAAAGAAGTATAACTGTGTTTTTATATAATAGCATATATTTTATGGAAAAGCGGGGTGACTCTTCTGTTAAGATGACTTGTTAATGGCAACCAGATACCCTGATAAGTTGTAGGTGACTGTGGCAGAATATGAGATGATAAGGCTTATTCTTGTCTAAATAGTTTATTTACATTAGCTATTATTATATAACGATAGCTTCTACATTCTTGATTTTAAAGGAAGATACATATTAAGCTAACTTGTTTGTAATTAGAAGCTGCTCATTACATGAAGTCACAAATCTAACATACCCTGGAAAGGCTATGGAAAATCTGACATAAAGTCAAAGTCTTCTAGTCTCATTTAAGTAAGTGAAGTGTGTGTGTGTGTGTGTGTGTGTGTGTGTGTGTGTGTGTGTGTGTGTGTATAATCCCGAGAATATGATTAGTGTCAGTGAAATGATACTGTTATTACAAGGCAGACCAATGATTTCTTTGATCTGGCTACATTTCCACAAGGGTAGCTTTTCATTCCAAGTCACTCAGTCTTAGGTAGTAGAGAGGTGACATTCCAGTACTTGTGTTGATTCTACAGTCTCCCATTAGAAACTTGGTTTTGTGGGGCTGGAGAGATGGCTCAATAGCTAAGAGCACTGGCTACTCTTCCAGAGGACCCAGGTTCAATTCCAGCATCCACATGGCAGCTCACAATTGTCTGTAACTCCAGTTCCAGGGGATCCAATACCCTCATACAGCCATCCATGCAAGCAAAACACCAAATGCACATAAAATAAAAGTAAACAAATCATTCTCTTATAAAAAGAAACTTGGTTTTGCATATTGATATGAACAGTATTTGATGTCTCATAAATCATTTTATAGCTACTCTTTCTTCACTAGTCTCCCTAAGGAAATAAAATATTTCTCAAGCATGGAATAACTACTGCTGAGTAAGATTAACAATTTTTTGTGCAGATTATCATTATAAGATTGGAAATTATTATCAGGCTTAACATCCTGTTTGCTTTGATTAGTTATTTGGGGGGAGGGAGCAGAGAAGATTCACTTCTGAATGTTCTGAGTACACATTCTTCCCCAAACGTCAAATAGAAGTCCGTCATTTGGCTGACTCGCTGCTTCATAGCAACACAAACAATTCCTTCTATTTGGGCTATAGGAGAGAGGATAAGAGTTATCTTATGCAAAAACATTACCGGGAACTGGAGAATGAAAGATGAGTCTCTTGAGAAGTGTTATTTTCATCCATCCATACATGCATACATGCATACATACATACATGCATACATACATACATACATACATGCATACATACATGCATACATACATGCATACATACATACATACATACATGCATACATACATGCATACATACATGCATACATACATACATACATACATACATACATACATACATACAGTGGCTCCCTTCACTCTTTCCTTCAAAGGGGCAGAATCAATAACTACTGTTTGTTAGAGTAAGGGTCTACAAGTGTGACGACATCCAGAGTTTTTTGCATGAGCATCATGTCTTCAACACTACCCACCACCCATCTGTTAAAGACACTTATGAGTTTATCTGAAGCTCAACTTGTATTGTCTTTCTGAATTATGATAGTTATGGCATGAACAGTTCTATAAAAGAAATCAATTTATTTGAAAAATCAAACCGAATGACATAAATATTAGTGAATTTCAGACTACTAGTAGTGTTCTCACAGTTAAAGTGGGATTATTATGTAATGCAGCAAGAGAGAACATGCACACTGGGACTGGAACACCTCAGTGACAGATGTCAGCAAGAGATGTTAAGATGTAGGTTCTGGTGGAGTACTTCAGGGAGAATGGAAGGAAGGTGAGTTTGCTACAGATGAGGTAAAACTGAAGGTGGAGAGAGTGGAGATTTTAATATGATCTCAATAAACCTTATTTAATGGGTGATGTTTCCTACTTCACATGCTAGCCTACACCTTGTCTTGGTCTTGTTTATCATGATCTTAGAGTAGCCCTGTTTGAGGTTGGTCTTCTGTGGTGTTATTTAAGACAGTATTTCCTTACAGCTGTCTGGGAGTGCCAGTCTTGCTTCCAAACGATAATGGCAGCGCTTACCTTTTATTTTACATTTTCAATCCCACCCCTTTTTGCCTAGCACAGAGGAAGTCACAGCACAGGATGCTGATCTATGACACTCCTGACCAAGCTGAGTTGATCGATGGTAAGACTGCACAGAGAATATGATCTTAAGACCTAGGACTGAGCCCTTCTGCTGAGCGTTCTCACATGACCACTGTACGGTAGCGATTATTACACAGAGAATGTGCTGCCCAAAGACAGCAAACTCAGTTTTTAAATTTTAAAAATTTTTGATACTTTATTTACATTTCAAATATTTTCCCCTTTCCAGGTCTCCCCTTTGGAAACCTCCTATCCCATCAACCCTCTCCCTGCCTCTATGAGGGTATTCCCCCACCCACCCACCCACTCCAGTCTTCCCTCCCTGGCATTCCCCTATACTGGGTCATCTAACACTCTCAGACCCAAGGGCCTCTCCTCCCACTGATGGCCAACAAGGCCCTTCTCTGCCACATATGTAGCCAGCACCATGGGTCCCTCCATATGCATTCTTTGGTTGTTGGTCCAGTCTCTGGGAGCACTGGGGGGCCTGACCAGTTGACTTTGTTGCTCTCTTCCCATGGGGCTGCAAACTACCTCAGCTCCTTCAGTCTCTTCTCCAACTCTTCCCTCTGGGACTCCACGCTCAGTCCAACAGTTGCTGTGAATTGAATCATGGGTGTTCTGAACTTTGGGGCTAATATCCACTTATCAGTGAGTACATACCGTGTTTGTTCTTTTAGCAAACTCAGTTTTAGAAACAGAATTCTTTCAGTCCTCATGATAGAATTAAATTCCAAGGGCCTAGATTATGAATCCAACATAATGAAACATGGCTCAGAATTTAGCCTGGTTCTGGACCTAAGTGACTTAAAAACAACAACAAAAAATGGTAAAAATTATATAATTCATCTCTTGTTACTTATACGGCTGTCTTAAATATCCTTTTCTAATGGGGAAAATTCCCACTATCTAAGAGGAAACTGGGGCTATAAAATTGTCTATGACAGCTGTGATTAGTCAACTTATATTAATTTGTTGAGTTTTCAGAGCACACATAGCATAGACTTTTTCCTTCTTCCATCACTCCTCCTTGCCCCCTTTTTATGACAGAGTCTTGTATAACCCAAGATGATCTTTAACTCATTCTAGAGTAAAGGCTGTTGTCACACTCCTAATCCCTCTGCCTCTACCTCTGAAGTATTGGGATTACAGTGATATGCCACCATGCCCGTCTTACAAACAAATTCTGAATCACCTTGCCTAATTATAGAATTTCTACCATGAAAAGACGTAACTGTAGAATATGCATAAGAGCTACATCTTTTGCTATCTGAGAAGTATTTTCAAATGGTCAGTGCTGAGGTTGCTTTGAAAGTGCTTGGCATTACCTCTAAGAGAACACAGTTTCCTAGAAGGATGGGCTTCTTAAATGTCTAGGACCTCCTCACGCTGACTTCGAGTTCACAGGGTACGTTAGTGTGTGGCATTCAGGGTTAGGAAGGAGTCTGTCCTAGAGAAGCACATATTTTACTGAGAGTGCAGTATTGCCATGGCAACACTTGGGTTTACACAATCCTCCAGTGGAATAAAACGCTTCCTACAAAGAAGGGTGAAAAATCTCAAAGAGATCAAACTGACATTAATTACAGCAGGAGCGGCAGCAATATCAGTGCCTGCTGCTGACTAGGGTGTCAGCCTTGCTGATTGGCAGTGATGACCTCGACAAACACACTTTGACGACGTGAGTTCAAAGCTCAATATTTGTACGATTAAAATTAAGGATTAGTGATGTTGAGAAGTTTAAACACCAGAAAGGGTCTATTAAAGGGAAGTTGCCTTCTGAGACACATAAAAAAATAGCCACTAACTTTGTTTGTTGAGACGAGCTATTTCTATGTAGACCAGGCCTTGAATTCACAGCAATTCACCTGCCTCTGACTTGTGAGTACTGAGATTAAAGGTGTGCATTATCACACTCAGAAGTTATTAACTTTTGACAAAGTCATTAGGTGACAGATCCAGATACCCAGTAGATTCCAATAACTATGGACCAGGAGGTGTGTGTGTGTGTGTGTGTGTGTGTGTGTGGTGAAAGTAGAGGACTGTGAGAGGAAAGGAAGGAAGGAGGGAAGGGAGAGAGGGAGGAAGGAAGGGAGGG
>CM052709.1:70391679-70434652 GCA_028551405.1 Uromys caudimaculatus | reverse complement strand
TTCCCGGGTTCTCAGGCCCGGGATCCCGGCAGATCCGGGCGGGTCTGGGCGAGAGGTGCTGCTCCCCTCAACCCCACTCACGGGCCTTCCAAGTTCCTGTGAGGCTTCCTCTCTATGGCGCTCCTTGGCTACGGACTCCTGGTGTCCTCAAGATGTCTTTTTATGTGATTTTTCTTTGTTGAGTGTTCTGTTAGACCCACCCTACCTTTGTACTAGACAAGATTTCTCTGATGCTCTAGTCTTATCTGATCCTCAACAGTAAGAATTATCTTACCAGAATAAAAGAATATGCTGAGCAAAGAGGAACATTTGGTGACAATTAAAAACATATGTATCCAGCTTTTTATTTGGGGTTAGCAAAATACAAAGTATCAATGTCCCATGCCTGTCATAGAGTGGTAATACTGTGATGGATGCTGATGGCGGTGGTTTTCACCATTATGGTTTTTACTGACTGCTAAGAACTTGGTAACTTTTCAGCCAGTAAAGAGAGCATTCTCATCATTTATTAAAAAGCAACACAAAGTTTCTAGATAAGATATCAGAAAAGAAGCTACTCCAAGGAACCCATATAAGAAATGTCAATGTAACAAAGAATAAACACTATCCTAAAGAGAGAAGGAGGGAGAGCATCAGAAACTCACCAGGGCAGTGAGTGAGAGAGAAGCTGAAAGATGCTGAGACACAGACAAGCAATACACTGAACAGAAGCCAGCCAACCCCAACACTGCTCCCGCTGTGGTCCTGATGCTGGGAGGAGAAGCAGAAGCTTCATCCAAAAGCAGTGTGTTTTCTCCTTTCTGAGTGGTACTGGGAACTGAGCCTTCAAAAGCAGACTGCTCAGAAAGATCTCCAATTAAAATGGGAAAGCCTATTTAAACAAACAGATTAACAAAGTCCAATTCAGATACATGGGAAAGCAAGGCACCGTGATGCGTCTAAGAGACCACAATGGCTGAATTCCAGGATTCTGAAATAGCAGAATGCCAGATAAAGAATTCAAAAGGTGAGTAGTAAAAATGATCAGTGTTCTCAAAGAGGATTCAGGTAAGCAGATGAGTTCAATCCAGGGTCTGGAGAGGAGAGTCAGCCACACAGATGGAGCTCAACATTACAGTTGAAAATGTCAGTAACAAAGTGGAGATTTCAAAACAGAAACAGATAGAAATGCTGGAAACAAGCAAACGAACACCTCAGGGGAGCAAATATAAAAAAAAAAAGCCAGTGGAAAATATCATCAATAGACAAGACAAACAGAAGAAAGAATATTGGAGATGAAGGGCAAGGCAAATGAAATACTGTGTTAAAGCATCAGTAAAGAAAAATTAAGTAAAAAGAAAGAAAGTAAAGTTAAGACAGCCCCGCCCCTAACTGAGAGGCTGATTGCAATTGATACCAACTTGGAAAGGAAAATCAGCTTTCTCAAATGGAGTGGTACTGGATATAGCAGTCATACTTCAGGGCAGGCTCCATGCCCAGGAGGAGTTGGCAACATAAAATGGAACCTTCTGTGTGTGTGTGTGTGTGTGTGTGTGTGTGTGTGTGTGTGTGTGTGTGTGCTTTTTGTCTTTGTTTTTTGTCTTTGTTTTGTCTTAATTTATTTGTAAAGATTACTTTTTTGTTTTGGTTTTCAGTTTTTGTTTTTTGTTTGGTATGTGAGAGAGAGTAAGAGAGAGCAAGAGAGAGAATGAGAGAGAGACAGGGAGAGAGAGAACATGAAGTTAGGTAGATAGGAAGGGGGAAGATCTGAAGGAGTTGGTGAACGGAAAGAATAAGATCAAAATACATTGTATAACTTAAAAATCTCAAACAAACAAACGAAGGCACAGGATAGACACAGCTCATGAATATGGTGACAAAACAAGCATTAGAACCTCAACGTGACATTTTCAAAGAGGAAAGTCACCAACACAAGACAAAATTTAATGAAGAAATTGAGGTTTGGGGAAAAAAAATTTAATCAGAGAAAATCATTTCCACAATTTTATAATTAAGAACAACTCCCCTACAGAGGTTGGGGAGATGGTTCAGACCTTAAGAGCATTGGCTGTACTTTCATAGGATGGGAGTTTAATTCTTCCTAGCACCCACATGGCAGCTCACAACTGTCTGTAACTCCAGTTCCAGGAACTCTGACACTCTCTTTTAGCTTTTGTGAGCATAAGGCATGTAATATGCACACACATACTCAGGCAAAACATTGATGAACCAGTCTACCTCCATCTTAGGCTTGAAAGCCATCATATAGTAAAGACAAACTAGGCTCATTCCTGTTTATGATTAAACCTCCATTTCTCAAGGATTGAACTGTGCCCCACCTGTAACCTTAATTACAAATGGCTCTGTACTGCCTGCTCCAGGAAACGGCAACCATGCTTTTGTTTCAACTAGCTATTCTGACCACTATGACTACCTTGTTATGACTACTTGTTATGATTACCTTGTTATGAGCATCTTGCAACCATATTTTTGCTTCAGATCATTATGAGTAACTTGTCATGCTTACGTTCTGCTTTTATTACCTTGCCTATTTGCCTGCAAAATCCCCCATTTGGAAACTCTACTCCTGAGCTATAAAAACCTTGTCTTCCTCACATTCAATACTGACTGAACCCTGCTTTTTAGGAAGAGACAGTCCATCTACACTAATAACAAAAAGTTTTCTTTAATTAGTTGCTTGCTTTAATTAATTTGGCCATGACGACTTGAGTTGGTGGTCTTTCTTCTCAGATCTTTGGGCTTAACAATACCCATACACATAAAAATAGAATCAAAATGAAAAATCCTGTACAATATTGAAAACCAACTTATCTACAAAGGAATACGTGAGAAAAAAAAAGATACAATTTCTTAACAGCAACACTAACAGACAGAATAGTGTGACTCTCAGGAAAATCCTGGAAGCAAATAATTGCCAGCCAAGATGCTGTATTCATCAAGGCTACCTTTTTAAATCAATGGAGGAAAACAGCTGTTCTAAGATAAACATGAACTAGGGCAGTTCATAACTGTGGAGCCAGAAGATAGTCAGAGGGAGGCTACCACACAGAAGGTGAAAGTCCCACTCACATGAGCACTGGATAGCCAAGCACAGAGGGATAAAAACTAGGTCTGTCTCTCTCTCTCCTTTACCCTCAAATCATTTAAAAATGAGCCAAGGTCCTTAATGCAAGACTTAGAATTCTGAAGAATAGGCAAAACACTTCAAGATAAATATACAGGCAAGGTCTTTCTAGAAAGAACTCTAATCACAAAATAATACCAAAAATTAACAAATGGGATTTACATACAAGCAAAGAGCTTGCTAAGTAAAATAAATAATCTCTAGAATGAAGAGACAGCCCACAGCACAGGAAAAAATGGTTAGAAATTATCCATCCAAAAGTATCTAGAATATGTACATAAGTACAAAATTAAACACAATCCCCCAAATCATTCCATTAAGAAAGGGACTAACTATAGTTCTCCATGGAAGAGATACAAATGATAAGTACATACTTGAAAAAGTGTTCAACATCTTCAACCATCAGGGAAAGACAAAGTAAAATTGCTCTTGAGATTCCTTTTACCCCAGTCTAAATGCCTGTCGCAGGCCGATGACACGGGTATGGGGGAAAGGCTCATATACTGCAGTGGGAGTGTAACTCGATTGAGCTACCATGGGAGTCAGCGTGCAAGTCTCTCAGAAACGTAGTGTATGACCTGGGTTTATTTCCTAAGGACTGCAAGTTAACATACCACAGAGGCACTTGCATGTTCGTGTTAATAGCTACATTATCACAGAAGAAATGGAACCAGGCTAGGTGTGTATGGAACATTTGAAAGGATTAAGAAAATGTGGTACAGATAGATATGTGATGGTTTGTAATATGCTCAGCCCAGGGAGTGGCACTATTAGAAGGTGTGACCCTGTTGGAAGAGCTATGTCACTGTGGGCATGGGCTTTAAGACCCTCATCATAGCTGCCTGGAAGCCACTATTCTGCTAGCAGCCTTCAGATGAAGATATAGAACTCTCCTCCTGCACCATGCCTGCCTGGATGCTGCCATGTTCCCTCCTGATGATAATAGACCGAACCCCTGAACCTGTTAGCCAGCCCCAATTAAATGTTGTCCTTATAAGAGTTGCCTTGGTCATGGTGTCTCTTCACAGCAGTAAAACCCTAACTAAGACAAGATACATGATGGAATTTTTGTTTACTCATGAAGAAAAATAATAAGGCATTTTTAGGGAATGGATGTATCTGGAGACAATTATGTTGAATGAAGAAAGCCAGACTCAAAACCACAAAATGTGTGTGAGTGTGTGTGTGTGTGTGTGTGTGTGTGTGTGTGTGTGTGTGATGCAATTAGAAAGATAATGAGAGCAGGGGAAGAGATCTTATAGGAGGGTTGAAAAACTGATAATGGAGTGTGTATGACATCAAGGCAGATTGGGGCATTATTTGAGGGAGGGAGGGGACAAGGAGGAAGAGGATGGACCAGTATAATGAATCACATTAGAGAATAATGACATATATGTGTGAGGGTTCCATAATGAAACCTATTAGTTTGTATGGCAACTTAAAATAAAGGGAATAACAATTTAAACCAAGCAACCTGAATGGCCAACCTTCCTGTAACTGTCCCTAGCTCTGTATGTATCTAAAGAATTTGTGTGTTTGTGCCTTCGTTTGTGGCTGGCGATTTGCATCTCACTTCTGTCTTTGGCTTTCCCCTCTTGCCATAATTACCTGCTACCTCCCTGGGTGCTTGCTCTCTTAAGGAAGCTGACCAGGTTTCTCTTGTAATTTTAATTTGTACTTTGGGTGTTAACATAATTAACTCTGCTTATTTCTGCTCCTTCCCTACTTCATGCCCACCCGAAATTCCTAGGGTCTTTTCATTGCTCCTGTGAGGACCATTCAGATTTACTAAATGAATTTTCTATTTAAAGTCTGGTCCAAGGAGATTGTGTTACTTTACTGAGACTATTAACTTTGGCTTTCCATGTGTTATTAATTTTTCTTATTTACCTCAAAAATATTAAATATACTAAATTCCATAGTAATAACTTCTTTATTATTTATTTTTTTTTAAAAAGAAATTGAAGTTTTTAAAATGGGTTCTCAAAGGGCATGGGATCATGAAGCTTTCTAGGAGCACTTGTAGACACAGCTGCAAGGGAACATAACAAGTGTTCTTTCTGGAGTTCACGTTTATGCCTTGTGAGGTTTTAGAGTCTATGGCCCCCTGACCACTTGATAATTTAAGAACTGATTTGCTTCTCCCAGAAAGAAAAGTGAGGGCTAGTGTTTGTTTCTCTGATTGCATCTCCCCTTTGGCCCATTCTTGAGTGTATGCTGGATGTAGTTTCAGAATGGAACCCAGATTATCCTGAGTTAGTGGTTGACCAGAAGTCAATTTCTTGGTATGGCACACTCTGTGAAGACTTTTCCATAAAAGCAGCCTCTGAGGATACAATCCCTCCCAGAGCCATGCTTGCCTGAAAAGGTACTACCTTCCCATGTTTCCCTCTCTAAGAGATTAGCCTCTACCTTCCCATGTTTCCCTCTCTGAGATTAGACTCTACCATATTGTCTTCTTCTCTCTTATAGGGATCGCTAAGGCCCCTTTAACTTCTTGGACTAATACATGTGTTTTGAACTAGGTTATTCAATAGCTACACAATGGAGCAACTTCCTGCTCTTTTTTCTTGATACCTTTAATATGTTCTACAAAAACAGTGCCAGAGGCTCTGGGAAGTCTCTAATAGTATGAAACTGCTCTCTACATGCTTCTCTTCTGACTTGTTGAGTGAAGCTCTCGACTCTCATTGGAGAAGATTCTTTTTACAGTGGAAGGAAGGCAGTTAATGCAGAGCCCCACAACTGGTCAGAACAGAGAGTAAGTGTCTGTAGAATGTTCATCCCTAAATGAGACATCAGTATCACAATCCCTGCCCCCAAGACTCAGGGTTCATCATGGACTAGGGGACAGAAAGATGATAAGAACCAGCAATTGAGTAAGACTTCTACAAAAGTGTTCTCTGGACATGGCAAGATAAACACACACACACACACACACACACACACACACACACACACACACACACACACAAGGAACTTGCTGTGGCTGTGGTTGCTTTTACAAGATCAAACCAGGCAACATTCCAGCATGTACAGGGAGGTTGTATACAAAGCCCCATCCTTAACCAAATTGCTGCTGGCACTTGATGTCTCCTGGAGGATAGAGAACCAGTTTTCCTTAGGAGTGTGGCTACTGGAAGGATGCCCACATTGCAGTGGATGGCTCCACATCCATGCACATACTGGAAACACTAATTGTTCTCTTTAAGTTAAAAAAAAAATGAGGAGAATATGAGGTTAGAAGGGTGATATAGTGAGAGGGATTTGGGAGGAACTGAAGCAGGGAATGTAGGGGTAGATCTGATCAAAATACACTGCAGATATGTGTGAAAATCCCAAAGACTAAATAAATTATATATTTTTAAAATAAAATGAAGTGAAAGGCAACGAAGTAGAACAGCGCAGCTATTTTTAGTCCTTGCCGCATATTTGTCAGACTCTCGATGTTTAGATAGAACCCTCAGACTCCCTTGTGGTTTCCTTGGGCTGCTGGGGCCAGCCTCCTCTGTACTTCACCATCACTAACCGAGCAGATGGGCTTGGGGATTGGGCTGGGGCCAAAAAGAAGAGTTCCCACGGAAGTCTCTGCTGCACGAATCAACCACGCTAAAGTTCATGCACAGCAGGCTACTGGTACACACCAAGTTCTTTGTATTAGGTGGGGACAAAAAGCAATGTTCCAAAGCTGTGTGCTCTGAGGCTGGCAGTGTGAGGGGCAAAGGGTTAGCAGGGATGTGATGGGTCAGAAGGATTGAGATGGATGGCTGTGTCAGCCTGAATTAAATATGAGAAGCGAAAGGATGAAACTTGTGAATTCTTTAATCTGCTTCGAAGCAATGGGATTTTTGATCTGGTAGTGTGTACTCTGTATATTATGTCTATGTGTACCCTCAAGAGAATGGGGTCTATGTAACTAAATCACCAGGCAGTGTAATTGGAGGCCTCTAATATCACCTTTGTGTTTATTGATTAAATATAGGAGCGCATTCCTTAGAAAATGACTCTCCTGCAATCTCAGTCTTCCAGTGATACCCACTGTCAACAGTGTGGAGTCTATTCTGCCAGGTTATTTCTATGCATATATTAAGCAAACGCAATGCACATGAACAGAACTATATTTCATGCAGAAACGGAACCATCCACAATCTTGCACAAAAGCTTGTTTATTCCATTATCAGGACACTTCAAATACATTACATTAAATATAATTGTGGAAAACAGAGCATAGAGTTGTTACCCAAAATCACTAACGGGGGTGAGACCTGATTACATCTCTAAGGAGACGTAGATGATACTAATAACTATTCCAGAGCTGTGCCTTAGAATCAGCTACCATATTTTAAAACCTCACTTTTTTTGAGTGCAACCAATGTTGGTGGAGAACTGGACATTATTCAAATCTGATGAGTGCAGCAGTCGCCGACGACAACTGATGAAGCATGCACGTCGCTTTGGAACGCTTCCTGTCACAGTTCCCAGTTTCAAGAAGGTTGAGTTTTGATATTATTTTCAACTTGTTTAGCAGGATGTGAATCAGACAGGAAAATATTAGAGCAGGGTCTAATTAATATTAGATTAAGAACAGAAATTCCAAGAAGCCCCACTGAAAATAGTATTTTGTCTGAATTCTTCAAGTCTGTTTTTGAAAACTATGATTGTTAAGCCATTCACATCCTGAACTTTAATATTGATTTAATAAGTAATTAAACTGGCACCATCAAGTTCAGAGGAACTTGACACTGTATGGGGAACAGACACTGAAGCCCTTAAGTGAGGCTGTTCTGTTCTGGCTCTTAGACAAACAATCACTTTGGTAAAATACATCCTATTTTGAAAGAATTATAAACTTGCAAGTTGTGCTGGAGAGACAGCTCAGTGGTTAAGAGCATTTGCTGATCTTCTGGAGGACTCACAATCACCCACACCAGGGGACTAACAATCATAGGTAATTCCAGCTCCTGGGGGATCTGACACCCTCTCTGGCCTCCAGGGCACCAGCGCTCACATTTATGCATGAGCACATACAAATAAATAGGAATAATACAAATATTAACAGAATAAAACACTAAAGAGTAATGTGGCTTTGAGTCAGCTTCCCCTAACTAGTAACTCACACCCTCCTGAAAGAAATTGAGGTTCTCAAATTTAAGAAGCCTAGCAATACCATAACTTAAGAGTATTGATGCTTCTTGCATTTCACCAGATGTTGGGAGCATCAATTTCTGTGTGTGCACAGCTCTGTGGTTTTCTCCACTTGTTCGATCTTTCTAACCACCACAAGAGTTAGAGGAGAGAGTGCGCATTTCCATTAGGAGACTGTACCGTTGTACTCCTGTAGAGTCACAGTCTTGCCTCCCTTTCCAGATCATGGCAACCACTGATCTCTTCCCATTTCTATAACGTTATCTTCTGTACTCTACTGTCTTTACCCCCATTTCTCACTACCCTTTCATAAGTATTTCTGGAGAAAATCTTCTCTAAAAATTTCGTTGGGTCCTTCATAGTCATCAGTCTTTTGAGAGCTAGAATTCTTTGACCCAGTGAACTATAAAGGTCCTAGATAGTTAGAGGCTGATTCTGGGTTGAATGAAGTAGGTTCAGTATAATTCATTGTCAGCAAGAACCTGACTCAGCTCTGTTTTTCTGGGGTATTTCTAGGGAATCTGTAACAAAAGACCATGACCTGAGTGTCTGAAATAATAATTTTGGAGGGACCGGGGATAAGGCTCAGTTGAAGGCTCTTGCTTACCATGTTCACAGTGCTGCATTTATTTACAAGTACTACAATAAAGAAATATTTGTTGAATAATTTTTTTGACCAAAGTTCTAGAAGCTAAAGTCTGAGGCCCAGATGTTGGCAAGACTCTATCCTCTTTGAAAGTGTTAGTGCATGCTCTCTCTTAGCTTCTAGAAGCATGGCTTCAATATTCTCATTGTATCTTCTGAGAGCATGTATTTCAAGCATGCTCCAGAATTATTCCAATCCCCTCTTGTCATAGGGATATCAACCAGGGCCCCCTTTAGTGATCTCATTTTAATATGGTACCTGTATAAAACTCCTGACCTCAAATAAGGTCACATTCTAAAGTACGAAGAGTGAGAACTATAATATACCAGCCAGGCATGCTGGTGCACGTCTTTAATCCCAGCACTTGGGAGGCAGAGGCAGAAAAACCCCTCTGAGTCTTAGACTACATAGAGAGGTGTAGGACCACCAGGATTATGTAGAAAGACCCTGTCACAACCCCCCACCCAATAATTAAAATATTCTATTAATTCTTTATTTATATACATTATAATTTGATCGTATTCACCTCCAGCTCCTCCCTTATCTAATTGAGGAACAATACACATTTTTTTGACGAGTTGAAATACACTCCCAAAGTAAGTATTGAGGGAACATACAAACAACAAACAAGGTACAAGGGGAATATAAGAACAGTAGGGAAGAATGTTATAAGAGATTGATACTCCCTCACCCATTACATTAATGACCTCTGAAGCCTCAGGGCTTAACCTAAATGGACCTTTTCTAGATGGGGCCGGGGCTGACCCGATTGGTCTGACTTGGACCCAGGCATCACATCCCTTCCCGGAGAATGACTCTTTCTATATGGTGCTCTAGGTGTGAAGTCTCCATGGCTCAGTTCTCTGGTCCAAGTACACCACAGCCCCCTTTCCTAGCTTCATCTGATTGTAGATATGGGATACTCAGAGCAAACTAAGCATGCACCATGGGAGAGAAGACTAGAAATAAATCTGCAAATTCCTAAACAAAGATCAAACACAGCAGGGGTTTCCAAGGGTAACATTCAGACTCTACCCAGCTGTGCCTCGCACAGGCATAAGAACTTGAGTAAAGTTCTAAATGACTGAGAAGAGAAGATCTTTCTGGCTTCTGCTTGTGATTCTGAAGGTGACATAATATTCAGGTGATGGCTTCCAGTGATCTGCTCCCCACAGTGCCTTAAGATATTGTTATGAACTGAATATTTGTGTCCTTCCTAGCCAAATTTATACAGGGAAGCCCTCACCTGCTGTGTGAGATGGGGTCTTTAAACATGTAATTAAGGCTAAATGAGGTTATAAAATACTTCCTTTTGTGCTGCTGTAACAGAACACCACAGATGGAGTAATTAATAATGAACAGAAACTTATTGCTCACTGTATAGAGGCTGAGAAATCTAAACACAAGATGGCTACATCTGGTTCAGGCTTTCCAGCTGCTTCCCTACATAGCCGGATATAGTAAATCAAAAAGGAGGGTGGGCCTCATGCGTGTCTCCACATGTCAGAAGAATAAAGGCGAGATCACTGATATTCATAAGCCCTTTTATAGCTGTGTAATTAAGAAGGGCAAGTGACCCGATCAAGGCCTAATCACCCCTCAGGGCCTGGCGGTCTCCCAGTGAGGATGACATTTCCAACATGGGAATGTTGAAAGACACATTCAGATCAGAGCAGAGTAGAGACCACACATCCATGTGGAGTTGTGTCCTTATAAGAGGAGATGCCAGGGAATCCTGTCATCCTCATTCTTTCCTTGAGCATGTGCACAGAGAAAAGATTATCATGGTGTTATCAATGCGACTGCATCTGGAATCAACTAAGACAGACACTGCTGGGAGGTCCTTTGAGGAATTGCCTGTTGAATATTTGAATCAGGAAGATCCAGCCTAAATAAGGGTAGTACCTTCTCGTGGTAGTCTACATAAAAGGATTGTGGTGTACTTGAGAAAACTGTCTTTGGCCTGCTTGTGCTCACTGGCAAGTTCACCTGCTATTGTCTGGTTTTAGGACACCCTAGATGGAAGACCAGCATCTCTGTAGCAATCCTCCAGGCCTTCAGTGTCAAATTGGAACTGTCGAGACAACCAGCTTCATGGACCAAGGAACTAATGGATTCTTGGCTTTTCTAGTGTGAGACAGCCACTGTCGGATCACTGGGGCCCCATTCTGCAAGCTAGTCAAATAAAATCCCTTTTAATATCTGTCTTTATTCTACCGGTTCTGTTCCTTTAGAGAACCCTAGCTAACGCGGTGTGAGAAAGTCTCTGCCAGAGAGAAAGCCCTTGTCAGAAACTAGATCTACTGGCATTTGATCTCAGATGCCAGATCTGGGCAGAAACACATCTTTGTTGTTTAAGCCACACAGCCTATAATACTTAATCATGCAAGTCAGAGCAGACAAATACAGGTATGGTCGCTATTTCCAAAGATTGGCATCTGTACTGGCTGGTTTTGTGTCAACTTGACACAAGCTGGAGTAATCACAGAGAAAGGAGTTTCAGTTGAGAAAATGCCTCCATGTGATCCAGCTGTAAGGCATTTTCTCAATTAGTGATCAAGGGGGGAGGGCTCCTTGTGGGTGGTACCATCTGTGGGCTGGTAGTCGGGCTCTATAAGAAAGCCAGCTGAGCAAATCAGAAGCAAGCCAGTAAGAAACATCCCTCCATGGCCTCTGCATCAGCTCCTGCTTCCTGCCCTGCTTGAGTTCCAGTCCTGACTTCCTTTGGTGATGAACAGCAACATGGAAGTGTAAGCTCAATAAACCCTTTCCTCCCCAACTTGTGTCTTGGTTATAATGTTTGTGCAGGATTAGAAACCCTGACTAAGACAAATTGGTACCAGCATAGTGGGGTATTCCTGTAACAACCTGACCATGTTTTGGGAGGACTATGGAAGGACTTTGGAACTTTGGGCTAGAAGATGTTGTGTTGGAGCTTGGAAGATAATGTTGAGAACAATGCAGAAGATGGAGGCCTGGCTTGTGAAATTTCAGAGGGAAGATTAAAGACTCTTATCAGGGGCGTTGCTATTTTGACTGTGAAGATTCTGTGGTTTTGGTTAGCTGGGGCTGAAGAAATCAGCTGTGATTAACAAGATACCAGAACTACTAAAGCAAAACCATTGCATTACTGGGACTATTGATGCTGGTTAGTTGGAGCTGGGAAATTGGCGGTGATTGGGAAAAGACCAGCATCACTGAGGTGATATCTTCTGAGAAGTGTTTTCTGAGAGCACAGAGGCTGCATTCCAGAAATAGCCAGGGTTGTACCTTGTGCTGTAGCTGGACTTGGTAATGTGTAAGAGTCACCCAGGTGGTACTGGTTTTGAAGGCATAAAGGGTTCATGAAGAGCAGCTGAGGCCTGGGCACTGTGAGAGGCAGAGGAAGGCCATTGATGAAGGTGCAGCCTCAGTTGCAATTGATGGCCCAGGACTGAAGGGGTCATGCAAAGGAGGTGAGGTTTGGCACCATGAAGAGAGCCTATGAGAGGCTGTTGGTAAACCTAGTTGCAGCAGAAGACAGCAGTGTTTTGGAGATGCCAGCACCATGAGATGACCATCAAGAACAGCAGCAGCAGTGGAGTACAGGCGTCTGGAGCCTAGAAGACAAGGTGTGTGCTACAAAGGACAGAGCTGGAGAAGTGACTCAAGGCCTTGGAGTAATCGAGAAGATCGTGAGTGGATCCCAGACATTGGACAGTTGGAGTTTAGTTTTGCTTTTGATTGTGACTGTGCCCTGATATATTTTCCCTCCTGAAGGAAGAAGGTATTTTAGTGGAGCCCACTGTTAAGAGACTTTTGATGGTAAAAAGACTTTGAATTCTAAGAGATTGGATATCTTTAAGGGGATTGAAATTTTAATATGTAATTATTTGCAAAGACTGTGAGACTTTTAAAGTTATTTAGATCTTTGGGATGAATAAGAAAGTAAGAGTTGAGGCTTAATAGTGATGTTTTTGTGTGTCAAGTTGACAAGGGGTCAATTGTACTGGCTGGTTTTGTGTCAACTTGACACAAGCTGGAGTAATCACAGAGAAAGGAGTTTCAGTTGAGAAAATGCCTCCATGAGATCCAGCTGTAAGGCATTTTCTCAATTAGTGATCAAGGGGAGAGGGCCCCTTATGAGTGGTACCATTCCTGAGCTGGTAGTCTTGGGCTCTATAAGAAAGCCAGCTGAGCAAGTCAGAAGCAAGCCAGTAAGGAACATCCCTCCATGGCCTCTGCATCAACTCCTGCTTCCTGCCCTGCTTGAGTTCCAGTCCTGACTTCCTTTGGCAATGAACAGCAGCATGGAAGTGTAAGTTCAATAAACCCTTTCCTCCTCAACTTGCTTATGATGTTTGTGCAGGAATAGAAACTCTGACTAAGACAGCATTGTTCTTAGTACTCAGCTCACAGCCTATATCCTGGTGACATCCCCCTAGTTCCTTCATCATAGGAATCTCTGCCTACTTGGGGACAGTTGGAGGGACAGACCACGTCTCTGCAGCTCCTTTGGGTTCTATTTCTCTTATGAGACATTCATTTATCTCCCAATGAGCCTCAGAAATGACTTTATCCTTCTAATAACTAGCTGGCTCCTCTAAAATGACCCATGAAAATGAAAGTTTTCCCAACCCAACAGGAAATATAACCTTTGGGTAGCAAGGAAATGGAAAATCTGATTGTCCCTATGAAAGAGCTCAGCTTTTTATTTGTTTAAGCTAATTTGTTTGAAGCTGGAATAATTGCCCAGCTATATAGTGAGTGTAGACTAATAAATAAAAGGATGTTAGTTTCTCCTGGGCACTGTTTAAAGGCAGCAGGCAATGGGGGTTATAGAATCTTTAAAATCCTTTTTCCTCAAAATTAGTTTTGAATTGCCGTTATTGTGCCCATGTTCTGTCTTTGAAAGTTTTCTTTACAAGTGCAAAACAAAGCAAAATATGAATAATAAAATTGAAAATCCAAACCAAGCAATTTAAAAAAGCATACTTATGAAAAGCACTAAGGAGAGAGAGCAAACATAACTTACTGACAGTAATGGTCGCCCTCCTCTCTTAGTACGCATCTTGAGTCAGGCACAATTCTAAGCATCTATAAAAAATGCTTATTTTATCGTCTAATCAACGAATCTTGAAAACAGGTGGTAAGCAGGAATTTATAACATTCTAAGAATTTTGCAAAAGAAAATAACCTTTGCATGGTAAAGTAAGTGGTTGAAAATATCACATAGACATTGAAAAGAGTCAAGGAAAATAGCAATATTCAGAGAATACAAAGACCAACATTCTATAGGCGCCTACTTCTGTGCCTAATCCTGACTTTAGAAAGTTAATTTTTGAAAAGAGTTCATGACTCTTTTGATCACCAGCACACCAAACCTCTTTATTTAATCTCTCATTTTCAAGTGTTGTTTGAATGATATTTTCAGTTTTAATGCACCACATTTTTTAAAAAGTAACACTTTTTTTTTAAAATGAGTTAGCTCCAATGGAAGCATTTTGAAAGCAGTAGTGTCAAATAACGTGTTTTAAAGCAGCATTCATTACACGAGCATCACTTGGAGTTATAATCATCACGATATTTAAAAAACATAAAAGTGGTGACCACCTCAGCTCCCACTGCAGAAGCACTTTGAGGGGACCTAATACCCATTCCTTGGCATTGTTTTCAACATTTAAGCTGGTGTGGAATGAAACTTCACTGCATAGTCCCATTTTTCATGATTATGTACAACTCCTGAAATTACCCCAGGAGCAGACAGCAGACAGGGACTATTTCCAAGTGTCCAGCACCGTCTTTTACGAAGGCTGTCCGGTGTAATAAGAGGCGGGGCTGTTGTTGGAGGTAAGAAAATGAAGAAAAGAAGGAGAGAAAGGTAGATGAGCACAGGAAAGAGCTCAGTGAGCATCTGCTAGGTGCCTCACTGTGCTCTAGAGAAGAACACATAGGCTGCCGCTGTGTCCTTAGGTGAATACTTCACAGGGCAGTTAAAATTCTCCCAAACTAAATGGTAATGGCATGTCTGCTGCCAAAGCATTCAAAAATTCTTTGATTTCTTCTCATTTTTTATCCTAACTACATTTAGGCGTTATTTAAAAATGATAAAATGAGAAATTCTATGTAGGGGCAAATGGAGACGTTTCATTATAATTATCTATTTAAAATAGGTTAGCCTTGTCAAGTGTGAGTCCTCCAAATGTGACCTGTTTCAGTAACAATTATAAGTAAACAGAGAAGAGAATAGTGTCTTGTGCAGACTGAGACGCGAGGCACAGAGAATTCTAATAATTTGAAGAACATAAAGGAAATTTAAAATGGAGTTTGAATATGGAGATACTCCTTTTTAACCTTTTGTTCTTTGAGTCAAGGAGTAAGAAACATTTTGAGAGTGTGGAATCCTGATCACTAGAGCATCCAGGAGCGATGGAGCATTGTAAGAAACAGCTATTAACAAACCAAAATGTAGCTACCCTTTTGAGGAGCATCAGAGATTGGGGCTATGACTAAGACTGGGATTTCTCTCCATGGGATGTCATGCTGTTATGATTCAGGCAGTCTAATGAGGTTTGGGAAAGCCTTTAGCTTGAACGGATCATGGACTTGCAAGAAGCTGCCCAGAGTGACAGAGAAGTCCCATGCTTCTTCATCCAAGTTTGCCCTAGTTTGCATCTCTAGCACAGTATCAAAACTAGCATGCATGGAACCCTGGATTCGACCCTCAGCACCACTAACAAAACAAAACTAAAACAAAAGCCAGGAGTGGTAGCCCATGCTGTAATCCCAGCCTTTGGGAGAGAGAGGGAGGAGGATTACAAATTCAAGGTCACCCTTGTCTACATGGGGAGTTCAAGGCCAGCCTGGAGCTTAGGATATACAAGTCCCTGCTGCTAAATAAAACAATAACAAAAGTAACCAGCAGCCTGGTCTTTGGAGACTGCAACTAACCAGACAATGGATGGAAGGACTTCACGTGTACACTGTTTTCCATTTTGATTGGTATTTACAAGCTAACTCTCAGAGTCCTACTGGGCAATGGCTCTGATGCTTGCCCATGTCCATTTCTGTCTCTCATTCCTTTCCTTCACTCAGTTCCCACCGCTTCCCTACCTACACACACCATTCTGCTTAGAGAACCACTTTGTACCAGGCTATACCCTCTGCGCTAAGATGAGGGAAAACCATAGCTGCCTGGTTCCTCTTCCTGAGGCCTTTTCAAGCTTCTCAGGAACCTTCCAGACTTCAGCCCCCTTCCTAGCCTACTCCTTTCCTTTGCAGCTCTGGGTCTAATCCCCTCAATTCAAGTTTTAATTTCTCTGTTTCCCTTACTAATATTTTTTTTTCTTCAAATACTGATGTGTGTCTGGCTTCACAGTGTAGTCAGCCCCACCTGCCTTTGCTCACAGTGTACGTAACTTCTGGTCAGACAACCGCTGTTGTAGTTTGGGGATAGCTGGCATTTTTTTCTAGTTCCTGATGACCCACCCCTCTGGAATGGTGCCCAGGTCCTTTCTACCAAAATACAGGAAGTGCTTTCAGTGGTCACTTCATCCAGAAAACCTCTGCGGATGTCTCGAAGCGGGTGCCAATCTCTCCCTTCCTTAGTCGTTCCAGCTCTTAGTATTTCACGACAACACACTTCCGGGATTGTCTATACCTCGTGTGACATCAGCTGGACATATTCTTCTTCCCGGATCTCACCTTTTTTGAGGACAGAACTCCATCATTCTTTCTGTTTTTCACTCCTGCCTGAAAACAAACTTGGATTTGAGGTTCAAGGGAGATCTTCGTGTCCCCTTTCTGTTCACTAGACAGCACTCTTCAGAGCAGGCAGCAGGTACCCTCAGGTGGGTGTGACTAGCTCCAAGTCTTTCCAGGCAAGTACATTATGGGAAGCCAAGGGAATGTGACCTGTACACCCAGGCACAGGTTTAGTAAAGGAAATACTGATAAGATTTATGCCCTCAAGGGTAGCTAGAAATGATCTTTCTGCAACCGAAAGGGTATTTCATAAGTATGGCTGTCTTTCACACATTAGAGGTACTTGGAGTTGTGCTTACTTCTTTAAAAATCTAAAATCTGCCTAGAGAATCTTTTCTAGAATACACAAATCATTCCCAGACAGAAGCTGCCACTAATTCTTGACAACATGAATATTGAGGTCAGCTTGGTGAAGATAAACTCCCACCTTTTCTCCCCAAACACCATTTATAATGAGTGGAAGTAGAACAATCAACCATGTCTACTTTCTGTCTGACTCTTCCCTATGCCCTTGGATATTTCAGTTGTATGGAACCCAGTGAGAATTACACTTCCTTCTCAGATCCCTTGGAGGACTGATGGAGACAATGATTGATTCTTTCCAAAGGCTAATCCAAGGGAAAAACCTGGATTTTGATTTGCATATGATTACCTAATTTGCATAACATGCATAAATCTTTCTTTTGCTGGACTGAAGAAATGAGTGGAATCTTTATGAATTTTTCTCCCTTTAATGGCAAGCAAGGTATATACTGAATCATTAAATGGGTTCTTGAGGGTGTAGACATTTCCCTGTGATTTTAACTAACGGTAATTGTGGACCAGTCATACTCAAAGGCTCAGGGCTTTGCTTATTTTATGACCGGCATGTTGTCTGCAACTCAGCTGGCAGAAGCACTCTACAAAGATGACAATCATGTTCAGTGGAGGCCAAATTTTATGTTGGCCTCCTCCAGTGATCTGGAAAGGAGTTTGGAGGTTATGTTTGATACAGATGAAGTTGTTTCACAAGGCCAACCTGCTGTAATATGACCTTCAGCAAAGCCATGAGGTTTATACTGAAATAAGTGAGCTTTGAAAGAAACATTCACCATCCATGGACCTTGGTCCTTTCCATATTTATCAGTAGCAGTAATAACAAGATAATGATATGAATAGCAACTCCATCAGATCGAGGGCTTAGCTTATATCAGGCCTTCTAATAAGTCATCTTCACATTGACCCCTGGAAGTCTATCTTGACTATCAGACTAGCTCTATCTCAGTTCCATTTCAGAGACAAGGAGTCTAGGCTTAAAGACTTGAAATTGCTTGCCTGAAATCACAAGATTTCAGAACCTATGACAGGATTTAAATCCATGTTTCTTTGACACAAAACAAGCCATATCTAAATCACTGGCACCACCCACAACTCATTTTCATTGCCAATCAAAAGACCTCACTACAAATTCATTAAACAATTTACTTACCTTTGAGGAAACGTTCTCACTCCCACAAGGAAGCTGCCAGCCTTCTTGGGTATTGGTTAGGAGTTAGACGCTGTAGGTCCTTCTCTCACGTTTCTCCTCCTACCCTCACTTGTCAGTCGACACTGTTAGAGCCACGTTTGGAAGTATGAACACTGATTCTCAGGACAACATACCTACCTTGATCACTAACATGATACAGGGCCCAGGTCTGAGCCCATTTTGTACCTTTAAAAATGGTTCATGGGCTTCTTAAAATCCAAAGCAAACTGTTTATACTGGGGGTTCTTTTCCTCGGTACTTACTGGCTTGGTGATTTTTAGTGACCCTTCTGCAATAATGCCTTGGGACTTGCTTTGGAGTTAGGAAACAGTTGGAGGAGGTATGACTGAGAATAGTTTTTTCCTGATGCCTATTTTTTTAAGTTCCTAAGATTATTGTTATTTATAAGTGGTTTTATTATGCCTTTTGTTCCATGCCTGAAATGTCACAACGTGTTTGGAAATGTGTGGGTTGGGAACTACAGATATAAAATCATTATAGCGTGAGATTTTCTTAAATTAAAAAGAAAAATCTGGTTTGAGATAAAACCAGATCTGGGGGGCTTTTCCTTGTTGGCTGAGGGACTAAGGACAGTGCTGTGGTAAGAAAATTAGCAGTTGTCCTTTGGAGGACTTAGGAGGAACGGGGAACATGGTAGCACTCTGACATCTGATGTAGCATCATGTGATACCTAGAAAATTACAGATTTTGAGGTTTTTTGGCTTCACTCAGGTATATGCTGCTCATACATGCCTTAGAACAATGGGGCTTCGGCTATTTCAAACTGAAAAATCCCCTGAAATGCAACTAGATAGGCTATGTGGTTGAGATAGCTCTGGCTTTAGATACCAGCACCTAAAGTTCTTCCTACCCGGTGTGTGTGTGTGTGTGTGTGTGTGTGTGTGTATGTGGTGTGTTTGTGTGTGTGTGTGTCCCTGTCTCTCTGTCTCTGTCCCTGTCCATCTATCTGTCTGTCTGCCTGTCTGTCTGTTTCTTCCATCCCTTCTTCCCTATGTGTTATGAATATATATATTACATTATGTGTATATATTATGTACACACACGTAACATACATATTCAGGAGGAGGCCAGAGGTCAACGCCAGGTGTCTTCCTCTATCACTCTCCACCTTAGCACTTGAGACAGTCTCTCACTGGACCCAAGGGTCCTTCCACCCATCTGTGCACCCAATGCCGGGGTTGTAGATATTCCCCAACATTCCCAGCTTTTCCGTGGGTGCTGGGAATATGGACTCAGGTTTTCATGCTTGGTCAGCAAGCACTTTATCCTCTGAGCCATCACCCCCCACACACATACACCAGTTATCATGTCCAACTCCATAGAATTCAAAATCTAAATCAAAGACCTCATGCATCAAGATGATCTGGAATGTGTGTTGACAATGCCCTTGCCCCCACCCCTGTATCTCTAGAGTGGGAGCCAGGAGCTGGGGGTTCCTGGGGGTGATTTTCCTGCTAATTGGCATTTACAAGACTAACGTTTGCAGCATCCACTCACCTGCGTCCATGCCCCTCTCTTAATTCCCATAGTAGGGAAGGAGTCCTAATGTCCTGTGAGAAGACAAGTTCACAAAGGAATGTTGCATTTCCTTTTATTTCATTTCTTTTCACTCCATCCCATGGCCTTCTGTTGTCTCTAGCAACTCTTTAGCTGTTCACCAGCTGCAGAACTGCTCTGTGAAGGCAGAACCAGGGATCTCCAAGCACACAGGTCTTCAGGTGAGATCCTAAGTGCAGTCATCTGTGGAGGATGGGTTCCTGGACCATTGCCTGCTCAGTTTCCTTACACGAAGCAGCCTAGTATGTGCACATAGCCTATGCCCTTGCTTGCATGTCCTTTCAATTATGTCAGCATTACTTTTAGAAACTGCAGCGGTGTCTGTGCTTTAAACAGCTGTACCATAGTGTTCCGACAAGAGCGACTGGAAAGGAGTCTTTACCCATGTTCGACTTTTCATTTTCAAGTGTGTTCTGTCTGAGAATGGTTGGATTCAAGGTTATGGGACCTAAAAATGTAGGTGGATCATACTGTAACTCTGCCAATAGTTTGACCTTCATTTATACAGACTTTTGTTAAGATTTTAATAAGTAGCAATTTTGAAATGTTGAATTCTGTCAACCTCTGAAACCATTTCTCTAGTGGAAAAATTTATCTATTGACAATGATAATCAACAAAACGTAAAATTTAAGCATTCAATGAGAGGAAAGTGGTAAATGTGTGTGTGGTGTGTGTGCGTGTGTGGTATGTGTATGTGGTGTGTGTGCATGTATGTGTGTATTTGTGTCTGTGTGTATTTGTGTGTATGTGTGTATGTGGTATGTGTGCATGTGTGTATGAGTATATGTGTTGTGTATGTTTGTGTGTATGTGTCTGGTGTGTGGTGTGTGCATGTGTGTATGAGTATATGTGTTGTGTATGTTTGTGTGTATGTGTCTGGTGTGTGGTGTGTGCATGTGTGTATGTGTTGTGTGTGTTGTGTGTATGTGTATATGTGGTGTGTGTGTATACGTATGTGGTGTGGTATACGTATGTGGTGTGTGTCTCGCGTTTAGTTCAAATACTGCATTAGATATAACTGGACAGAAACTCAGCCTGCATTCTTCTACCCAGTATAATTTCTTTTTCTATATGAAAGGACAGGAAATTGGTCAGGAGTAATTTGCAATTTCTGAGAGTCTTTTCCCTTGGCGATAGGAGATGTTGATCTGAGCACTTTTCTGTTGGGTGTATCAAAATGACAGGCATTGAGAGAATTATTAAGCTGCAAAGTAACACAAGCCTTCCCCGGCCTGTCCCCAGGGTGTAGCTCTATTTTCTGTGCTTGCTGGTGAAAATAGGGTGGGGTGTGATTGGAAAGCCAAGCCATCATCTGCAGTTCTTTCTGCTGCTAATGTGAGAATGTGTGACTGTTGGGATGCCGAGCTGAGCCTGGGCTGTCGGAGGCGGCCAGGACCACAGCACCCTGATTTACTGCTCAGTTAGCAGACTCTTACCTGCTCTCAAATTAAACCCATGTGGTCTAATTGCCATGTCAGCCTAGTTTATCTTCAAGGTACTCCTTCTATTTTCCTCCTCTAAAAACCAACCCAAAACCAAACATCACCCCCAAAACTCCAGAAATAGATGTGTTAGCATGTCCCCAGTGCTATAATACCACAGCTAAAAGGGATGGTCAGAGCAGACATGCCAGTCTCTAATTAGTATGTTGTTCCCCAAACATATTTTTCTTTTTAAGAATAACTGAAAAGGGACGTTTATGGCCTCTGACTAGTGAGGTATGAAGTCTTGTGGATTTTTGCCAGGATCCTTTTCTCAATGTGATGGCATTTCAGTTGGCCATTCTTCCTGAAAGGATGCCTTTAAGTGGATAAGACCAACAGTACAGAGTATTAGAATGTCCCCTGCCATACAGCCAACCCAACTTCTCCTTGGCTGATGCACCAAGCTTTTACTTGTGCAAAGATGTATTATTCTGGTTTCTTCTTATTCCCCATTATTCTGTCTCCTCAACATTTAGTGTCCATAATCTAGCCTCACCTTCTAGCCAATAGCTCTTGGCATTGTTTTCTTACTATGCAGTTGTCTCCAGGAAATAGTGAGTCACAATGTCATTTGTGACGGCAGACACGACCATGATGCTGTTTTGTATTTAGCGCTTTTTGTCCTAAACCCTGTTCTAAGTCTGATTGCACTCAACTTTGCCTCACAACTACCTAAGGAATGATTCTAACCTGTTTACTTATTCTCATTGTCTCCATGAGCAAACACATTCAGAGCAATTGAGAAGCACCAAGCTGGTTACTTGGTCCTCTTGGACCCTGTCCAACCCTGATGCTCCTTCTGACATAGCACTGCTCTTCCACGTTTTTACTTTATATGTTTGGCTTGCATGTGTGTAAGAATACTACATGCATGCAGTGACCACAGAGGTCAAAAGAGGACATCAGACTACCTGGAACTGGAGTGACCCGTGGTTGTGAGGTTGTGAAGCAAAGCCAGGTGATCAGCCCAAACTGCTGATCCATACATCTAGCCTCTTAAGCTTTGTTTGTATTTTATGTGTATGTGTGTACCTAAGTGTATGTATGCATGCTGCATGTGTGCTGGCTGAGGAGGCCAGAGGAGGAGATGGGGTGTTCTAGAACTGCAATTACAAGCAGTTATGGTCTGTCTGATGTGGGTGCTGGGAACCAAACCTGGGTCCTCTGCATGAGCAGCCAGTGCTCGTGACTGCTGAGCCACCCCTTGAGCCCGACTCCCTGTATGTATGCTTATCTCTATTTATCTAGACCTTACAGGCTACCTCCATTTCTACCTACTTCAAGAAGGCTTCCCTCGGGATTCTACCTCTTTCTAACCACTTTCTCTTCAGGATTCCCAGAGCAGGCCACCAGTGTTTCTTATTCTATGTGCTGTGCTGTCTTCTTCTCCCAGAGCTTTCTAAAAGATTGTCTTTGCATTGTGACATCTTCGGGGGTTGCTACCACTGTTTTGGCCACATAATGACACATTCAGTTAAAGCTTTGTTTTTTTGTAAATCCTCCCCTAAAGCCAAATACCTCCCCGAAGGCCAGAAAGTCCCTGCTAAGACAAGTGCTTTTATGTACTCTGTCATGAGCACAAGAGAGCAACTAATGTTTTAGCACACTCTGAGACCGGTTCAGGCAAGTTGGTGGTTTCTACGTGTTGATTTCTAAGCAACTCATCAAAGAATATCTGCTTTTTACTTGAATAAAAGCAAGCACTTTAAACACTTAAGATAACTTTTAGAAATGAATTTAGTTTGCACTCTAAAACACTCTAGTTATTACTCTTTTAAAGATAATCGAAGTTTTGCTGTTTGCAGGAAAAAAAACCAGATATCTCAGCTTAGCACTGATCTTTCTGATGGGTGATGTGTGGCATCTCCGTGGGTTCACCCTTTCATGGATATGTTACAGGTGCAATGCACAGACGCAATGCTTCACGAGTGTAACCGGGCTCATCTCTCTCCTAGTTATAAACACTTGGTGATGTTCTTGTCTAATTCCTACTAGGACCAGGATTTTTTTAAAATAGAATTTCTTTTAGTGCTAAGAATTATGTACACAAAAATCCCAATGATATGCATTAAATGTGAGGCTTTGCTAAGCATTGTGAAGACCATCAAGGGGGAGCTTACAAAAGGACAGGAAGAAACAGTAAATAAATCTAGGAGCCAACTATACACAATGACATCCACTTGATAAGGAGGGAATTCAGTAGTTCCATAAGAAGAATAAAGGAAGATGCCCTTTAGTACAGTTCAACACTAATCAGGTGTTACAGATGCTGGGAACACCCTTATTCTATGTCAAGGTCTGGATAGAACAGTTCTCAAACCTCCTGCACTCAAGAATAGACTACAGAGATTTGAAATATTAATAAAATAAAACAAAGTCAAGGCCAAGGGTCATTTCTGGGTGGACTAAACTGAAATGTCTGGGCTGGGACCCAGTAATCTATAATTTTGAAAACTTCCCATTGTGTTTGGGAATGCACTAAGTGTAAGATCCTCTTCTGCACAATTGCCAGAAATTGGATATTCTGGGAGGCAGATGCTTACGACCCTTTACTCGCTATCTTCTGGCATGTGCCACCCGGATATGGCTGTGGAGACATGGATGGGGTTTTGTGTACTGGCAAAGCTCCCATAGTTTTGGGGTGTGAAAGAGCTCAGAACATCAAACTGTTAAAATGGGTTCCATACTAGTAGATTGGGAAGGCATCATTCAAAGGCATGCTCAGAAGGGGGACAGTGGGACATGCAGCTAGGGAGCTTGGGTTTCACAATTCCTTTACATTGAAGAGGTCGGGACTCACACAGACACACAGCTTTAGTTAAAAGGCTTTGGGCATGAGAATCCTTCTTTGGTTATTCTATTTTCTGCAAACCTGTTGAAGAGATAGGAAGTTCACACTGAATTTGGATTCTATCCATGATTTCTTTTTTTTTTTTTTTTTTAGTCTTTCTCTGGATTCTCTTAAGGCAAGAGGATCTGCCTTCACTTCTGTTTGCTGCTAGGAGCCATGACTGCAAGTTATTTCCAGCCTTGAGGCTAAGTGTAAATCGAGCAAATTGGCCATCCATAAAGTGATAGAAAAAAAAAAAAAAAACCCTTAAGAGAAAAAGCTCTTGGATGGAAACTTGGGAATCAAACATTCCAATAATATCTGTAGAACAGAATCTCGGATTTCTGGGACTCCCTTGAGGAGCAGCTGCCAGGAAATACTTCTTGTTCTAGATCCTGTTTAAGAACAAATATTCCAGAGGACTCCTTTTAGCTTGCTAGCATTACTGAGTTATTTTATTTAACACTCTTTTCCAAGGAAGGTACTTGGTGTGATTTTTTTTGAATAATTTAAGAACATACTTGGCAACATAGAAGCAAGGAACAGTGAGGTAGGGAATAAAGGAATCCAAGTCAGCCGTTTGCTTTGAATTATAGATCAGCTACCATTTGCTGAGTAGCAGCAAGACTGTCACTGTTCGCCAACTTCATTCTGGTCACTTCATGATCCTTTGTTTATGTTTCCTAGGCTCATAGAGAAATATATGGCTCGTGATCTTTAGGGTTACTAATTGTAAATAGACACTATTAAAGATGAATTTAAAAGTTGTTTCTTAGTCAAAATCAGGAAGGGGGATTATTTATGGGTATGTAAGTATTGACAGATATACTGTACACAAAGGCGGTAAAGACATTATATACAAATACAGTGTTGGAAAACTGTGATGAAAGTGTATACACTTGGCCCATATTTTCTCCTTATCAAAGTTCTTGAGAAATGGCATTCTTATTTAGTCAAAATGGCCCCACCTTACAAACTGCCATTCATGGTGAGACAGACACCTGCTGTGGTCCTGCTATTCTCTGGGTCTTCTGTGGTACAGGGAGAAAGTCCAATTCTCTCATCCCTGGTTTCCTTTGGGATTTCCCCCTAGGATACAGGAGAAACAATCTCACCTTTTCTTTGGTGCCTTTCTTCATTCTTCATTTGGACTCTCAGTTCTCCAGAACTTGCTCAACTGGAGCAACGTGGGTTTGAATACCGCGGCGCGAGGGGGGGGGGGACGACTCTTAATCTCTCTCTCTGCTCAGAGCTCATCATCCTTGAAGAGCCCAGGGCGTTCTGCCTTGAACTTTCCTCTTCCACTGTGTCTACAGTTCAGTTGCAAGTGAAGCCTTGGCATGACGACAAAGAACAATAGTCCTCTCTGGTTTGTTCTCTTTGCAGAGGTGGCTTCTAGTCAATAACAGCTCATACCTAAAACCTCCCTCACTGAGGCCAGCGGTAGGTACCAGGACCCAGCAAGGAAAGTCCTTTGTCTATATCAGTGGTTCTCAACATTGGGTCTCTATTCCTTTTTGGGGGAGGGTCACATATCAGATATCCTGCATGTCTACATTACAATTCATAACAGTAGTAAAGGTACAGTTATGAAGTAGCAACCTAATAATTTTATGGTTGGGGGTCACCACAATATGAAGAGCTATATTAAAGGGTCACAGCATTGGAAAGGTTGAGAACTGCCAGTCTAGATGCATTTCTCCATGCTGAACTGTTTACCAAAGAATCTCATATTGGACTAGGATCACCGTATCTCAACTAGAACAGAATACAGGTATTTTTTGGCCCTCTGGCCAAAGCACACCCTAAAGGATCTTTGTCATTCTCTAATGGATGAATTTAGAATTTAAAAGCAAGCAACTTCATGTGAATCCCAGCAGAGTAAGACACCATAGGAAATATTGTATACCCAAATATATTATTACCATGCTACATATTTAGAAACCACACTAAAAGTTCATTTCCTTGCATGTGACCTTTATTATTCTGCTTAAAATTTATTTCTGTGAAGACAGCTCAGCATTCTATCTTGTAAACATTTGGAAGTCTGCTTTTCTTGAATAATAAAATCCTGTCCAAATAGTTGCATTAAAAATCATATAAGGTACAATTCCCATTAATATTGAGAAGTTTTCAGGGAAAGCTATTAGGCTTTTTTTTTTTTTTTTTTTTTTTTTTTTTTTTTTTTTTTTTTTTTTTTTTTTTTTTTGAGAGAGGGTTTCTCTGTGTAGCCCTGGCTGTCCTGGAACTCACTCTGTAGACCAGGCTGGCCTCGAACTCAGAAATCCACCTGCCTCTGCCTCCCGAGTGCTGGGATTAAAGGCGTGTGCCACCACTGCCTGGCCTTTATATTTTTTTTTATTGTTGTTTGAGACAGGATCTTGCTATGCTGCTCAGGACAGCATCAGTTTCAGGTGTCTTTCTCCCACACGCTGGGATTACATTCTTTAGCCACTGTGCCTGGGGGAAATTTTTACATTTTTAATGAAAGAACTGTGATTACAAAGGAAGACAATTTACTAATGCAACTGAAATGAGACAGCTCTGCGTTTCGTGTTCAATAGAAAGGACTCATAGCACTTAGACACCATGGTGACTGGGGGTGGCGGTGTGTCCTATAATCCACAAGCTCAGGAGGGAGGCCAAGGCGAGAAGGCCATAAGTATAAGGTCAGTCTGAGCTACACAGCTAGAGTCCATCAACATAAATACACAAATAATAGGGGCGATAAGAGGGAAGGAGCGAAGAAAAAGAAATATAATATTTTTTTATTCAGAAAACAATCTTTACTTATATACTATATTCAAGAACGTGTTTAGATGATTGGAAGCTAACTCTAGTGAGCCTGTATGTAGCTAAGTAAAGAAGGCGATAAATATGTTGGGTGCACAGACCAACTGAAGATGCTATTTGGCTATCAAAAAATTGATAGATGCTAAGGAATTGATAATTTCAGCAAACCAGATGGACGGGCATGAAGTTAACTTCTTAGAAATAATATAATGGCATAGTTGAAGCGCTCTCTCTCTCTCTCTGTCTCTCTCTTTCTTTCTCTCTCTCTGATGAGGATGTGCCAGTGTGCATACCTGTAGAGACCAGAATCTGACGTTAGGGTCTTCATTCACCTTACCTCATTTTCTGAAACACACACTCTTATCAGACCTGGAGCTAACCAATTCTTCTAGGTTGACTGACTAATTGGTAATATGCTTATTTCCACTCTACCCGCCATGCAGTTACAAATGAATATGTCCACACTTGGCATTTTACCAGGGTACTGAAGATCTGAACATGGGTTGTCATGCTTGCATGCAAAGACTTTTCTGACTAAGCCATCTCCCCAGTCGAAGACATATTTTTCATAATTTTCTTTTCTTTCTTTTTTTTTTTTTTTTTTTTTATCTTTTTGTTTTTCGAGACAGGGTTTCTCTGTGTAGCCCTGGCTGTCCTGGAACTCACTCTGTGGACCAGGCTGGCCTCGAACTCAGAAATCCGCCTGCCTCTGCCTCCCAAGTGCTGGGATTATAGGCGTGCACCACCACTGCCCGGCATAATTTTCTTTTTTATGTAGAAGACCCCCTTTAGCTATTTGAGGGGTGGGGATTCGAGACAGCTTTCCTTGTGTAGCCCTTTAGCTATTTTAAAGTATCCCATATTATCAGGAAGATAGAAACCAAGTGGTAACAACAGTGACCAGTCTTTATGTATCTGTCCTTTGCTTCTCAATACTGACCCAGCAATGGCATTTTTTTTTTTTTTGATCATTTTCTCTGCAGCCATGTACCAGTAAAATCTATCCTACACTCTCTGCTTCTTCAGTGGCTTCGAATGCTCAGTCACAAAGGATTTCTACATGGGATTAAGTATGGATGGAAGTAAAATCCTCCTTGCCAGGGATTCCTCTGGCTCTTGATACACTCTGGAAATCACAAAGGATATCTGTGCAGAGTTGGTTGATAGTTTCCTCAGTAGTAGCATAGCTGTGACTAATCACAGATGCCCCAAATGATATAAAACATCCGGCAAGATGAATGAAGTGCATTTATTGACGATAAATGCAAATATCTCTAAGATGACAGGCAGTTTAGCGTCCCTCAAATGTGTGGTTAGTCCTCTTACCCACAGGAAATACGTTCTAAGATTCCATGTAGATACCTGAAACCAGAGATGATATTAAGCTTCTTACCACTTTCCAATCTGTACATACTCGTAATAAAATTCCATTCATAAATTAGGCACAGAAGTTAACAAAAGACTAATAATGAAATAGAAAAACCTTAAGAATTTACTGTAACAAAAGCTATATAGATATAGTCTTTCAAAATGTCTTATGCTATACTCACTTGTCTGTGATAATGTGGTGACAGAAGACTTACATGCTGAAATAACATGAATAAGTGAATAGCTTAGGGACAGAAGGGTTATTTGAATGTCAGTGTTGAAACATAATCTGAGTTTATTTGATAGTAGGGATGGCTACCACATAAATGACTGTTGGGAGAGTAGTGTATGCAGTGTAGATACTCTGGAGAAAAGGTTGACTAATGAGTTGACTGGGATTGATCAGAATTGTGCCAGATTCTACCATAATACTCAGAATAGCTCACAATGTAAAATGTACATATTACTTACTTATGGAATTTTCCATTTAATGTGTCCATATGGTGGTTGATGAGGGTTAATTGAAACCACAGAAGTGGAACTATGGATTAGGGAGCCTATGGTATTGGATCATTGGTGCTCACATCTAAGGCAGAACACTTTGAAAAAATAGCCTTTAGTACAGGAAAGAAGGATGTCCATAATATAAACCATTAGCTTACTGTTGTCCATTTTGTCTTTCTTTCAGAAGATTAGATGGTATCAAATAATCATGTGAGATGAGGTAAAAATTTTGGTGAATCTTTTTTTTTTTTTTTGGTTTTTTTGAGACAGGTTTCTCTGTATAGCCCTGGCTGTCCTCACTTTGTAGACCAGGCTGGCCTCGAACCCAGAAATCCACCTGTCTCTGCCTCCCAAGTGCTGGGATTAAAGGCATGTGCCACCACTGCCCGGCTGTTTTGGTGAATCTTATTGCTCAATAAATGGTGATTTTTGCCTAAGAAGTCAGAATGCAAGGTAAATGATGTGCCTAACAGCATACATGCTTAGTTCTTAGAGGGGAAAACACCCTTGCAAAACAAGAGCTTTCCATTGGAGCCATTTTATGTGCTGCAAACACTGAAGTTGATTTCAAGATAATCTCAATAATCTATTTTTAGTACCGGATGAAATGTGTATTCCCACAGTAAAATCAGAATCTCCTGCTTATTATGCTAATGTGATATTTACCAGCACTATCACCGTGGTTTCCAGCTCAAAGTCCCCGAGAGCCCTAAGTCTTGGTCAATAAAAAGTCAGACTCATAAACATGCAACTCTCTTAGAAAGGAATGATTAAATAAGAAGAAAAGTCAAGGAGAAACAACTTGGCAGTGGATATGCAGCGAATGCATCTCGTGCCAGGAGAAACTCCCACGGTGACTACAGGTGCTTTATCTAGATGTTAGTGCCCTAATCATTAGTGAACAATAAATCTTTTAGAAAAAATTGTATTTTTCTGAGAAAATGTTCTGTTTGCTATGCCCTTTTATGGTGTAATATTTTCTAACACTAAGATGAGCAAAACTCTTCCTACTTTCTACCTTAAAATTTTGTCTTTATGACATGATTCTTATTATTAAATTCCAAGATTTACTTTATTAAATAATATTCCAAGCTGTCAAAAGTTTGCAATAATTTATGGGTCTCAAATAGAACAATTGGTTCTAGATTAAATAGTATGCTATCCTGGAAGGCAGCATTGATTTAATCATAGAACCCAGAGGGCTCTCCTAACTAGAAGTGATTTGCTTTGTATCACAGGACAGTTATCTTTTTCAGATCTCTGTCAGTGAAAAAGATAGATCTTCATCTTTAAATCATAGATGGTCATTTTAAAGATGTTTATTAATTCACTGAATCACTGTGGGTCATGACTTGTCAATAGACATAGTATTGCCCCCAAATATGATAATGGGATACAGGGGTGAGGTCAGTGGACAATAAGCCAGATAATATGTATGGTAGTTGGAGTTGTCTAGAATCACCTGGAGACAAATCTCCAAGCTACTATGGAGGATGATTTAGGTCAGACTAGTCTCTGGACATGCCTGTAGAAGATTTTTCTTGACTACATAAATCGAGGCAGGAAGACTTGCCCACTGTGGGTAGCACCATTTCTTTGCTGGGATCCTGAACCCTACAAATGAAGGAAGGAAGTTGAGCATTAGTATGTACCCATGAAAATTACTCAAAAGTCAAAAGAATACGTGTCATCACAGTAGAGTGCTGGGATTGGGCTGTAGCAGGGCCCCATACTTAATAGGCTCTAAGACCCTTAGCACAACTGACTCCATGGTCGAAGTACCACTCAGGTTGTAAAACTTAACACATAGACAGCATCACCTTCTGAAACTAAAACAAAGGCCTAATCCATCAAAGTCCATAGTTACGGGAAACTCTCTAAATGTTCTAATCTTGCTTTTTGGCTTCTGTAATTCCTCCTCTGGATAACTATTCTTGTTAATTGAAGTATGTCAACTAAGAACATGGTTTTTGTGCTTAAAAGCTCATCCTGAGAAAGGCTTGGTGCTATTCTGGAATCCCAGGTATCCAGTGTAGTTGCTGGCTGGTTAATAAAGAATTTCTATTGGCTTAAACCCATGCTTGAGCAGTCTTCTCTGGTGAATACCCCACAACATAAGCCATGTGGAATATTGTTGGGAATTTATATAATATGTGATAACAAAAGGTAGTGAACCTACTGGTCTGGCCCTCACGGAGAGCTTTGATGGAGGGGGGTCCCTAGAATTGAGATTCAAGTGTGAGACACAGGAGAGAAGACAATGAAAATGGCAGCTGTAGTCAACTGAACAAGGAAAGGAGGGGTAAAGAAAGCCTAGAGCAGGGTGAAGGCATGAGAGTAGGGCAAGCCTAGACATGGGGGTCTTCCCTTCACAGTTGTAGAGAGATAGTTACATAGGTCTACAGCTGTGGTCATAGGAGTTTTATAAAGTTCTAGATTGGAAATATTCTTATTGGTATTATAGTCCAGAGCTTTCCAAAACTTCTATTATAAAACCTCTGCTTTCCTGTACTCTTTTGCTTCTGATCAATGACTAACAAGTATTCCTCCACTATTCTCATCTGCTTAACCCAGAAAGTTCTCTCTGCTCTCTAAACAGGAAGAAGACATCATTTTGGTGGCTAATGAAGACAGGAAGGAAGTGGAACGCCTTCTTATTCTTTTATAGATGAAGTTCTAACATCAATTCTCCAACAGTTCACTATAGTTTTCTTTCTTTTGGCTCAAGTCCAGTGACAAAAAACATCTCATGTTCCTTCTTGTTTTTACAGAGGATACAGCATATTAATGTGATCTCAGTGGGTAGAAGACTAGTTTGTTCGCCCTTTCTCTTACCTTTGCAGAAATGCCAGCATTTAGATCACCTCTTCAAGGAGATGGCAATTCCTTTAGGGATTAATTCAATTACAGTGTCAAAGGATTGGGTGGGGAAATGTTCTCAGTGCCTCAGTCAAGAGAAGAAATGCTATTTAAGTAGCTTCATATTTCACATGTGGATGGCTGAAGCTTGGGTGCTTAATGGGATTAGTGATGCTTCCCAGAAAGGCCAGGCTTTAGGGGATTTTCTAGTTCTTTGCCTTCTCTCCAAAAGGGATTCTCATGTTTTTCTTGTCAAGACAGATCAGATAGTGTTTGACTCTAAGTCCCGGTGCCATGGACATACCCGGCTGCTGGTTCTCACTCGACCTGTGGCAGTACTCTCTGACTGTGATGACCATTTACCAATCCAGGGCAATCATCACACACATGAGTTCAACATAACTTGATGTCTACTCTAAATAACTCATGAGGGGTGGTATAAACTATGTTATTTACAAGCTATAGAATTGTGTTATTACAAGATTCTGAAGGATAGAGAAACCCTGTCTCGAAAAACCAAAAAAAAAAAAAAAAGATTCTGAAGGATAAATATTTAGGAGGACCTAACACATAGCAAGTATTTATGAAATGCTAACCCCAAGGAAGAAAAGTCAGATTACTTGAGACCACTAGCCAGAAGGGACAGAAGATATTGGACTTGGTTCACTGCCTCCATCTGCCTTTTAAGGAATGTTTATTTTATCTTGAATTATGTGTATTTGGGTGAGCCTATATGTGGATGTTTGCACATGAGTGCAGGTGTCTGAAGAGGCCAGGAGCTAGAGTTAGAAGTGCTGTGAGCCACCTAATATGGATGCTGGAAACTGAACTCAGGTTCTCTGCAAGAGCAACACACATTCTTAACCACTGAGCCTCAGTTTTTTATCCAAATAGCTTAGAATCAGAAGTATTTCGGAATTGGTAATTTTTATTTTTTAGATTTTGGAATGTCCATATAGATTTTACTGGTTGAATATCTCCAAAATTCACAATGTTTCCAAAGCATGTGAGCAATATAAAAATATTTCACTTAGAGCATCTCTCAGTTTCCAGTGCCCAGCAGCTGTGTGTGGCTCATAGCCACCTTACTAAGCAGAACAGATTTAAGTTCTACATGAAAGACCTCATTAGGATCTCTTCACAGTCAAGGGAGTCACCATTACTTCTCTTATTTACAGGCACAAGGAGTGCATTGCACCTACTGGCCAGAAACTTGATGTGCATGAACCACTCAGACTAGGTCCAACACAGAATCTGTCTGGAATATTGTCCTTCAAATATGGTGACATACGCTTTATAAGACGTTCAAAACTTTAGGGTCTTATGCCTTTAAAAGGTTCCGTAAGAATTCCAATGGAGAGATATAGACACCAACACACCCATAAAACTTTCAACACAAAATTGATCCTGTCTACAAGAAAAGCAGGGACGGGGGATGGAGCAGAGACTAAGGGAATATCGAACCAATGACCAGCCCAACTTCAGACCCATCCCATGAGCAAGCACCAATCCCTGACACTATTATTAATGATACTCTGTTATGCTTGCAGACAAGAGCATGTTGTCCTCTGAGAGACTCCAGCAGCTGACTCAGACAAATATAGACAACCACAGCCAAATAGTGTCCAAAAATAAATAAATAAATGAATGAATAAATAAATAAATAAATAAATAAATATTTTTTTTTGAAAAGGAAAAAAAGAAAACTGATCTTTGGACAGAACAATTGCTATACGGCCTTGGGAGCCATTCAGTGATCACAAATTTTAATGTTTGTATAGGAAAGAAGAGGAAGAAAGTGAAGTCCAAGCTGTCACGGTGGACGGACAGGGCTTCCAGATGTGAGTGAGAAAGGTAGAGGACTGATGCCTTTGTGGTTGCATGATGTCTTTCCTTTCCTTCTTCATTTCTTGTCAATGTTTTGATGTTATTACAAAGTGGTTTCTTTGGATTGGGCCCACCGCAGCCATGATGTGATCTCATCTGATATTGAGATCTATGCAGGTGACTATTGGAATGTGTGCTAGCTTATTGCCAGTACCAGTAGACAGAGCCTTCATTTCATTTTTAATGCAGAGATATTTTGTTTTTACCACTTTACCCTCCTTCCTCCCTTAGCAGTTAGACTTCCCTGTTAGGCTTTTGTTTCTCCTTCCCATATCTACAGTAATCTTTTTCTCACTTCATACAAATCTGGCAAATATTGCTTTATACTTTGTTTATTTTCCTTACCAATATCCAATGAGGAGTTTTCTATAGCAACACACAGAAGTATCTCTCAGTTTTAATGGCTTTGTAGTACTCCCTTGCCTGGACTTATCATAGTTATTACAGAGCTGTGGCACTTTAACCCCCTGGGCATCAGAGTCTTAAAGTGGCACAGTGTGGATAGAGACTTATTTCTAAAATATTGATCTCCTATTGAGCTGGAGGTTTGTAGATCACAGTCAGAACAGATGTGCCAGACACTGGTGAATTGACTGCTATTCTCATTTCCACCAGCAATTTTTTTGACAAGTCATCTAAACCCAACCTTGGTTCCCTTATCTGCAAAAGATAAGGTGCTACTAAAAAAAATTGAAGCTCAGTCGGATTTTATCCTCTTGATTTTTTTGCTCATAGCTGGAAACCGGCTGTTTGCCAGTAGATATTTGTCAACCCAGCTCCCCGGAAGCGCAGCCCTGATCTGAGTCATTTGCTGATTGCCATAGCTTAAATTTGAACACAGTCAGCCCTGTCAGCCAGCGTCAAGCTGCTAACGGTTTAATATTGAGTTTGCAAAATTTCCAAAATTTAGCAACTGGCTGGTGGAATAAGAAGATCTTTTAAAAATGAACCTGATACTCAGGCGTCAACTCCCTCAGACAGAAGGTACATACTCAAGCTCAACTTACATCTCATGAAGATGACAAGGAGGAAAGCTTAATGAACATCATCTGCAAGCTCTGCCTCCGTCAGCATTGGCTGAAGCGGCCATTAATTTGTGGCACAAAAGGAAGGCTTAGAAACAAAGAGACTCACTTTTACAAATGTCTTATTGTCTGAACAAATGTTCACTTCATTTGGTCAAAGTTTGTTATGCTGGTATATTGTAGAATTTTTATTTGTACCCACAAGCTGTGTATTTAATCAGCTACTCAAAATAGTGCTCCCCAGGGCTCACCCTAGACTAATGCAGTCAGAACTTCAAAGGAAGGGACCCAGGGGACCCAGAGTCCTGGTAGTGTCAGGGACCACTTGTGTCCTTGGTGGCATCTTGTCTGGTTGACCCTTGCTCTCTTCACACTGTCAGTGGCGTGTCCACAGAAGCCCATTTAATTCAAGCCTGGAGGGGTGGAGACCTTTCAGGGTCTGGATGGGGATCTTTAAGGCTCTATATACAAGGCCACATTATACCATCTCTCCAGTGGGCCGTCAGAACTCAAAATCTGGCTTCTCATTTTATTGCTTACATGTAAAACCAAGAAGAGTGACATCAGAGAATACCCAAAGCTGCTCGGTGTTCATTCCCTTGTATAAGATTTTGAAGAAAGGCCTCTCTCTCTCTCTCTCTCTCTCTCTCTCTCTCTCTCTCTCTCTCTCTCCCTCTCCCTCCCTCTCTCCATCCCCTCTCCCCCTCACTCTCCCCCTTCTCCTTTTCCTCCCTCTATCCCTCTCTCTGACTCTCTCAGTGTTCATTCCTTTGTATAAGATTTCAAAGAAAGGCCTCTCTTTCTCCTTCCTCCTCTCCCTCTCAGTCTCTCTGTCTCTCTCTGTCTCAGTCTGTCTCTCTGTCTGTCTGTCTCGGTCTCTGTCTGTCTGTCTCTGTCTCTGTCTCTCTTTCTCTGTCTCTCTCTCTCTCTCCCTCTCCCCCTCCCCCTTTTCACTGGCCTTGAGAAGCAGCCGGCCATCCTAGCACACGAGAAATTAATTACCCTAGAGGACCAGGTGCAACCATTTAGTTGGTTGCTATGGGAACAGAAGCTCTACATCTTGGATTTTCCAGTACAGTGTCTTATTTCATAAAATCTTCTCTTAGGGCCTTTCATAAAAACATCAGCACAATTGTGATTTGACTGCTTGGACATATGCATTAACACCTAAACAGGAGAAATATGTTGCCAGGTAATAAATCCTTGTTGCTGATAAGTAAATTAACTGAGAAAAAAATTCTGAGGAAAAATTTTAATTTCCTTGAAAATAACAACTTTTGGGGGAATCTCTGGTCTTAAGACTGACATTGCAGGGTCTGATGGAAGTGAAAGTTTAGCCGAACGTAAAATGTACCAGGCCTGTCACCCATGATGACTTCAATATAAATCTAGTCCAATATGCCTATTTTATATTCTTCTGAGGAGATCCCATTATAGAGCTTCTTCGCTCAACCTTAATTATCTTAAAAATAAAATATTTAAACTCACCACTCAAGCAGTGTTTAAGTTACTCTCTACAAGCAAAGCTTTGTCAAAAGTAAGCCTCAATGTTGGTGTCTTCATTCTAACAAATGTTCAGTTATTATTCATGTAGGCTCTTAATGTTGGGAGAATTGTGGGATGAGGACCTGGAACACTCTGAGTTGCTCTTCCAACCTTGTCTGTAAACTTTCCACTATTCCAAAAGCAAGGGTTGATTAGCAAGTAATTCGTGGCCATTGATTGCAGTAGATCAACTAATGAATTATAAGTGGATACATTGATTGGGTTGGGTTGGCCATGGAGTTGGTTTGGGAAGCTTTGGGAAGCTTTTCCGTAGGTTTTTACACTGGATTTTAATCAGATTCTAATGACTGAGCCAAGCCTTCAGTTTGGGGACCATTTTACCTTCTTCTTTTATAGTACCTGTAACCTTAGCAACACATCGCTTTCATCATGGGCAATAACTAACTATAGAGACTTAACTGACAGCATGAGCTATCTTTGAAGCACTGGCTGTCTTAAATTCAAGTGTCTGACATGGAATGTGACTACTGGAGGCCAATTAGTTATGTACTGACCTTTTATAAAGTTGAGTCCTCTTGATATTTGACTGACACATTCACAATAAACTCCCATTTGCTCACATTTGAAGAAAAATCCCTTCTTGTAACTTCTCAGGGCAAATAGCACCTGAGGTGAAATCTGAGCCTTGAGGCATTAAATATCTCTTGCTACTTACAACTGTCTAATGTTGTAGAGAAAGCTGGGAGAATGTCAATGGTTTCCCTACTTTGGGACATATATTAATTAGTGCTATTTTATGGCTCATGTTAAATATTGAATGACATTTCTTGTATCTATAATTTGGCACACATCAAGTGCTTATTGATTAGATGAAGAAATGAACTTGCTGATTAAATGTGATGATTTCATATTTAGCTGCTTTTTATAGAGCATTTGGAGACCTGACCAAGCCTATTTTCAGAAATGTTCATTCCCAGGAGTGTATTTACCACAGAGCAGTTGATGAACAATCTACTTGAGTTCATGGAGTATTATTATAGATGGAACTTGTGAGCCACAGAACTAGCTTGGCCTGGGTCTATTCCAGGGTTGGGAAACCTTGAGGTTTTATGATTCTAAATGTTCTTCTCTTTGACCTGAGCTTCACAACTGAGCATTTATTAGCAGAAGTGCACTTATTACAGTGTTAAAGGCTAGAGGACCACTGTGACCCCAGAAGGGCCTTTTCCCGCCTTCCTTCTGTGTTCTTACCGGAGGAGTGAGGGACTTTTCCATGCTCTCCCCCTCCCTTCATGATCTCTTCTAACCTTAGTTATTCCCCAAAGGCTTCATCTCAACTAAGATCACATTGACCTAGAGATTCAATGAGTGAGTTTTGGAAAGAATGCAATCCAGTCTATGTGGTGGTTTGAATATGTTTGACCCAGGGAGTGGCACTATTAAGTAGTGTGACCTTGTTGGAGGAAGTGTGTCACTGTGAAGGTGGGCAGTGAGACCCTCCCACTAACCACGCAGGAGCCAGTACTCTCCTAGCAGCCTTTAGATGGAGATGTAGCACTCTCATCTTCATGACATGCTCCTGCCTTGATGATAATGAACTGAATCTCTGAATCTGTAAGCCAGCCTCAATTACAATGTTGTCCTTATAAGAGTTTCCTTGGTCATGGTGTCTGTTCACAGCAGCAAAACCCTAACTAGGACAGTCTACAATATTAATCTTTTCTTGGGCCATTTAATCTGCTGTTAATCTTATTTAATTTATATCAGTCAGGGTTCTCAAGAGGAACACAACCCAACAGAATAGGAAAAAAAAGAATTTATTAAACAAGCTTTTATCAAAATAACAATAGTTATCTCACCCCTGAGAGGTTGAGAATGCTGTAGGTGCTCAGTCCTTGAGACTGGAGCCTGGAGTCTGAGGAACCTCCCAACTGCTGTCTCACACTGAAGAATGCAAGGCGCTACCATCTCTTGGTCCACAAGACTAACTCAGAAGTCCCAGTCTAGTACCCCAAACCAGGAGAGTTTCTAAAGAGCCACTGGCCCCCAGTCAATGGTGAAAGCTTAGAAACACTGGTTCTAAATAGCATCAAAGAAATCACCACCAATATCAACAGGTTAAATCAACTAGACAGTCTATATCAACTTGGTGGAGACAACAGAAGACCAAGTGAGCAAAAGCCTCTGTAGACATTGAATGTTTCAATTTTAGAAATTCACAATTTAAAAGGTATTTTATTTTTTCATGCTTAATCATCTCTATAGTTACTTATCTATGAAATAGAGTAACAATGCTTTTAATATTCTCTTCTACTGTGCTCTGCCATCAACATTAATTTCTAAGCTGTCACAATTGAGATTTTCATTATTAGATGTCCTATTTTGTTGCTTCTTAAGAAACTCTATTGATCAGCAGATGACATGATTTTGAATTTGTTAAACACAGAATATTTTTGTATGCCTACAAATATCCCTAAGCTTTGGTTTGAAGCACAATTAAGTTACTTGAAAACCCTTTACAGGTCTTGCTTTCATACATTGTAAAGTAGTCCTATCAACATTTAGTCTAGATATAAGTTCTCCTGAGTAGGGAAATTAGTTCTCAGTAGTGCTATTTTTATGGTATCCTGTTATGGAAGCCAAACTCTCCCCAGTTCTCCACCTAAGGCTCCCTGGGTTCTGAGGAATTCTACTCCAGCTTTATGGAACACGAACCAATCCTAGTTGTGTATGCTGCCTGTCCCTACTCATACTGAATGGATTTCCTCCTCATTTTTAAGAAATGTGTTCCATGAGTTCCCTGCTCGATGCTTACTGATGACTGAGGCCTGAGGGAGTGCTCTCTGGAGACCTCCAGAGTTCTCTGGGCAGCTCTCTCCCTTCTGATACCAACCTGGCCTCCCTGGGAACCTACCTTCAATCCTTCAACTCAGACAGCCCTAGACACCTCTCTATTTCCCTTTCATGTGTCCATTGTTGAGTTTGCCATCGGGCTGCAGCTGGCTCCCAGTCACCATCACCCTCACCTCACATTTTCTGATTTTCAAAGATCACCGTCCTTTGTTTCCTTATGTTCAATGTCTTAAAATTCTTTGTTCCCTGTTTTCTCTGCTGTTCAGTTTGTTCCAAGCTGGAGGGAAGATTCAATTGCTGCTGCTCTATCTTGACCAGAAGTATTCTCTTTATTTATTTTAAAATTACTTCATATATTAAGAATCTCAATATGCTCCCAGCTCTCCACTTTCTGTATTACAGACTGGAGGCTAGATTTCACTTGGTCTTTGGTCTTTGGCATTGTTTTGGTAACCTGCATGAGGAAGAATTAATAAACTTGAAGAACAGCAAAGAAAATGTTAGAAATGAGATCCAAAGAGGAAGGGATTATTTTCAAACCCAAAAAGAGAGCACCCTTAGACTGTGGGATATGTTTGTCTTTCACCCTGCCTCACCCCCAGATTTTGAATTTTTGCAAGAGGAGGGAGCACTGAGAACTTGGAAATCCATGTTTGAAAAACGTCCAAATTTGATAAAATTATATATTTAAGAGTAACTGAACACCTCCAGTGCCAAGAACATGAAGAAAAACACAAAGTAAATCATAACCAGATTGCTAGACACAAATGATAAGATCTGTCTTGAAAACAGTCAGAAGGAAGGTTCAAAATACAGAAAGGAGCAAGGTAGAGTACAGCAGATCTCTCACCAGAAACGATTTAAACCAGAACACTGTTTAGCACAAGAAATAGAACATGTCTAGCCTGTGTGAGGCCCTGAGTTCAATACCCAGTTTAAGGAGGAAGAGGAGGAAGAAGGAAGGAGGAAGAAGGAGGAAGAGGGAGGAGGAGGAGGGAAGAGGAGAGGGAGGAGCAGAATGAGCAGCAGCAGCAACAATAAACAAACCAATTCCATCAACCTAGAATTCTAACCCCAGTAAAATTATCTTTCGAAAGCCAAAGTACAGACCAGAGGTGTGACTTGGTGGTAGACTATTTTTCTAGCATGCATGCCACAGTGTCCTGGGTTCGGGCAGAACACTGCAAAACAAAGAAATGAATAAAACTGAGAGTGGGGTAATCACCAATTTAAAAAAAAAAAATCATCAGACAGACACCACACGGAATACTGGAGCAAACCCTTTTGATCTATGGTAAATAGTGCTGGATGGAAGCAGGCTTAACAGGGAAGTCTAAACACAGAACACAAGAGATGGCACCAGGGAGCTAGGACAGTGCTTGTGTCTTCTGTTTGTTTGTTTTTAATTAACTGCCTTAAAAAGATAATTGTCTAAAGAAATTAATGATGCATCTGGAGTTTGAGGCACACATAGAACCAAATGTATTAAAACAAAATAGACAAAGTCAGGATCAGAGTAGTATCTTAAGGTTTCTTACAGCATGTAAAAATATGGTAGAGCATGTGATGAATAAAATACATCTTCTATAACCCATATAACAGGTACCACAGAAAAGATACTAGGTAATACAGAAAAGAGCTACAGCCTCACAAGGCATCAAACAGAAATCATAACCAGCAAAGGTAGAAGAATGGAGAAGGGGGATCAAATAAAGCAGAGACACAGAGAAGACAAGGAAGATGACTGACCTGACTGTAGGAACTAGTACAGGCTCAAGCCACCCCAAGACCAAGAACTAAGTACAAAAAAAGGTATTTGTTTGGTGGGATGAGAGACAGGGAATAAGGGACAAAGACGGGAGGTAGAGGGTGAAGGAGAAGGAGAAGGGAACAAGGGGGGAAAGGAAGGGGTATTTGTTTCTCAGAGGGGACAAAGGACTGCTTCTGGATAGAGAGGAGACAGAAGTGGCTCATAGGCAAATGGTGGTTTATGGAGGTAAAAGGGGAAACCCAATGCTAGGATCACACATTTAATTTTGGTTGAGTATGTTAATTAGATGAGCCAAAGGGGTCCTTTGATTGCTGGACTTCAGTATTTTGATAGCTGGACCTTGGTAGTCAGCCTCAGGAGGAGGAAATGGCCAAATAGGGGATAGAGCTTCACAGCTGGATTTAGGAATGTAATCTCATGGTGTTTAGAAAGACAAAGAGAATGAGGGAAGGGAGAGGCCTGCCAGAGCCACATTTGCCTTGTTTAGGCTGGCTAGAGTCCCTTCATACTAACATGCACACAGAGGCTCAGCACACTACTCAGGAGCCTGAGGAACAGACTGGATTTTAAAAGTCAGACCTGAGTACCTGGGGTCCACAAGAAGCACAATTTCAATACAGATATGAAGTTAAAGGGGAAAGATGGAAAGATCCACAATCCCTCTGTGTGGTTGACCCAAATACTGAATATTAGTAGGTCACTTTTTAAAAATTCAGAATAATCATAAAATAGATAGTCTCCACTTAAAGAAGTGGTCATGGAGGACTATATTGATCGAATTGGGAAATCAATGAAGTGAACAGTGAGAATGAGAAAAAAATACCAGAGAAAACTTCCCCCCAAATGTTAGTGGTGGTTATCTGGAGGTGATGCGATTTGGAGTGATTTTATTAGCTTTGCCTTATACATCATTCATGCTAACAGGAAAGTTTGAAAATCAGCTATCATAACATCTATCAGACCCGAAGCCATTGTCCAAACCACACTACAGTTTCCAAGCATAGAAAGGAGGGTGCAGCTTTAGCTATTTCCTTGACCCTTTGGAAAGTTTAGTTTTTTGGTTTTGTTTTGGTTTTTAAATAAAATTTGAGATGACCACTCTATTTCTCCCCTTCTCACTCCCCCTCTCATCAGGCATCTTCCAGCCCCAGCCCCGGACTGTGACTGCTTCTCATTCAGTGCAGAATACCGTTATAAGGTCTGGTGCAAATACACACAAATACCAGTTTCCCTTCAACCGGTTCTTTTGGTAACTTGTAGTCAAATAAGGCTGTCCTTCTGAGAGGACATAGAGTCACAGCAATATTAGCGGCTCAAGCTGGTTTCCTGAAACTTGGTCTTCATTTCTGGACCAATGTTGTTGGCAAAAGGTGTGATTCCCTATCATCACTCAGGTAAGCCATCATCATTGTAGTGTTTGATGGTTAGTGTTGATAGCTGACACCAAATTATTTAGTGACCACTGACCTCTTTCAGCTTAATGTGGACCAAGAGAGGTTACTAAGTGATAGTTTGGAAACAAGCTACAGTATAGAAACTTGAATCAGGATAGACTTGAACATGAGGGACTGAGAATACATCATTAACTCTTGGGTGCTTAGGTAATACATCTTAATACAGGGTACGTCCCGTTTGTTATAATTTTCACCTTCTGCAGGTGTATTTTTTTCTGTGTGTTGAACATGAGTGACAGTCACTTAGTTTACTTTAAATGTCTGCTATAGAGTGAATGTCGTTCAGTTCTTCTTTCCTTTCGGAAGTCGTTTTTATTTTGGATCAGTGGAATCTATTCATCCCATTTTAAGAAGAGCCCCAGCAGGGGCTGGAGTTTGTTATGGGGAACCTCAGAGTCAGGATGAGCTGCCATCTCTCCCACACACTGGGCATTCCTTCATTGCTCTGTGTTGTTCCTCTAAGTACTTTCTACAGATTTGCAGAATGTTGAGGGTGAAGAGGAATGTTCACTCTCTGGTGAGACAATAAACAATCTTCACTTTCCAGTGTTTTTTGTAGGCTCTGTAAGATAGCAGAATAAGAAATATTGTGCTAGCTCTCCTGTTCAAGCTTTGCCCATCAGAGAACAACTGTTTGGCTAGATCTTACTTTCCCAGTCAGTTTCCACTGTTGTTTCTATTGGCAGATGTTTCCCTTCTTAATCCGGCACTCTATTTTAATCTTCAAAGAATGAACCATTTTTCTGTCTACCAAGAACATTATGAAACATTATAAGTATTTTTAAAAATTTTCTCTCCTCATGGTTAGATGGCCATGAGAATGAAAGGAAACCTGCAACTGACAGGGGTGCGGGTGTGTGTGTGTGTGTGTGTGTGTGTGTGTGTGTGTGTGTGT
>CM052709.1:70364297-70391179 GCA_028551405.1 Uromys caudimaculatus | reverse complement strand
GGCTTGCTGTGGTGGGAGAGCTGGGTTCTGATGATGCCAAGTGGCCTTGGTTTCTGTTCCTTAGGTTCTTGCCCTTGCCTTTTGCCATCTTGTTAACTCTGATGTTAGCTGATCTTACTTTCTGGCTATGGCTTTTCTCACCTGCAGGCCTCTGTATCAATACTCCTTGAAGACCAGCTCTCTCTGAGAGGTGTTTTTTTTATGCTCCTGGGTGAGTAACTTTCTCCCAGAGCTGCTTGACTATGGAATCCTGGTGGTCCAGGCAGACGTCTCCTGCCTCAGCCGCCGCTGTTGGGATCCAGGGTGTTTCTATGCCCGCCTACCTCAGTCCCTGTGTCTCGCAGGTTCGGGTCAGTTCCTGGTGAGCTGTGGAGCTTGTCTTCGGCCCACTCCCGGCTTTTCCAAGCTCCTGGGAGGGTATCTTTCTCCTGGCACTAATTGGCTATGGAGCCCTATGGCCCACGCTGAGGTCCCCGGCCGCCGATGGAGAGGTAAATTGCTTTTTGTAAGATGGCCATTTTCACTATGTTAATCCTACCAATCTATGAGCATGAGAGATTTTTTTCATCTTCCGAGGTTTTCTTCAATTTCTTTTATCAGGAATTTGAAGTTCTTGTCATACAGATCTTTTACTTGCTTGGTAAGAGTTACACCGAGATATATTATACTACTTGTGTCTATTGTGAAGGGCAATGCTTCCCTAGTTTTTTTTTTAGTCTGTTTATCATTTGTGTAAAGGAAGGCTGCTGATTTGTTTGAGTTAATTGTTTATCAGTTGTAGGAGTTCTCTGGTGGAATTTTGGGGGTCGCTTATGTATACTATCATATCATCTGCAAATAATGATACTTTGACTTCTTCCTTTCCAATTTGAGTCACCTTGACCTCCTTTTGTTTTCTAATTGTTCTGGCTAGATCTTCAAGCACTATATTGAATAGATAGGGAGAGAGTGAGCAAGCTTGTCTTGTCCCAGAATTTAATGAGATTGCTGTTGGGTTAAATGGGTCCGGAGTCCACCCCAGGGCTCGGGCCACTGGGGGAGGCGGGATGCAGGAAGTTTGACCGTGTTCACTCCATACCACCCCCTGGGGAAGAGCTAAGAACAGAGTGGAGGCCTGCAGACTGGATCTAGCCTGGGGTAGAGGGGCAAAGGCAGGGAGGAGCCTGGCTGGGTCCTGCTGGGGACTGAGTCCTTGGCTTGTTAGTGGGGGGTTGGGGGGTGGGGGGGTGTTGGCTTGGTGGAGGTTATGCCTGGGAGCACTGAGAGGCCTTTTGTGGGAGACCTGAGGAGGCTCTTTAGATGAAGGCCTATTCCATTGCTCCCCACAGTGAATCCTAATGAAAAGAGACAGACAGTCCACAGTTTAAGGTGTTTATTGTCATGGAGGAGAGTGGCAATGAGTAAAACTGTACCCCACTTTCTCAGAGCAGGTCTGAGGTTAAATGCCTTTTGCAGGGAGGAGTGTCTGACAAGGGGAATTTATTGGCTAAGCCTCCAGGCCTTTAGTTAGGTACCCCATTAAAAGGGAGATCTGTCTTGAGGCTACATGATCACATGCCCTCTACCTGTGGAGGGAGTTGAGGCATTGCCCTTACGTGACTGATGGCCACAGACCTATAGAGAACTGCAGCCTCGTGTCAGGAGCCTGGGACCCAGGAGCATGGCAAAATGCCTACCTCCCTTACACAGTTATCCCCTGCTGGGGATCCCCTGCTGGGTCACTGGGGTTTCAAAGCTTACCTCAACTAGAAACAGGCTGCCTTTCATGGTTCTACAGATTGCTTTTAGTTTCTCTCCATTTAACTTGATGTTAGCTATTGGTTTGCTATATATTGCTTTTATTATGTTTAGATATGTGTCATGAATTCTTGATCTTTCCAAGACTTTTAACATGAAGGGGTGTTGTATTTTGTCAAAGGCTTTTTCAGCATCTAATGAGATGATCATGTGACTTTTTTCCTGGAGTTTGTTTATGGAGTGTATTATGTCAAGAATTTTTGTATATTGAACCATCCCTGCATCTCTGGGATGAAGCCTACTTGATCACAGTGAATGATGGTTTTGATGTGTTCTTGGATTTGGTTTGCAAGAATTTTATTGAGTGTTTTTGCATCAATATTCATAAGTGAAATTGGTCTTAAGTTCTCTTTCTTTGTTGAGTCTTTGTCTTTAGGCATCAAAGTAACTGTGGCTTCATAAAATGAATTAGGTAGTGTTTCTTCTGTTTTTATTTTGTGAAATAGTTTGAGGAGTATTGGTATTAGTTCATCTTTGAAGGTCTTGACAGACCTTCAATTCTGCACTAAAACCATCTGGCCCTGGGCTTTTTTGGGGGGAGGTGTTGGGAGGTTTTTAATGACTTCTATTTCCTTATGGCATATGGGTCTGTTTAGATAGTTTACTTGCTCTTAATTTAACTTTGGTATGTGGTATCTGTCTAAAAAAATCACCCATTTCATCTAGATTTTCCAGTTTTGTTGAGTATAGGCTTTTGTAGTAGGATTTGATGATTTTTAGAATTTCCTGTTTCTGTTGTTATGTCTCCTTTTTCATTTCTGATTTTGTTAATTTGGATACTGTCGGTGTACCCTTTAGTTAGTTTGGCTAAAGGTTTATCTACCTTGTTGATTTTCTCAAAGAACCAGCTCTTGGTTTTGTTGATTCTTTGTATCATTCTCTTTCTTTCTCCCTGGTTGATTTCAGCTCTGAGTTTGACTATTTCCTGCTGTCTACTCCTCTTGGTTATGTTTGCTTCTTTCTGTTCTAGAGCTTACAAGTGTGCTATTAAGTTGCTTGTATAGGATCTCTCCAATTTCTTTATGAAGGCACTTAGTGCTATGAATTTTCCTCTTAATACTGCTTTCATTGTGTCCCATAAGTTTGAGTATGATGTGCCTTCATTTTCATTAAATTCTATAAAGTTTTTGATTTATTTCTTTATTTCTTCAATGACCAAGTTATCATTGAGAAGAGAATTGTTTAGTTTCCATGAGTATGTGGACTTTCAGTTGTTTTTGTTGTTATTGAAGTCTAGCCTTAGTCCATGGTGATCTGATTCATGAGATTATTTCAATGGTCTTGTATCTGTTAAGGTTTGCTTTATATCCGATTATATGGTCAGTTTTAGAGAAGTTTCCATGGGGTGCTGAGAAGAAGGTATATTCTCTTGTTTGGGGGGTGAAATGTTCTGTAGATATCTGTTAAATCCATTTGGTTTATAACTGCTATTAGTTTCACTGTTTCTGTTGAGTTTGTTTCAATGACCTGTCCATTGGTGAGGGGGGGTGTTTAAAATCTCCCACTATTATTGTGTGAGGTTTAATGTGTGTTTTGAGCTTTAGTAATGTTTCTTTTACAAATGTGGGCGCCCTTCCATTTGAGGCATAGATGTTCAGAATTGAGACTTCCTCCTGATGGAGTTTTTCTTTGATGAATATGAAATGTCCTTCCCCATCTCATTTGATAATTTTTGGTTGAAAGTCTATTTTATTGGATATTAGGATGGCAACTCCAGCTTGTTTCTTGGGATCATTTGCTTGGAAAACTTTTTTCTATTCTTTAACTCTGAGGTAGTGTCTGTCTTTGGTATTGAGGTGTGTTTCTTGTAGACAGCAAAATGCTGGATCCAGTTTACATATCCAGTCTGTTAGCCTGTGTCTTCTTATTGGGAAATTGAGTCCATTGATCTTGAGAGATATTAAAGACAGATGATTGTTAGTTCTTATTATTTTTATTTCTGGAGGTGGTATTATATGTGTATGATTCTCTTCTTTTGGGTTTGCTGTGAAATGTTTGATTTCTTGTGTTTTCTTGGGTGTAGTTACCCTCCTTGTGTTGGAGATTCCATTCCAGTGTCCTCTGTAGGACTGGATTTGTGGAAAGGTATTGTTTAAATTTGGTTTTGTCTTGGAATACCTTAGTTTTTCTATCTATGGTGATGAGAGTTTTGCTGGGTACATATCCTGGGCTGGCATTTGTGTTCTCTTAGGGTCTGGATGATGTTTGTCCAGGATCTTCTGACTTTTAGGGTCTCTGTTGAGAAGTCTGATGTAATTCTGATAAGTCTGCCTTTATATGTTACTTGGCCTATTTTCCTTACAGCTTTTAATATTCTTTGTTCTGTGCATTTAATGTTTTGATCATTATGTGATAGAAGGATTTTCTTTTCTGGTCTAATCTACTTTGTGTTCTGTAGGTTTCTTGTACAATTATGGCCATCTCTTTCTTTAGGTTAGGTAAGTTTTCTTCTACGATTTTATTGAAGATGTTTTCTAGCCCTTTGAACTGGGATTATTCATCATCTTCATCTTCTATTCCTATTATTCTTAAATTTGATCTTTTCATTGTGTCTTAAATTTCCTGGATATTTTGGGTTAGGAGCTTTTTAAATTTTGTGTTTTTCTTGACTGGTGTGTCAATATTTTCTATGGTATCTTCTATGCCTGAGATTCTCTCTTCTATCTCTTGTATTCTGTTGGTGATGCCTGCATCTGTAGCTCCTGATCTCTTTCCTAAGTTTTCCATCTCCAGGGTTGCCTCCCTTTGTGTTTTCTTTATTATTTCTATTTCCATTTTTAGTTCTTGGACTGTTTTGTTCAATTCCTTCACCTGCTTGATTGTATTTTCCTGTATTTCTTAAAAAGATTTGTTTCCTCTTTAAGGGATTCTACCTGTTTACCTGTGTTTTCCTGAATTTCGTTAAAGGAGTTCTTTTTATCCTCCTTTAAAGGCCTCTATTATCTTCATGAGATGAGATATTAAGTCATTATCTTGCTTTTCAGGCATGTTGGGGTATCCAGGGGTTGCCGTGGTGGGAGAACTGGGTTCTTCTGGTGCTGGATTGTATTAGGTTCTGTCGCTTATGAGCCTTATGGTCATCTGGCTATCTCTGCTGTTCCTCAGCCTGGGTGTCTCTGACTAGAGTGGTCTCCTTGGAGGCAGGCAGTGCTGTCTCTGGTTAGGGTAGGCCGCCTGTGTTCCTGGTTACTGTGGAGCTCCTGGGAGGCAGATAGGCTGCAGGGTGTGAGAGAGTATCAGGTCCACTGATCTGGCCCAGGTGGAGAACCTGACCAGACAGAAGGTGGAGAGCTTGGCAGAGTGGGTGGGCCCTGTGTCAGCTGGGCTCTGTGTCTTTGGTTACTATGACCTCCTAGGAGGCAAGCAGACTGTAGCATGTGGGTGACTATTTGGTCACTGATCTGGCCCAGGTAGGAAGCAGGCTGGAAGAAAGGTGGAGCTGGGGGGGTGGGTGTGGAGTGGAGATAGGGAAGGTGGGTTCCAAGTCAGCTGGGCCCCATGGTTGTGTCAGCTGCTATGGGTATTTGGGCAAGATTCTCACCTGTGTCTTTGATTTCTGCGGACCTCCTGGGAGGCAGGCAGGCTGCAGGTGTGGGCAGGTATCTCTGACAAATCCTTTTCTAATACACCCTCTCTGTGTTTCTCTTGCATACTTCCAGTCCTTAACATTTGTTTTCTCTGGCAAGAATCCTCCCAATGTCAAATCATGGGATTTCTGAAAAGGGATCCTTGCTTAGAACTTCATGGTATTATTTGACTATGCTTCAGATATGGTGAGAAATCATATGACTTGGGATTTTTCTTGACCATTGTCTTCTTTGTGTTTTGCTCAAGCATGTGTCCTAGTGTTTGAAGACTGTGTGGTTACTAGGACTGTGAAGGAAGAGGAAAGAAAGAAGGGGAAGGAGTTAGTGGGAGTCTTTGTGCTTGGCTGTGCCCTGTGAATTGCTGAGCGAAGACAAAACCATCATGTCTTACATCTCCTGCCTCTAAGTGGCCCTACCCACCAAGCCCTAGAAACATGGTATTCATTCACCACCTCTGTCTTCCCAACAGAAGTGTTTAATTTAGGTTCTCTTGATTTTCACCTACATTTCTGTAATATTCTGCTAGCTGGTCTCTCTGACCCTTGTGTCCTGTAATCTATCTCCTACCAACTAGCAAGGATTTTACTTGCAGTAATTCTGATAATATGTCCGAGATCAATCTTCAGAGAGTGCCTGAAACTTCATTATAATCAAGATAAAGGCCAATTATTTTTATGTGCTGTAGTAGGCAAAATGTGAATTTGGGAAAACTGTAGAAACTTTAAAAAGCTCTACAGTCTAGAATCAATGCTCTTCTGATTGCATTTGAATGGCTAGAATTCAACCACGTGTCACATTTATTGCAAAGGAGGCTGGGAAATGTAGTTTATTCATGTGCTGGGGAAAGATGAGACTATTTAGAAGGAGAGCTATCTAGCCTTATCTACCACAGTACACTGTTCTGAAGAAAAAAAAAACTTTGTAGGAATCATGAGAAATATTCATCAATAAAGACATTCTGTCACTGGTAGAAAAAGAAGATAATTGACATTTATCAGATGTCTACCATGCGCTTTGCAGAGTTTTTGTAGGAGAGAGGCTTAATCGTTTTTTATGTCCCAAACTTAGCAGATTGTCTAACATACACCTGCCCCAGAAAAATCTTTGCTGAACTGAACTTTACAAAAAATATAGAACTTTTAAAAATTGTGAACTGTCTAAACAGCTTTCCTAATCCTGTTTGTCTTTTCTCTCCCTAAACTCCCCTCTCAATGATCTATTATTATTTTTGTTTGATTTTTCTAGTGTTAGCCTTGTGAATTTATATTTTCCTGCTCTATTGCTAATTAAAATAAGCAGTTAACTTGAGGTTGAGGGTTGCTATTCTTCAACAATATCCTCATAGTGATTGTGGTTGGAGCTGCCCTTATGAGAGAGATGATTCAGACAAGTTTCTGATATGCAAACACTGGGCTGCTAATGAGTAATGATCATTTTCCTAGGTTATTTTTGAGGATAAACATTTAAAAAGAAAGAAGGAATTGATGCCCAACTTCTCACTATTTGAAGTAGCTGCTTTCAAATTGCTTAGGAAGGTGTTCTCACTCATTCCTTCTCCCTGTAAAAATAAATCAAAGCCATTTAGAGTTGAAATGGGGCTGGGAGGTGCAGGTTGATCTTGATGCCTTTTCTTGGAGAAGGGGAGTAGAGGGGCAGAAAGTATAGGGTTATCCTTGGAAGGTGAGTGAAAGATGTTAGCCAAATGGGAGAACATGGGGTTAAAGAGGAGAGAATGCTAGTCTGGAAAAGAGAGGACTTATTAGCCAACCTGGAAATCTGGATCAGCCTCACTGACCACTATAAAGGCACCCATTGCAATGGCAACCTCCCTTTCAGAAGAGAAGCTGGGATTGTCAAAGTTACATGATTACTGTCTTTAGACAGCCACAGGAGGGGCCCGGTTTCCCTTCCCCACCTCCTGGGCAGCATAAGGTGTCAATACCATTTGTAGTTGACCATCTTTGGTCAAGAGAGGGCAGCTTCTTTTATTTATCAGATGGTGAGATGTCCTAGATCCCCTAGCAGGCCAGTTCTGGAATGATAGCTTGTTCTCTCCAACCTTATGCTACTGGCAGTATGTGTCACCTCCAGGGACAACCTGGGGCTCTCAAGCCTGAGTGCTCAGGGCCAGTCAGGATTTCCTTTACACAAAGCAGCACTCTCAATAATCAGGCATCTCAGCCAGAGGCATTGGCCTCTTTTTCCTATTCTTTAGATAGAAGCTACTGAATTCCACAAGATGGAAAAGCTCTTAGTGATGGGAGAAGCATCTGTCTCAACTACACCTCATATGGCAAACATCACTTTCATTCTAACGCTAGGACTCTAACTTTCAACTTCAATATTGAATGCCGCTTCGGAGATCTGTCTGGAAAAAAAAAAAACTTTGTCTCAAAAGATAGATCCACAAAATGCCAGAATTTTCCTCTCATTTTCTTCAGAGTGGCAAGCATTTGCAGGAGAAGCTGAATTCAGCCTTTTCTGTGCCTTAACCCTGCCTCTGGGGAGTCTATGAGAGGAAAGTGGGGGGTAGTCTTGCTTCCAGTGTTTCAGAGTCATTGAGAAAGGCCAAGAGAGGCAAGTGGAAGGCATTTAACTCTGAACTCTATTTAGGAAATGACCAAATGACAGTTTTGGATACTTCTAACTTTCGCAACTGTTTTGAGCAATTTTCTCTCATAAATCCAGTCAGAACGAGACTGCCGGATGATTATTTCATGCTTCCACTCACATCTTTTTAGCCACTTTGCAAATGTTCACCCCAGGACATTTCTAACCCGTTAACTGTGTCACCAAGCTGTGAGGTAAATGCTCACCAGACAGACAGGTCACACATAGCTCCAGCTGCAGGACCTGGTCCTGACACCTAAGTGTCAAGAACAGAACACCTGGTCCTTAGGTGTCAGGACTAGATCCTGCAGCTGGAGCCCATGTGTGACCTCTCTATCTGGTGAGTATTTGCCTCATAGTGTTCTTGTTATTCTGAACAACCTCTGACTGAAGCTAAAACTACCTTGTGAGAGTGGGTAGACTGTCTAGCTTAAGGTGAGCTGTGATGAAGTTGGTCAGAGAATAATTGGGATGCTTTCATACTCAGGAAGTTTCTTACAAAAGGCAGTAGTTTGGGAGGAAATGCAGAAAGGGAATTTTCAAATATTATTTGACAGCTGCAGCAGTGGATTTTTTTTTTCCCTTTTAGCTGACAGGAATTGCATCTGAAAGTTGTTTATCTTAACTGTAGAGATGTGTGAGATGAATGGGTGAGTCCTTGTGGGTTTTTCTTGTTATATTTCTTCAGAATTTCCTCATCTCTCTGATGTTGGATGATGTTCCAGGTCCTACCATGTCTGTATCCTGAAATCCAGACACTGGCTAAAGTCCTGCCCTTAGATTGTAAGCCTTGCCCTGACTGTGTTATCCAAGTTCAAAGTACTATCCTAACTTTTCCCCTGAGGACATTTCCAACCTGTTAGCTGTGTCACCAAGGTTTCTCTGTCTTTGGCTTAATAAAACTGTTTAGAACAAGAGCACAAAGAAAGAGTAAGACATTTGTGTAAGGTTGAATAGAAACCAATCTTTAACTTTTCACATTGTAAAGATGAGGGTACCTGAATTGGAACTGGTCTTTTGGGAAATGATGGCAGGGACTCTGGTCATGGTCATCACTGTTCATGTGAATGTGGGCATGCCATTTGCTCTCTCTGAGAAACTTGCTGGAGCCGGAAAGTTGATTCTCTCCTACCATGTGGTTGTTTGGAATCAAACTCTGGTCCTCAGGCTTGGTGACAAGATGCCTTCACTCACTGAGCATCTCACTGGTGCCACCTAACTCTTTTCTTCTTCCACCGTCTATCTTGAACACTAGATAAAGGGAAGCAAATGTCTGAGGAAGCACAGTCTCTAATCTCAGCACTCAGGAGGCAGAGCCAAATGGACCCCTGTGAGTTCAAGGTCAACCTGGTCTACATAAGAGGTTTGTAGGCAAGCCAAGGCTACATTTTATGGGGTGAAAGTCTGGCTTATCATTGCTGAACCTCTATGAACTAACTTCAAACATTTATTTTCTCTCCACATAACTATTGCTGATTTGAATAATTTTTCTCCTCCACACTTTGGACAAGTCTTTTGTATCTCTATGTGATTGGAAGGTCTGCTCAAGCAGATTGCGCTAATAAATTTCTCATAAACCTCAGTATGCTCAAAGTTTAACAGTCCTCCCACCCCAGTCAGCCACTGTAAGTCACTGTTTCAGAAGAGCTACATTCCTTCCCTTTAATGAGTCTGTATAAATAGCTGAATCTGTGCAGAGAGAGAGTTTAGAATCCTTCTCACCCCATCAATATTTCAACTTCGATCTCATAAGCTTCCTTAGCTTCTTTAAGAAGAATGGAAAAAGACAATATAAGCCCAGTGCTCTACTTATAAAAAAAATACTACCCTGAATAGCCACTTGTGATATATCGCTTCAGAAAGTGGCCACAATTCTACATTCTATCCTTGATCTATGCCCTTTGCAATGTGGCGTTGTTACTTGTCCCACCCCCACCCCACCCCCCACACACATAGAAACTAAGTCTATTTCCTGGTCTATCGATCTTGGCTGTTGTCTTGATTTACTTTGGCCACCAGGATGTGGTCTCACCTCTGATCTGGGTCCCATGTGTAGCTTTCACATCTACTTTCTATCCCCACTGCCCTGGAAACAAGCTTAGCCCAGCTTTCTGGGGCATTGAGTGATCATGTGTAGCAAGGCCAGACTGGGATGGCCAAAGCCACCAGACATTAGGTTGAAGCCAGCCAACTGCCTGGTACTGGAGTGATCCTCGGCCAGGATGAGAGACTGCTTACCCAAGCCCAGCCAAGAACCGCAAGAATGGCCTAGCCAACTCAGTCACAAATAAAAATGGTTGTGTGTTATGTCATGTTACTGAAGAGCTGCTGTTTGTTTGTTATATAGAATAATTGTGTTGACAGGAAACTGATGTGTAAATTAACAAAGAAATACTACAGTCTTCCAGAATGCCCATGGATATTTGTGGAGAATTGGCTTTGAGATAAGAGAGATCTAGCTTATTAGTCTTAGAACATAGACATCACTTACCATTGCAATGCATGAAGTCCTGTTCCCAAGCTTAAGAAGGCTCTGCCTATGCTTACTGTCTATTGATCCATTTCTCCTAGTTAAGGACATTTAAACATCTGAGGCCAGACTTCTCAAGCTGTGGCAGCCATAACAAAAAGTATATGACAAACTTGTCAGGAGTCAGATCCTTGTCTGACCCCAGAAAAAGCATACCATTTTGTCAAATGCAAACTTTTAAGGAGTTGCAGCAAAAGTAATGCAGCTTTTCTACCAAATTAACAACAAGTATAAGGCAAAATTCAAAGTTTACTACATTTTTACAGTATAGTACAATCACGTATTTCTCTCTCCCAGTGTATTGAACCTTTCTCTCTTTTAATTTTTAAAATATTTATTTCTTATTGTGAAGGGGCATAGGTACCAGGCTGGAGAGATGGCTCAGCGGTTAAGCGTGCAGACTGCTCTTTCAAAGGTCGTGAGTTCAAATCCCAGCACCACATGATGGCTCACAACCATCTGTAATGAGATCTGATGCCCTCTTCTGGGGTGTCTGAAGACAGCGACAGGAGCGGAACCAGAGCGAGTGGGGCCGGAGCGAGAAGAAAAAGTGTCTGAACACAGCTAAAGTGTACTTACAAATAATAAATAAATCTTTTAAAAAAGAGGCATATGTACCATATGTGTGGGGGTCATACATGTGGTGGTCAGAGAACAACTTTGGAGGTTCTTTCCTTCAACCACATGGGTCCTAAAGACTGAGCTCAAGTTAGCAGGTGCCCTTTAGCCCCTGAGCAGTCTCACTAGCCCTATCCCCTAATTCTCACATTGAAACCCCAACTCACGGTGTAGTGTTATTTGGAAGCATGGTCTTTGGAGGTGATGACATAATGGGAATGGGACCTTTAGGGTGGGAGTCATAGCTTGAGGAGGAGGCACAGCAGAGGTTTTACTCCCTCACCTATAGAGATGCAATGAGAAAGCAGCCATCAATATGCCAGAGAGAGAGCCTTCACTGGGACCCCACCATAGACCTTGACCTCAGACTTCCAGCTTGTGCAACAGCATACATTTCTGCTGTGTGATGAGATCCTGTTCAACAAAATAGCCATAGAGAAATGAATCACTGTCTATGGGCTTAAATCTTCTACTCACCATCAAGAGTCCCCAGGAACCCACTTGAAATGGGTGGGATATGGACTAGGGAAACAAGTATAAGGTAATTCAGGTTATACAGGTTAATTTCAGGAACTCCTACCTCGAATAAAGGGGATTTGCTTGTTTTAACCTAAGTATGTCCCAATACAAATTTGTGTCATACTAAAATTATTGGCTGTTTATCTGAAATATAAATGTATTGGTCATCTTAAGTTTCACTTGGCAGCTCTGTCTACCAGCCAATTCTCCACAAAGGTAAAGAGCTTTGCAAGGTGTAAGGCGACTTTTCTGTTCCTCCTAAAAAGAGTCTTTGTGTGCTTCATGTCTCCGATGCAGAGGTCATCTTCTGTCACTTTGTGCCTTGCCCATTGCAACATCTGTTCAAAAGTCACTTTCTGAGAGAGCCCCTCAACTGGTGATTCCCCCTCTACCTGACCCCATCTCACTAAATCCGTAGTCATAGGACACATGATTCTAACATACAATATTTCTGTGGATATCTCAGTTATTGGAATGTGAGCTTTGGAATGTGAGGCAACCCCCCAACCCTCATTCTGACACCACAGCACTTAACCTGACCGGGTGGGAGACTGACAAAGATCTATGAATAGGGTAAATGTTGTACTCAGTCTACACAGAAATTTAGAATACTGGCATAAATTAGTTAAAGATACTTTTGAGCACTGTTATTGTTTCTAGCCTCCATAAAGAATTGCGAAAAAACTCAAGAGACTTTAGCTAGGGGCTGGAGAGATTTCTCTCAGTGGGTAAGATCATTTATTTTTCTTGTAGAGGACCAAGGTTCAGTTCTCAGTACCCAAGGAAGATGGCTAACAAGCTCTTGTAATGCCAAGTTACAGGGGTCCCAGGTCCCTTTTCTGGGCTCTGTGGGCATCACATGAACACAGCACAAATACAGAGAACGGAGCATATGCATATACACAAATTTAAAATAAATTTTAAAAAATTGAAAAGAAACTTTAGCTAGAGAAATAAGCAAGGGGCCTGGAGAGTAATTACTTTGTTGCTATTCAGTTACTCTTTGTTGAAAGGATATGAAACATTCTCATTTAAATGTGTTTGCAATTTTTAGTGTTACTTCATTGTGTTAGTTTGTTATAACTCCATATTCTATAGCAGGGTTTTCTTACATTTCCATAATTTCGGATAAGTGTAAGACAGCTATTTCTTATGTTTCCATGTGGGTAGCTCATTCCCCCCCCCCTTTTTTTTTATTTCTGGGCATATATACATTTCACTTTTCTTCCCCCTACAAAGAGACATTTCATTTTATCAGCTAGAAGAAATACATAAAAATAGCTGTAAGCTTCCAGTGGGAAATTAAAAAAAAAAACAGATAAAAATTAAAATCTGCAATTTGCAAAGCAGCTGTAACTCTCAGCAGTCAATGAAAGAAGGAATTGGAGAGTCCAGTTAGAGCAAAATTGAAGTCTTCTGGGTGAGCCATTCACCACCCAAGAGCCTATGGAAGTAAAATCAACACAAACCTGTATAACTCCGGAAGTCTGATCTTATCCATTTTGCATTCTTGTCTTAGAGCAATTGACTGTAACCTTCAGAATATAATAAAGGACATTGTGTGGCAGCACAGGGGTGTGGGAGGAGAAGCAGGTGGGAGATTGAGGGGAAAAGTCAGCCTGGACTGGGAGCTGAGAGCCTGTGATTGCATTCATCTGCTCCCTATAGCTGAGGATAGCCATCATCGGAACTGGGCTACACCACGGAATCGGGGTGTGTGTGTGTGTGTGTGTGTGTGTGTGTGTGTGTGTGTGTGTGTGTGTGTGTGTGTGTGATTACATGCTTTCCCCCTTAATTAAATACTTCCCGGCCTTGACTGATACTTGTTATCCCCTCCTTGTGCCAAAGCAGTGTGGCATTGTCTGCGGGAGTGGAGTACAGATTTTCTTATGGTTATAATGGAAAAATTTCCTGGCAGCAGACATGGATATGCTTGTCCAAAGGGAAGGCTGCATTTGTCACGGATTTGCCTGGATGCCGCGCGTTTCCCTGGGAAGAGTTATTTACTCTTAATTAGCCCTAAATACAGTTGAGCAGACTCAAGGCCTTATTTTCAAGCCATCATTGGTGCCTCAAATCTGACTGCCGTAGAAAAGAATGACTGACAGCGATTAAAAAGGCAGTTGATGGGCACATATTAGAATTCAACATCAATAATGAAATCCAGTGAGAGGGACAACATGTAGTTTATGTTCCCATAAACACAGATTTAGTGCAAAGGAAGCTCACATAATAGGACTTGTGGCATGGGCTGAACCGCTCTGAATTTAATTTAGAACAACATAAAAGATCCAATATCAGCTTCAGGGCAGCAGCCCAGCTCCAGCTTGGGGGAGGCATTTGTTATGAGAACCAAAGCAATTTCTGAAGTTTGCACCGAGTCCCCTCTAATCAGGAAGGGCCTCGAGAGCAACAAACGTGGTCCCACCTTCCCCAGTGGCAGCATGGCCCCTTCACACTGCCCCATTGACACCCCCCCCCCCGTGTGTGTGTCTCTCTTTCTGTCTCTCTGTCTCTGTCTCTCTCCCTTCTGTCTCTCTCCCTTCTGTCTCTCTCCCTTCTGTCTCTCTCTCTCTCTCTCTCTGTCTCTCTCCCCCTTCTCTCTCTCTCTCTCTCTCTCTCTCTCTCTCTCTCTCTCTCTCTCTCTCTCTTTCTCTATCTCTCTATCTCACACACACACACACACACACACACACACACACATTTATTTTGTGGTTAATAGAATAGAATTTCTTTTTATTCTGTCCCACCTATCAACCTGATGTGGGTAAATTTCTCTGGAGACCCAGGAAGAAAATGATTTACTTCTCCTTGGGGTGCAGGCGACTCAACGGTAGAGCACTTTTTCCATTTGTTCCTGCCCAGGCTGATGCCTTCCAGAGGAAGTACCTCTTCCTTTCACTCCCAAAGGAATGCCCACATTTCCTGTTCTGCTAATGGAAACCACTCTCCCCAGCCACCCCCAGTCTTATAATGAATGCAAACCCCAACCCTCCCAATTTCTGGCACTCTTGATCTGGGGGGTGGGGGGGAGGGAAAGAACCTGTTATTATTTAAATCTACCCTCATTTAAATTAGATCTCTATTCAGGAAGCTGATCTCATCCCACAAACCCTCCTTCCCTGGAGGAGGGAGCAAAGCCTCCTGAAGGCTCCTATGACCCTGCCAGCCCTATTTCCCTGAATACTGCCACTCTGGGTCATTCATGGGCACAGAGACTCTGATGGCAACAGGGTGAAGACTGGTATCCTGGCAGGTGAGTTTCCAAATTCAGACATAGTAGGAGAGGAAGATGGAAAAGAAGGGAGGTACAATTTCTTCATCACAGTTTGCAAACGCTGGCATTTTCCACGGATGATCCTTAGTGCTTGAGCCACAAACATTAGGGGGAGAAGAAAGATCTGGAAAAGGGCCAGCTTTACACACAAATGTTATTGATCAGAAGGAGCAAAGCCCATGAGTCTCCAATAGGAAAGGTGGTATTATTATTATTATTATTATTATTATTATTATTATTATTATTATTATTATTGCCTGCCCTTTTCTATTTTCTATTTGCTCCACTTAATTTCTACCTGCAAGAGCTGTGTGGGGAGATTTTAGCTAAACCTGAAATAACCCAAAACAACACAGAATGGCACACGCGAATCAACCGCTGGCGTGTATAACAGTCTCTGTAAGTCTCTCTTAGCTCTGGGGGAAAAGAGCAAGACTCTTTGTGAAGTTCGTATTGACTAAGTCAAATATGGGTACAAGAAATCTCCCTCCCTCCCTCACATCTTTCTGCACATAATCTCTGGTGGATAAGAGACGGCTGCAAATGGCTTGACACACACAGTCACTGGAATTCCAGGAAGTGAAGTGTCTGAAAGAGAAGAGCCCTTTGGAGAAATTATAAGTTGAAATATGTGGCTCAGGTGGGAAGCCAAGTCAGTTGAGGAAAGGGCTCTTGGCAGTTACTAAAGGAAGAAATTTCCAGAATGTAGCTACCCTCTCTTAGCTTCAGAGTGGTTGGCAGAGAGGCCCCAAAGGACTTCACTAGGCTTAAGTTGAAATAAAACCAGCTACTTGTTCTGATAAAGTAAATCGGTCTAGCTGTTAGAGCTATCCAACCTGTCAGGTTTGAAGCCCAGGACATTCAGTTGTCTGATGTTTGCAGTAATGGTGGCTCCAGGGAACAGTTCTCTGTGCGAGAGTTCAGAGCTATGCGTCCCAGTGTCAAGGCTCCTGACTGGGTGCTACTCTTTGGTTTTCATTTATTCATTCAACAAATGTAGCTTGTAGAGTTATGATTTTGCAGACATCCTGCTGGGCACTGGAGATGAACCAGTGGAAGGAAGCAACCCTCCCAGAGCTTGCCCGAGACAGATGGTAGTGAAGTAAACAAGCACCTGGTCACGTGTTCATCACCGTGATGGAGGGTACACAAAGCAGGGTCAGGGGACAGAGAAACGTGTTGATCTGGTGAACTGAGGTACTGCGGCCTTCACTTGTGGCAAGCTCTGTGCTAAGCATGGCTGGATATTTTCTCAAGTCTACTCATTGGTACACATGAGAAGAGAGGCCCAGAGACAGTAAGTGATTTGTTAGATGTCACCTGGACAAGACAGGAAGTATTGGTTTGTGAGTTGAAGCCAGACTGACCACCTGTCCAGTGAATACCAAACTCAACCGGAAAGATTAACAGCTGTCCTTACTGATGACAGCCATGTGCAGGTATGACAGGGATGCTTTGTATTTAGCAAATAGATCCTGGAGCTTCTGAGTAAAAGCTCTCTCTCTCTCTCTCTCTCTCTCTCTCTCTCTCTCTCTCTCTCTCACACACACACACACACACACACACATACACACCCCAGACCTTTCTTTGCAAACAAGACCATGGTTTCCAGGAATAAAACACCGATGTCTTATTGCTCCAGCCCCCCCCCCCCCAGCTTCCTCTCCACTCACCCACACCCTTCTATACTAGCCTCTGTCAATTACTAAATATGACAAGCAGACATCAGCCTATGGGCCCTTCAACTCACTCTTCCCTCTGCCCAGAACACCTAACCTCATCCACCCTCACCCCAGTCAGCCCTCTGCCCTGCCATCTCCTTAAAGGGATACCTCCCCTGAGTGACAGAGAGAAAATTGTATTGGTCCAGGCTGTCCCATCCTTCCCTATCTCTCTCACACGGTTTCATTTCTCTGTACAGCTCTTATCTCCACCTGACACATTTTGCATGGTTTTATTTTTGTCTGCCTTTTCCTATTAGAAGCTGAGTTTTGTACCCTTCTATCTCCCTAGCAACTAGAACAATGACTGGCAAATGATAGGCATTCAATAAATAATTTTAAATTAAGTTACTAAATTATAGAGAATACATCTGATTAAAAAAGAACTGTGCACCTTGAAGAATGTTGCCAGCCTAACACAGAAAAAAAAAAATACATAAATAAAAGCACCATGCAGCATACGCTTCTAAGCAAGGTTAATGGCATTTAATAGAATAACAGCTCCTTTGGGAAGAGATAGAATAGGGAGCTATCTCTTTGGGCTCTTCTCATCAGAGAGTCGTTGCATGGCGGATGTCAGTGTTGTACAGAGGCAGGAAGCTTTAACCCTACCACGGTCTTGGGTGGCTTTTGAAATGGTGCTGAGGAAAGAATACAGTTTACTTGTAGATGACACATGGACGGATGAAGGAGGATGGGGAGCATCTACGGTTCCCTTTGTGGACTTGGTGAGTTTGAATAGCCTATCAGATATCCAAATAAGGCTGCCAAAGATTACAGTAAAGCTTTGGGACCGGACTTTCGAGAAGTGGGGGCAAGTGTGATATCTAATCCCTGCAACAAGATAGAACCTTGTGATGGAGCTACCACCTCCTGAGGAGTTTTATCCTACCAGAAGCATCATGTTTCCAGCCTTACCTCCACCCTATCTCTGATTCTTCCAGAGGAGACACTGGACACAGCAGGAAAGAGATGATCCAGCTTTCTTCTGCCCTGATCTGAATTCGTGATCACTGAATTGGGACACATAAGACACAGTACAGTACACTGCTCTGGGATAAATGTTCTGTACTCCTAGTTGCTGGTGCTTCTCTCTTGAGGTGTGCTCTTCAGTTTTCTTAAGCCAACATTTAAAAAATCTGGCTGCTGTAAAGATTCCATATTGGTAAACTTCTATGGTGAGACCACACAGATCTCTTTTTGAGAGAGGTCCAAGGAGCTACAGCTGTCCCAGTATCCCTGTGCTTTGATCCTGCCCAGTATTTACTGCCAGGCGTGGACATGAAGACGCCTTCAGATTGTTCTGGTCTCCGGCCTCAAACTGCCTGGCTGGCTAGCTGAGGCTTGATGGAAGAGCAACTGTTGTTTCAAACAACCGAAAGTCCCTATCAATACTTAGATGGACAGTACTGGGTGACTATGACATCAAGGAAATGTAAGAATTCATGTGTACTGAAGTGGAAGAAGGTGAGAAAACAGAGGTAGTGTGTGAACAGCTGGTCAACTCAGGTCCTCAGGTGGAGACAGAGTCGAGAGGGCTGTGAGCAAGATGTGGACAGATCATAAGGACCACTTTCCCCCCCAAGGGGGCAGGTATTAAAATATATTTGCCCAGTATTGAGAATAAGTCTTCAAAGAGGAGTCATTGATTTCTGAGACCCAAGAGTGCTGAAGCCAATGAGCAATGTCCTTTAGAAGATGGAAAATTAGTTGTGAGATCTCCCTTTCCCTACACTGGGCTAAAAGAAAAGGTAGGTGGGCGTGAGCTGGGGTCGGGTTTGTAGATTTTTCTGGTGGGAAGATAATTTCCTTCTGTCTTAGTCTGCTTGGACTGCTGGGACACAATCAGGGTCCTTATAGCCTAAGGAAGAACATGTTGTCTTTCCCCAATCTTGGAAACTGGGTCCAAGCTTAAGATATCAGCAGGCCTGGTGTCTGGTAAAGGTGCTCTCCTTGGGCTGTGTTTGTGTCTTACCCTCATTTGTCAGGGGCACACAATACTATAATATCCCTTCCACCTTGCACGGGGACTGGGAGACCTCAAGTAACTTTCATGGCTCCCAGGGAGCACTTAGCTCAATGAGCAAATTTGTCAGCTTTTCATGTAACTCAAAGGCCACCCTGCATTTTCAAATAGTCACACTGGGCTAAGTAATCCAACGTTTAACTTTCTGGCTGTACTATCCAATAGCATCTACTGCTTTAAAGTAACAGGGGCTGGTGGGATGGCTCAGTGGCTAACGGTACTTACTGCAATTACAGAGGACCCAAGTTAGATTTGGTGCACACAGGTTGGCCGGCTCTCAACTGTGTGTAACTACACTTCAGTAGAGCTGACGCCCTCTCCTGAATTCTGCAGGCATCGAATGTGGAATATCCCCTTCCACATAGGCACAAAATGAAAAATGAAAATGAAATCTTTAAACATAATTTTAGAAATAAAAAGAAAGTGACAAAAATCACCATTTTTAACTTTTTTCATCCTGTAAACTCAGCCAAACACAATGAACTTTTCTTAATCTTTCGAATTAAGTTGTCCAACATTTAGAATCTTGAGGTTGTCACTAACCAGAAAACTTTTATGTGATGATGAGAATTGTCTATAACTGTGACATCCAATTTGGAGATCACCAGTCTGTGTGCTTAAGAAGAACTCTAAATAAACTTTTACTTTACTAATCCTGATTAATATAAATGGTCATGTGTAGTTAATGATTAAGTCATTAAGCACATTAGGCATCACAGCAGGATAATCAATTCAATTTTTTGAAAACAGGCATTTAGAGAGGTTAGAGTCATTAGAAGAGAAGAGACAGGAAATGGGCATTGTCTTCTTTAAAATCAGCAACATAATGAGCCCTGCATAGTGTTCAGGGCACTGATCTCTTGGTGATCAATCAGTTGTTTGATTGGCAATAGAGAAAAGCTCTTAACTAGATGAAATCAGGTTCAGAACTTCTTCTGGAAGGTACACCATGCTGCCTCAAAAATCTAAGGTTATTTGTAAATTAGAATTAATAAAGACAGACAAGTAATGACAAGTAAATGACAAAGAACACCCAACCAAGGTCTTATTGAACTTAGTGAACTGCAGATATTTTGCAGAAGTTTCTGAAGGTCTAGAAAAATCTGGCCTTCATGGTTTGGTATAGGATTTGGGGGAGAAAAACTGCGTAAGTAGATATGGTTAACTGAGGAGCTCTGGCCTTTGTGTGGGACACATCTAGTGAGCTGACTAAGTGCAAGGAGTAAATGTAGAGAAATAAAACCCACTGGTGGGCATTGATGGCCAGAGACAAACAAGAAATCAGACAAATTAGAGTGGGTAGCTCCAGACGTCAGTCTACTGTGAGAAAAAAAAAAAAAAAAAACGGACATGAAAAGTCCTCTGAAAAATTCCTGTACTTTCCCAAGTACAATAAAAAATGACTTCAGTGGTTCTTCTCTTGAGGAATACCACTGTTAAATGTGGAAAGAAATGAAAAACCCATCAGAAGGCCCCAAAATGGAGCTGATGGGCCTGTAGCTCACTTACACTATGAGTCTTTGTTTTTTGGTGTTTGGCTTCAGACAAATTGCTGATCTGAGCCTGTGCCCTGTGCCCTGGCACCTTCTGCTTGCTGGGTCTTTGCCCACATGGCTTGATGACCCTTGCAGAGACAAATTCAGCACCTGCTACCGCTGTGATGGAAGCAGAGCCATGTGAGCTGACTCCAGATAGAACACACATTCTCATGGAGGTTTTCTGCTGTTCTCCTACATCCTGCTTTGGATGGGTTGGAAGTCATGAATTTAAAGACCTATTGACAGGCAGTTTCCACATTTGGGAGATGAGCTGAAGTGTGATTGCTTTGTTGAGCTACCACATACTCATATCCACTTACTGGTGGACTGTGTACCTCCATATGTTTCTAAAGAACCAGTGGAGTGGCAAAACTGACAAATGACAAGGAGCAAGTCAGCTACATGTATCTGCTGTGCTGGGATCAAGGTTTCTCTAGAGGAAGCTCTTTGCCTGACAGTATAAGCCATGCCACATAAGTGTGCATTTAAAGGTCTCTTCAGGTTATATGCGCTAACACTCTATAGGTCAAAGCAAGCCAGAACCTCAAGGTTAATAATACAGACATTTGCCGGGCAGTGGTGGCACATGCCTTTAATCCCAGCACTTGGGAGGCAGAGGCAGGTGGATTTCTGAGTTTGAGGCCAGCCTGGTCTACAGAGTGAGTTCCAGGACAGCCAGGGCTACATAGAGAAACCCTGTTTCGAAAAACAACAAACAAACAAACAAACAAACAAACAAAAACCTAAAAAAACAAAAAAACAAAACTAGACATTTGTTCACCACCTGCCTGCTGCAATACCACATGCCACAGAGTACATTTTGTAATCTGATATTGGGAAAGGGTGGAAAATTTGTAATGGCAATAATGTCTATCAAGGATGCAGAGAGCTCCATGGACCTTGTTAGGATAATATTTTCTCAGGAATTGAGTTAATCGTTTTCTTTGGTTGGTTGTCTCTCCCTCCTTCTACTTACCCCAGTTTCATTGTATGGAATCATCTTTTCTTAGTACAAGAGAAGACCAAGTGTGAAGGTAGCAAGTAACCTCAGGTTTTAGTGATCTTGGTAAAGCATAAAGGCGCCATGCTGAGGGGCCCAGCTAAGGAAAGGTTGGGAAATACTTTTATGCAACGATGACCACCATGGGGAATGGGTGAGTCACTCTGGATGTTCTTGACCATGATGGTAGAAGGAGAAGACAGAACAGACTTCCAGTGTGCAAAAGGTTTATAAGCTTGCTGACTCATTCTTGTCTATAAAATTCTTGGTCCAAGTGTGGTCTATTCACTGTGATGTAATTCTTTCTAAGGCCTCCACCCCTCTCAGATGTCTCTTAAGGTGGAATGAGAAGATTATTTGCTGTTCTTCCTTGAATTTATTTCTTTGTGTTAGGTGTTTTTAAATCATTCACAAACTCATCCATTTATTCTTTTCACAAGTATTGGCCAAGCTTTAAGCATTGACTGCACCAGGCATTGCTTTAAGCTCTTATAGATACCTCAGTGAATGAAACAGAAAACTAGGTCTACCATCAGAGAGTCTATTTTCCAGTGTGTGTGGGCAAAACAATGACAAAGTAGGACATTAAGTAAATAAATATATAATACGATATTTTTCAAAGCTATAGAAAGACAAGGGCTGAATGCTATGTCTTCTGTATATGCAGTGGCTGGCAAAGCTTGTTCTGAGGATGAGTCCTTTGAAGAAAATATCCAATAAAGAACAAAGTTCTTTACTGGAAAAATCTTCAGGAATATACAAGATATATTCAAGGACCAGAACAACGTGTCTAGAGTAGATGATGGGGAGCATGGAGCACGGTTACATTAGGGAGTCAAATTCTTGGGAGATTTGTAGACTGAGACGTCACTGGACATTTTGGAAAGGGGAAGCCCATGACTCTAAGTCTACAAGCACATAGCAGTTTATGTCTTTGTTTTGGCTCATTATTTCTGAGGCTTCCAGGAACTTAAACTTCCTTCTCAAGCACACCCTCTGCTGAGAGCGTGTTTCTGAATTCACTGCCTCTGGTGCTGCATGTTAACTCATGGGCTCATTTCCTACCTCCAATATGTTAATATGAAAATCTGCCCCCCCCCCCGTGTGGGCACACACACGCTCGGGAATGAGTGTATATTTCACTTCACACATATTAAGTGTACCCTTGCTGCATGTAAGGTTTTGAATGGGAATAAGGAGCAGATACTTGCCAGTTGAAGTTGATCTGACAGCTCAAGAATTTACAGTATGATAGCTTTTCCTACTTGTTTCACACATGCAGACTTTTTTCCCTTACACTCAATCTCCTAGATAAGAGTAATTTAATGTACTTAGTATTCATTCCTTGAGAATGAATGAAAAGCCATTGTGCATTCAATAACACTTCATACCTTCTTTCTGTACCACTGCAATGACTTCTGCCTAGCTAGGTGATATTAAATGGGCGTCTAAAACACATTATCCATTCTACTGTGTGAAAGGGAGGTGGGAATCTACAACTCTCTCAGGAGAACTCTGCACATATATTGCATTTGTTGTTTTTCTTTGTGACTAATTACCTAACAAGAAACAACCTGAAATAGGAAAGTTTTCTTTTGACTTACAGTTTAACAAAGGATAGAGCCCATCATGGTGAAGAAGGCATAGTGGCTGGCAAGGGAAGCAGCTGGTTGTGTTTTGCCCATAGCACGAAAGCAGAGAGCAGATAGGAATTGGGCTGGGCTATAAAACCTTAAAGCCTGCCCCTAGTGGACTCTCTTCTTTCAGTACCATTGCATCCCCTAAAGGCTCACACCCTCCCAAACAGCACCCCCACCTGGGCATCAGTGTTCTAACCCATGAGCCTGTTGGGCCATACTAGACGCACATCATAGCAGATGCCTCCATCTGTTTTGTGTTGTTAGATTAGAATATCATAGCGGTGATATATAAGGAAAATAAACATATGCCTCCCAGGCCTGGTGGGTAGAAGCTCAAGAGTGTGGCACCCGATCCAGCAGGCACCCTGTGGCAGAAGGAAGAAAAGGAGAAAGAGAACAAGAGCAGGCCCACCTGCTTTCATAAGAAGCCCACTTCTGTAGTGATTACTCATTTCCATGACAGCAACATCAATCAGTAATGGCTCTCCTCAGGCTCCACTTCCCAGCACTGTTGACAGGGCTTATGTCATAGATGTTTGAACACTGAGAGATACAGTTAGACCACAGCACCATGCTATACTCATGGGTCAAGGAAGCCAGAGACTAGCACAGAACCCAGTTTAACCTTAAACAATTTGCTCTGACAATAGGGAAAGAATTCAATGTACAGAAATACATTTAGAATTTGAACCACAAAGCTCAGACTTGAGGAATACCCTAAACTAAATACACACTTCCTGTGAGGCTCAGTGTGATAGTAACAAATGAGTGACTGGCCTCTTGTCTAGATTCCAAAACTCACAGTAAGGAATGCCTGTATAACTCAAAGGGCCCAGTGAAAAACTCAAGTGCACAGTGCCTCATTCTGAAATGAATTAGGACTTCCAAGACAAAGAAGGGAAGCATTAAGCCAAACCTGAGCTCTGGGTGTGAGACCGGAGTAACCTGTGAAAGCAGCCCTGACATATGCCTAGATGCACTTGTGGAGAGCCTGGATTTACATTAGCACAGCACAATGTGTTGTCATCTCACAGCCTCAAGCCAAAATGGCGGCATCTACAATGCACTAGCTATTCTTCACATAAACCTCACATTTATCTTATATTACTCTTGTTCCCATTATGCAGATTAGTAACATGAACCCCAGATATATTAGCAAGGAAGCTTCCCAAGGTTATGCAGCTAGTAATTAAAGAGCCAGGACCCATTACCATGGATTCTGATTTTTGGGCTGCAGAACCTTAACTCCTGTTGTGGCCCCATTTCTCTACTGTTTGTTTTGAAGCCTGAGTGAGAATGTATAGGCCAAGTGTTATTTCAAATTATATACATTGAGCTGCTTCTATGTGCCAGGCATTGTGTTAAAATTATATTAGTTACGTTAATGATCAAGGCTGCTATGTGGAGACATGTTTCATTAGCAATGGAGGAAGTTAAGAAATGGAGATATTTGGTAACGCATCCAACACACAGCAAGGGAATTACTGAGTCTGGATTTGGGCTGAGGGGCTGAGTAGAAGGAAGGCCATGTAGAAAAATTTGAGCAAGCCAAGCATGAAGTTCCAGCACTTGGGAAGCACAAGGAAGAGCATTACAAGTTCAAGGCCAGCATGGGCTGCATAGGGAATACCTATCTTAACAGCAGGAAGGGGAATTCTGGTCATTGTACAGATATATGTTATATATTTATTGTGTGATAAGAATATTTTGTGATACTTGTAGGTAGATTCTGAAGGCATTTTGTTGAAAACTTTTCTTTTATAACAGAAAGGGAATAAAAGATTATAGTCAGAAGACATAAAAGCAGGCTCTTAAGTGATATTTACATTTTATGGAAAAGCTTGAGCTGTTATCTTTTCTCAGTCTGCAGTCCAAGTCTTTACTTTTTTATGATTTTGAAATTGATTCCCTAGCAGGATATAAATATGAAAGCCTCCTCCCTATCCCACAGCAAGATTTCCTCCATTTTCATACTAATTAAAACTTGTCATCAGGGCAATCTTTAATCTTCCTCAGTAACCAACTGCCCCCCCCCCCCGTGCTGTACAAAATTAGCATACTGTGCACAGACTATCTTGCCAAAGGAAAGCATTGAGCAAAAGTAGCTTGGATACAGAAACTAGAGGGCAAGGAGAAGAGGGTCATAGGTGAAGGTCAGTTCCTTGTGAAAATGTACAGTATAAATTGTTCCCACCTCCTGCCAACAAGTGTGAGCTCCATGGTTTACCAAGGCATGATCCAAACACCAAATCCTCAATGGATGTTTTTACCTGTATTCCTGTCAGAGATCAATGATGAGCTGTTGAACAGTAGCTGTTACGGATAATAGGAGCCACCCTCTGCTAACACCAGGGGCAGACCAAGTTGTTCTTTCTGCTACTACATGCAGCTGTGAAAGAAACCCATGAAAACGAGTGTGTGCATTCGGTAAGGGCGATGCAGAACCTCTTAACTCGTTGTGGGGCTATAGAGGAATCTAATCATCTTGGAATCCAATGATGGAAAAGCAGGTTTGTAAGACTCTCCATCACCTGGTGATGCACCCAAGCATGAGCAGTGTCACAAGCAGAACAGATGAATCCTTTTGCCAGGGATTGAGCGGGAAGAAAGGGAAGGTGAGCTACTTTATGCTGCAGCTCAGAAACCCGTGACAAGGAGGGGGATGTGCAGGAGGGTGATGACGGTTGTCTAGGGAATCATTGAGTTTGTTCCTTGGCACGGACAGAGAAGTGAACAAGCAGGAAAGACAGAAGACCAGGCCATGGGAAAGGGAAATAACGGCTTACACATTTGTGATGGACAAAACCGAAAGCTAGAAGTCACTAAACAGACCGTGGCTTGAGTATTTTATGGACTCTTGGGTCCTCCTCTTTTCTGCGTCAATCTTCCTTTTGTTTCTCCTCACAGCGTCTTCTGAAACAAGAAGCCGCCACCTCAGAGAATCTGTCTTTAGTCTCCCCTGTTTCTCCCATTTGAACCTTATCTTCATATCAAACTCCATTCACACTTAAAACCACTCATAGTATGGAGTCATTTTACCTATTTTCCTCAGGATTCAATGGATAAAAGAACAAGGTCTCTTACACTGAGACCTTTAACCCTCAGGGTGTTTGTACCCTGCCTCCATGAGGTTCATTCAATTCTTCCACAGAGAGGTTGAATCTGACACACCTTCCCTTGAGTCTGAGCTGGCATTCGTGAAATGTTTTGTTGAACAGAGTGTGGTAGATGTAGCATTCTGAGACTTCAAAGGGGAGTTCAAAAGAAACCTTACATTTCTTGCTGGGGCTTCTAGGAATATCCCGGGAGCTCTGAGAAACCATGTCAAAATTCCAATTACTATGGAATAGCAAAATCTACCTTCAGACACTCCAGTGAACCCCTTCAGTGACTGGGCAGGCATCCCATCTGATGCACCCAGCAGACATGAGCATCCATCTTAGTGCTTGCAGAAACCCCCACCTACTATAGAAATATCACTGAGTGAGCTTAGATGCCCATGAAATATAGGGGTCCCAGTAACTTTTATGTTGCTGATTGGCAAGACTGTGAACAACCATAAAATGGTGGCTCACATTACTAAGTTTTAGAATCAAATATCAGTGAAAAGAGAAGCAGTAATCAATCAGACCATTTAGAAAATTTTGGCTTCACTTTATATTTTAAAACTGACCAGAAATCATGTGACATGTAATCAGTCCCATGTTTTCAGATGAGAAAAGTGGGGTCTAAAAAGTCAAGTAGAATTTCATTGCTCCCTGCATTATTCCCTTTTGCTTTAATCTTGACAAGCTCCCAAATAAATTAGAAAGGTTCCTAAGTCTTACTCATGCCCATCGACAATGCAAACACATCTGAAATGTCTGGGAAAAAAATACATGGAAATAGAAAATTTTACCTGATTTATATTCTAACCCCATTGCCTGGTGGTCAGTGGATAGTTGGTGAATAAAGAATGGATGCATAGATCAATGGATGGATGGATGGATGGATGGATGGAGGATGGATGGATGGAGGAT
>CM052709.1:70346996-70364197 GCA_028551405.1 Uromys caudimaculatus | reverse complement strand
TGGATGGATGGATGGATGGATGGATGGATGGAGGATGGATGGATGGAGGATGGATGGATGGAGGATGGATGGATGGAGGATGGATGGAGGATGGATGGATGGATGGATGGATGGAGGATGGATGGATGGATGGAGGATGGATGGATGGAGGATGGACGGATGGAGGATGGATGGAGGATGGATGGACGGAGGATGGACGGATGGAGGATGGATGGATGGACGGATGGAGGATGGATGGGTGGATGGATGGATGGATGGAGGATGGATGGATGGAGGATGGATGGATGGAGGATGGATGGATGGATGGAGGATGGACAGATGGATGGATGGAGGATGGACAGATGGAGGATGGACGGATGGATGGATGGATGGAGGATGGATGGATGGATGGATGGAGGATGGATGGATGGAGGATGGATGGATGGATGGATGGAGGATGGATGGATGGAGGATGGATGGATGGATTAAACACTTTCTCTTTGAGTAAATGAAGATTTGCATAATGATTGCTTAACTGTGATAATTAATCTTGATTTTTCAACTTGATTCTATTGAGAATTATCTAAAAGATAAGTAAAGGATCTGGAGAAAATTAGATGGTGAAAACCTCTGATGTAACGGATGGGCTGTCTCCCTGATGCACCATAATATAATGGCAATGTTGGGAGGTGGCAGCAGAAAAGGGGTGGGGCCTTATTGGTGGAGTCGGTCCATTGAGGACATCTCCTTTCGCTATGTTTCTCCTTCGTCTTTTCTAATTTCCCTTATTTCTAAGTACCAGCCACCATGTGGGAGCTGCACTGTTCCAGCAAGCCTGCCATTCAGGGATGGACTGACACTCCTTTATGTTGTTTTCAAGTCTTCAGGCCTCATCCTTGCTGAAGCAGCTGATGCATATGCATTTTGCTTCAGCTGCTTCGTTTCAATAATTAATTCACCTCAGCCACAGACTTTTCACACACGACTCCCGGAGAACCAACTAGAAAACTAGATTTTTGTCATCCTCTGTGACTCCATGTCATGGATTTCTGCAGGCCAAATGGCCTGTCCCTGCCGGGATCCAAGCTGTTATAGAGAGGGTGGCTTTTCCTGCGAGGCTGAACCTCTCTGAAGTCTGCCTTATGTTTGCTTATCAGTGGTGCCTCTGGCCTGGATACTGGGATAGCCAAGTGTAAGCCAGATGAACTTTTTTTTTTTTTAAATCAGATAGTAACCTCATTCTTCATGATTGGTTTATACCACTTTTGAATCTAATTATTTGCCTGGAAGAGTCAAAGGTACTTCTATGAGGGAGGGTGTTCTGATTAACAGTATGTGGAGTTTGACAGCGCCATGGTTTTGTGTACACATTCTGTATAGAGGCTTTACTACTAGAAGCACAAACCACTCTGCGTTTTGTTTCTCTGTGACACTCAGCATTTAGGAAATTGATGAGCATGTAAGAAAGAAACACACCTAGGGATGGAGCTTAGTGGTAGAGAGCTTGCCTATAGTGCATGAGATGCTAGGGTGAATCCCCAGTCATGTGCAGGACACAAACACACACACACACACACACCCCTACACACACACACACACACATGCAAATGCTGCACACAATTTGTTAGTTACTAAGCTAGGCCATCTGGAAATAGCAGTTCCTGAAGCCTGTGGCAGGAATTAGGTTTAGAGTCCAGGAGAGGAAGTTTTTGGACTGGATGTCATTGACTGGGGTATCTTTCTGGGGGGGGGGGGGGAAGAGCCTCCTGACCTTTTGACCTCTGGCACCCCTGGGACCACAGGGACTCTGCAGCTGTTGCCTTTCCTGGGCTCTTCCCCAAGAAACATAGCTATGAAGGCGGGTTTTGAAGAAAGAAACAATGTGCTCTTATCCAAGAAGGATGGGATCGCAGCTTCTCAGGCAAACAGTCCCAGGGCTCCTGTCTTTCAGGGAAATCACTAAACCACAGCCCAACCACAAAAGTCAACTACTAAAATAGATTCAGGCAAGTTCTAAAAAAAGGGGGGGGGGGAACATTGGAGTTCTTAGAGCCCTCCCCCCCCATCCCCAACAGTATCCCACTGTCTGGAAGGCCTAGGGAGCATAGCCCATGAGGTCAGGTCATAATCAACAGCTGAGCTATGTAGGATTTAAGGCAAACATATACCATGCAGCAAGGCAAACCAAGGAAGGACACTTATTTCATATATCAGACAAGTATTTACTGAGACCAGGAGCAAGTGCCACACACTGTCCTAGCACACTTGGTTTCTGCTCTTGTGGGATTCAGTCTTGTGAAGAAAACAATCCCATGAACAGTAGGTAGTTATAATCATGACAAGAAGAGCAATGCTATTTGATCATCTATGAAAAGAGGAATTGGCTCAGTTGGGGGATTTAGGTGAGATGGCTTAGCATAAAAGAAATTTGAGTTAGGTTCTTAGAAAAGCTGAATATTGATCAGCTAGATAGTAAATGGACAAAAGAAGGATTCTAGTAGGAAACTGTACATATAATAACCTCACACAGAGAGAACATGGCTCATAAAAAGGAAGGGAGATGACTTAACAGTGGGAGGTAGAGGGGTAACTTTGTAGTCTTGTAAACCACCTTCACAAGTCAAATCTTCAGGGCTCCAAGATGGGAAAGGTAATGTATACATCACAATCAAATTGTTGTCTGGAAAGATCAGGTGACTTAATCACTGGCATCAGATGCTAGTTCACCTAGGGGAGCATCTCAGACCAGTTATTCATCAGGAAGTGAGTGCCATGCTTGGATTATGGACATCAGGTCCTGGGCACAATGAACCTTGCAGAATCTAAGTATCTACTGTGTCTTGCCTATCTCTTGGTACTTCCTGGACACTCCTCTACATTCCTAAATGCTGACCAGGCAACTCTCTTCCCTCTGGCACCTGATCCTCAAGCAAAACGTAGAACCTTAAGCTGTATCCCACTTTTATTTTCAGCCTTATGAACTGCAAGTCTAGAAAGATGAAGAAAAATCTTACAGCTCAATGATGCTTTCAGTTGTTTGTCCCCAGCCCTCTTGTAAAATTCCCTATTCCTTTTCAATGAAAATGAACGTTATTCAGCACAAATGTGTAGGATAGTTCTTCCCAGAGGACATTGGACTAAGAGGAAGACCTAGCAAGATGGTCCTGAGTAAGGGAGAAGAGATCTGGAGATTGGGGACAGCTCAACAGGGAAAGAGGGAAAATACTGGTGAAAGCAGCTACTTGGATCTTCTAAGGTTCATCCTGCAGAATCAGAATAAACTACAAACATGAAGAAGAACCAGAACTACTTTTTCCACCTGCCTGGGGAGATCATCTGAGAAGGGTTCCGTATGAAGTGAACCTTCCAAAACAGGAATGTAAGCTGAAAGGAACAGCAGTTGGAAGGACTTTGTAACAAAGACTCAAAAGAGCCTATATAAATGAATGTCTTGAGAGGAAGGGCCACTATTCAACCTCTGCTACACAGCACCCCTTGTACCAACCAGAGAATGAAACCCCAAATCTTAATGAGGCCAACTATACCTCTTTGCTGTACTAGAACCACCCAATGAGAATAAATATAGAATATTAATTTAATATACTAGTGTCCCCATGAAATGATGACCTAGGCTTCCCAATAGCAAAGGAACTCTCAAAATGTCCTAGGTATCTTCATCTTTCACTCTCCAAAATCCTCACTTCACACATTGCCTTTTCTTAAGCTGAGGCTTTCTACCAATGACCTTTCTTTTTGGGTGGTCTTGTCTCACACATCACAGAGAAAGAAGAGACTCAAAGACACAAGCAGAGCTTCAAAGCAGTAGCCTGAGCTGCCATCTTCTTCCCTCCCGTGTCAATATTGAGGGGTACTTTAAAGGTGGAGCCCATGACCCCATTCACTGCTCTCCTCAGGACCATTGCTATCCACTATTGATATGCCCTTGGTCTGTCTCTACTCATTTCATTCTATCATGAAAGGCCTCTAGGCCTTCAAAAGCAAATGAAAAGAACAGCAAATTTCAAAGGTGATTCTTCCAATCCATCTATACCCAGTTCTGATGTCTGTATACTTTTTTCACCAAGCTGACCTCTCATTCTCTTTATAACTTGTGCCTGGTACATACAGCATATAGGCATCAAGCCACACACAGTGTGTGTGTGTGTGTGTGTGTGTGTGTGTGTGTGTGTGTGTGTGTGTGTGTGTTTATGTATGTGTGTATAGACATATAATTAATATATGAATAATCCCAATCAAAGTTGACCTTCTCTCATCTTTGACATAGTAATCATAGCTTCTGTCTTCATAGAGATTACATTCTTGAAACATCTCATCTTGACACAAATGTCACCCTAAGCTTTTGGTATTCATTCTGTTTCCAGGGTCACTCCTTTGTTGATTTGTCCCCTCTATTCATCCTTCAGATGTTGTGCTGCCCCAGGGACTCACTGGTGGGCCTCCTTCTTTTCATACTTTATATTATTCTTGGGCTTCAGCTTGAGCACTTGCCACTCTCATTTAGATGTCAAGTTCAGAGCCTAGCACATCTTAGATCTTCCCTTGTATTTAAACGCCTTCTCTACATCCCACGAACTGCCTCATCAGCACATCCTTCTCCACATGTTCAAAATGGATCCTGTCATCTTCCCAGAAATTGTTCCTCCTACTGTGGTTCACATTGCAGTAAATGACATGCTCAATCAACCCCTGTGGTTGCTCTTTGAGAACCCACACTGCAAGTTGGATGCTGCTATGAGCTCACACCACATCTTCCTCTGCACACACCAGCAAGCAGCAAGTCCTATTTACTTGATTCCCAAAGGTATACATAAGTCTAGTCTCTCCTCTAAAGCTCTGCTGTCACTAGCCTAGTCTAAGCTACCATCCTCTTCTACCTGTCCAATTTCATGGCAGCTAGTCATCTTTGCCAATGACAGAATATATGAGGAATTCTCTTCCACTGAGATCGGGGTGGAGTAAAACTGTGCATACAGCCTTTAAGTCGTGGGAACATCTCGGATACAAAGTTAGGATGCTCTACTTTGGTACTGTCTACAGGTGACCCTTTGCTCATAATTTAGCCCATGATAGAGGTATCTGTTGTGCTTGCTGATGACAATTTTCTTTTTTCTTTTGATGCCACTTTAGCCTCCCTCCCAGAGTTAAAAAGAGCCTCAAGTCCTGTGAAGGTTAAAATCTTCACTCAGGACCTTTGGTATTACAATAGATTCAAAGAAGCTGATGTTGTGGATGGATGTAATGCCAAGTCCTGACCAATAGAGCATCAAACACTTCACCTTGTCATCCACCCAAAGAATGAACACCCCCCCATCAGTTCTCCAGAATGTTACCCCAGCAACTCCCCCTAACACTTCTCTGCCCTTTTCATCTGTGTCTCAGTTCTTCCCTTTCTGAAATTTCTGCCTCCCCATTTTCTAGAATGCCCTGTTTTCCCTCCAGCTACCAAATCCAATCTCCCTTTGTCAGTACACTTTTTGAAGCCTTCTAGGTCTGCAATGAATCATGTCCCTTGCCTTCTTTGTTCCTGGGAACTGGGAAAGGCCAGTCTCATCTCCCTGGAGTTGGGAGGAAGAACATCTGGCTTGCATTTTGCCGAGTGTTTCTGTGAAATCTACTAAACAGATCAACACAAAACCTCAAAACAAGCAGATCAAAAAGAAGCATTTGCCCGCTGAAGGTTAATTTTGGCCCCAAACCTTGCAGTCTTTCCCAGTCTTTAGTTCTCATTTGAGCATTGTTTTGAGTTTCTTTTTGTTGTGAAAATTTCATCCTACTCCCAACTCTTGGCTAGAAGACAAAGCTTCTTCCTCTCTTCTCTGTACCAGAAAAGCCGATTCGATCCCTCAGGCCCAGAAGAGTCCATCCATGAGGTCATGGTTCTTCCTTCTGTTGTTCAGTCAAGTGTGTTTCCTCCAGTCCCATTATGTGGTTTCTACCATCTGCCTGGGTGGAGCTTCTTCCCCTAGAGCTGGTCTAAAACCACTCACTGACAACATGTTCCTTATGTCTTCAGGATCCTTCTCTCTCTGACCACATTCACAGCATCTTCTCTATAAACTGTTCTAAATGGGTTATCAAGTATTGACTGCACACAATTATTGAGTGACTGTTTAATGTACATTTTCTCAGTTAAACTGTAATCTCTATGAGGATAGCAGCTGTAATGTCTTCCCTTGTGTCGTATCTCCATGGTCCCACCCAGTAGTCATAGGTGAGTGCTAAATGCCTAACAAGCACTTTCTATAGATGAGTGCATTTGTTCTTCACACTTTTGTAAGGTGGAGCCTCATATAGGGAGGGAGGAATATGAACCAAATAGAAGTCAGCTTGTGCAAGCTGCATTATCATTTTGTGAGAGCCAGGGTTTGAACTCAGGAAACATCACCAAAAGACCATCTATTATATGTGAAATACAACTGCATATGTCTCTTAAGAAACCTGATTCCTGGGGGACTGGAGGAATGTTTCTTTGGCTAAGAACACAAGAAGCTCTTGCAGAGAAGTTCAGTTACCAGCAGCCATATGGCAGCTTACAACCTTCTGTATCTCCAGCTCCAAGGAATCTGATGCTCTCCTCCTCCCTTGGGCATCAGACGTACACAGTATGCATATAGGCCCATGCTCACACACATATAATAAAAAATTACATCTTTAAGGAAAAAAAAAACTGGTTTCAGCTGGCAGTGGTGGTGTATGCCTTTAATCCCAGCACTCAGGGGGCAAAGGCAGGCAGATCTCTTGAGTTCAAGGCCAACCTGGTCTATAGAGCAAGTTCCAGGATAGCCATGGCTGCACAGAAAAACCCTGTCTCAGAACACAAAACAAAACCTGTTTAATAATGTCAAATAAAGACCTGATAGTAAGGGCCATTAGAATTCTTAAATGATGAGCTTCAGTATCTTCTCATTTCTGAATAAATTGTGCTATTTCAAAATCAGCCTTCTTTCTAATGCATGTTCTCTCCCTTCCCCCCCCCCCCCATCCCTTTAGATTTGAGGTCCATTTTTATTTGCTTCAGTGTCCTATTATTTTGGAAACAAGCTGACAATAATTTGCTGGAATAAATACCTATGCCCATATGGAACCAAGATGAATTTTCTTCAATGGTGAAATGTCAATACCTTAACAGTGACTTGCAGTCAGCTTCTTTTTATAGTTTGGGGACCCTCCTGACACACTGGTGCACAGTTTTCTGTGATGAGGAGGGGGTACGAACCAGTCAGTGTACCAACTCTCGGAAATCTAGGCGTTTCAGACTTGAAGCTTTGAGGACTCCTTGGGTCAGGTGAGCAAGCCTCTGCTAACTCCAGAGTGGATAGTGAATGCAGCTACTTCTATTGGCTATTTTTAAAGAAGAGGTGAGATTCTCCAAGTCTTTTAATAGAAATAAATGATAAAAACCATGTCATTGAGCCAGATTGCCAAGAGACTGCATGCCTTTTCATTTTATAAAGCATTCTATGTCCCACTGCTTGTTTAGACTTAAGCATGCTATCTTTAAAGAACAGACACTCACAAAAGCTCTGATTCTCTCACCTCATCTTCGGCTCTTTCATTCAGGAAAAGAAGGTAGAAGGGAGTATTGACATCCGGCTTAGAGGATGTCGGGTCTCCCAAAGAGTTCAGAGCATCCTTTTCTATGAAGAAGATATTGTTCACAATGATGATGTAAGGGCGATGCTGGAGTGTTTCCTGAAAGGACATCTCAGGAGAGAGTAGTGAGTCGTGGAAGCCCACCCATGCATGAGGCAAATGATGTGTTTAAGGACAGCAAGTTAGAGCTTTGAAAGCAAGGGCTTTGTTTGCCACAAAGACTAGGGAAATGCCTAAGGCTGGTGAAGAGCAGGGTACGGAGGGAAGGTGTTTAGGAGCAGAGCTTGAGGAGAGAGAGCTCCATGAACCTCTTTGAGAGTAGGAAAAGAAATGGAAGCAAATATATTTTTGGAAAAAAATCAAATTATTGGATACACTCCAAAGTCTCTAAATAGTTTTTTAGGACCAATGATATAGTGTGAGGTGGGACTTTGACCATTTTCCCCATGTATGTACACAATGATCATGTTTTCAGAGTAGAAGGTAGATTATCATTTCTCTTTCATATTATTATATATGTCATATATATATATATGTGTGTGTGTGTGTGTGTGTGTGTGTGTATTATAAATGTCAGTCCCACTGTGTGGTACCTTGCTGTGTAGCCTCAGATCCCGTGCCTCATCTCATTACCACTGGAGGAGTAGGGGCTTGTTTTTCATGAAGGTTGCCCCAATTCTTACTACATTAGAATCACTAGGGATGCTGTCCAGGAATCTTCATTGTAAATTTGACATGCTGTGCATACCTGCTCCTGGGATCTGAGAGCGACAGCAGGTCCTGTCTTGAGCTCACCCAATCGGTCCCGATTTCACTCTCATCAGACCATGATCCCTAATATTTTCACCTATTGCTCCTGGTTCACACTGGCTCGTTTGCTGGGGACAGACTGCAGCTCACACCAAGGACCTCTTGCTTGCTTCACCTTCTCTTCTGTACGGTTGACAGTCTCAAGTCCAAGTGCGTGTTGTGGACTGAGTAGGCCCCTCCAAACATAATCACAAGAATTATCATTGGTAGAGGGGCTAGATTAGGAGGGTAACACCCCTACAAAAGAAGGCTAGAGGCGACCTGCCTTGCCTCTTCCACCAGATGAGAGCATTGTGACAAGGTGCTTGCTGTTGGTGTACTGGTGGATGGCTTTCAGCTATAAAGTCACTTGACTTTGATTTTGCAGCAGAAGTAACTGTGGTGTATAAGCTATTCAGGCTATGCTATTTAGCTACAGCAGCCTCAATGACATACACAGCATCCTTGCTCACATGGCCCATGGATTAAAATAAAACTTATGCAATGCTTTTTGTATTGTTGATGGTTTTTGTTTGAGTCTCATCAAGTATGAGTATGAAATTATTGAAATCTCTCATTATAACCCTGTGCTTGTTTCAATATAGAAAGACAGTTCTGTTAAAAATAATACATATGTAAAATTATTCTCGAAGTTTTTTCTCAGTATGTTTATATGCTTAGAATTAAAAATACATGACCTAAATAAGAGATAAAAAATCAAAATAAATTCCATCTGCAACACACTAGTCAAAGAAAGGAACTTAAGCAAAGACCACAGTGGGTATTGTAACGTTTTCATGGTCATAGATTTCATCTCTTTTAATTGTCTTTAATTTCCAGTTCCCTCTGGCCTTCTTTCTGTACTGTGAAAGTTTGTTTTCTCACAGTTTTGTTTGAGTTGGTTTCCTCTCTTTGAACAACCTAAGCACTCTCTATCATGGCAAAGCTATCTCCCAGCTGGACTTTCCAGGGAGACATCACTAATTAGCTCACAAAGACTACTTAGAGGAAAGCCAGGCAGCTTTGAGCTTTTATCTGGTTCCCATGATCAAGGCAGGCAACAGAGGACATGTTGTCATCTGTTGTGTATAAGATAGGAATCATAATAATGTGCCTCGAACACACTGTGTCCATTCCAGCGTCATGCAGATGTGCTCCGGGAGGCATGAGGACTGAGGACAGTTAAAGAATAGGAATTAAATACCAGCTACAAGGGATCCTGATGGGAGGTAACACAAATGCCACTTAACAGAGCGCTGGCAAGCAGACAGCACCAAGGGAGAAGTTTTGCAAAAAAAAAAAAAAACAAACAAACAAAAAAAAAACAACCTTTCACTAAGTGCACATGGCAGAACTTTTCAGAATCACTTCTTGCTCATGCCAGCACGGTTGCCCTGATACCCAGTTCCTAGTCCATCTTCCATCTCCCATCCCTTTGTTTTGTGTTCTCCATTCCTGATAGCTTTTTTTTTTCTTCTCTAAAATATCTGTCTCCCCTAAGGTGCAAGCGTGATGGGGTGGCTTTGTTACAATTCAGTCGTCTTAAATGTAAGTTCAAAGGTCACATTTGGTTTTGAGAATGTGAGTCTCTCCAGTAAAAGGTAAGTGACCTTATACATTATTGTGAAAGTAAGTTCTGGCTTATGAAAGTCTAGCGTCTCACAGTGAGAGATTAAGAGAATGCTTGGTTGCTCCTGGCAAAGGTAAAAGTTGAGGCTGGAGACATTGGATAGAGTAGCCTCCAGGTTTCAAAAATGTCATGCCCCAGAAAAGAAGAGTGACTGTGGAGAGGCAAGAGAGAAGACAAAGGATGGTAATGAGGAAGATCAAAATACAAAATACATAATATAATTTATTAAAATGTTCAAAGAAACCCGTTATTCCATACACTTAAGGCACGCTAAAAAAAAAAAAAAAAAAAAAAAGAAAGAAAGAAAGAAAAAAGAAAAAAAGACATGTCCCCAAATCCCTCCATTGCCAGCTAATGGGTGACTGTAGTGGTTCTCAACTTTGCTAACACTACAACCCTTTAATACAGTTCCTCATGTTGTAGTGACCAACAACCATAAAATTATTTTTGTTGGTACTTCATTGTAGGAACACGACTGAGGATGGGGTGGGGGTGGGGTGAGAGACATGGAACAGAGTCACGTGGCGAATCCCACGAAATCAGACTTTGGAGAGCAGCATCAGGGCGCAGATCTGAATGTTTCTGCCAATTCCAAGCCTCTAAATCCTCAGGCAATCGTATCTTGCCACACCATCCAATGAAAGCCCTGCCTGATAAGGTAACTCAGAAGAGGGGGGAGGGGCATCGGCACCCAAAGACTGGGAAGCAGCCACCACCTTGGTCTTGGTTCCTTTTTGCTGCCTCATCCAGTGTCCGGGAGCCATCTTAGACCTTACAGCAGGTCAGGCCTCTGAGGAATCGCAGGAGCCTGTAGTGCTTTGTTCTCCCTCCTACTTGTTCCTTCACAAGGTTAACTTCCACATCCCCTGCACTTCACGGTTGTAATTTTGCTACTGTTATAAATTGTAACATAAATATCTGTGTTTCCCAGTGCTCTTAGGTGGCCCCTGTGAAAGGGTCATTTAGACCCACAGATTGAGACCCACTGTTCTAGAAGGCTCCCTTTATTGTCTATTTGGAGCAGTCAATTGGAGTAAAATGTCAAGGGATAGCCCAAAGATGGAACCAAGGTTACCTCTTTAACTCCATAAAGCAGATTCGTTGCTCTTAGGGGCTCAGAGATGCCCAGTAATTTCTTCTTGAAGCCCCTCTTCTCTCCTACTGCTCCGCAGTGAATGCTCATGATGGTGGCTAAGCCAGAGATGCCTGTCTGTCTCCCAGCAGAGGTAGAAAGAAATTTGGCACTTACTTCATTCAGATCTGCCAAGTCTTGCCCTTATATTCTCAACAACTTGGCCCTTATTTTCACTTTTATAACTGGAAAATTAGTCATCAAGGAGATTTAAGGCACCTCTACATGGCTACTTCTCTCTGTGTATGAAACTAATAACTTTAACCTCCAAGTCATTAATTTTAGCTCTGAAGCAATTTAGCTTCCTAGAGAATGCCAACACATAAATAGACCCCCTCCCCCGCCTCCTTTTTCTTTGCTTCCTTCATAATTCTAATGACATTACACTAATAGCTGCTCTTTAATCTTAAAATTGTGTTTTTAAAATAGTCGCCCATGTCATGCCCATTCAGAATTTAAACTGATCGTGTTAGTGAGTGGCCACAATAATTTCCAATTCCTCTTGCCTGGCGTGGCGGGCAGGTGTACCTAAGAGATTGTCTGCCTAGCTCTCCTCCTGTCCCCTGCTCCCTGAAGGACAGTGGTCTCTGATGTCTCATTCTTCCATTAGGACAACATTCCCTTAGAGCATTTCATGAAATGGTAACTTGCTATTAATTAGGCCTCTTGTGGTTTGATGTCATGTGTCCCTTATGATGGCCAGAAGGTTCTGAACCTAAGTTGATACTGTGCAAAGAGGTAAAGCTAAAGCTTTTTTGAAAAACTCAACCTTTTAAGTACCTTTGTTAGTTTAAATTAATGATGGGCTCTGGCTCTATCACATTCCAACAAGTTCCAAAAGAAAGTCTTATAAAGACATTGGTTTTCTGCGATGGTTACTTTTCACTGGCAATGCAGCTGCATTAAGAATCACAGAGGAGATCAAAACACCCTCAGGTGTGTCTGTGAAGGGAGCTACAGAGATAACTAGATCATGATGGCTCTGCCATAATTGGTGGATCAGTCCTTGATGGTCATAATATGATGGCCTTATTGGGAGGTGGTAAAGGGTAGGAGGGGAACCAATGGAGGAACCAGGTCATTGGGGACATGTTTTGTGGAGCTCTGTCTTGCCTTGGCCTTCATCTGTGCTCCCTTGCTCTAATTCCTGCCCCCCCCCCCCCCAGGAATTAAAGAGCAGCCTCCACCACACTCTTACCACTGTGATGTTCTGCCCAAGTGCCGGGAGCCAATCAGCCATAGAATGACCACTGTGGGCTCAGATAAGATTTTCTTTTATGAAATTATTCTTTCAAGTGAATGGAGAGATGGCTCATCAGTTAAGGACACTTGTTCATGCTAAGGACTTGGGTTAAATCCCCAGTACTCGTGTGGTGGCTCACGATCGTCCACCACCTCAGCTCTAGTGGATCCCATGACATCTTCAGGCATGAGGTATACTCATGGCTCATAGATATACATACATACAAGCGAAGCAAACACATTAACAATGAGAGAAATCCATTTAAAATATAAAAATAAATTGTTCTTTCATGTGTTTGGTTACAGAACTAAGAAAACGAGCAGTTTCCCAGTACTTCCTACTTTGCTCTACTTCTGCCCAACATATTTGACATACAGTATAAAGTGAATAACTCAATATTTAATGGGTACCAAAATCGAGCAGTTGGGAAATGACTGTTCTATATTTAATTAATCAAGAAAACTTCATCATGATCATAACCTGCAGTATAAGCAGTCCACAGACTACATGGTAACAGCGAAATGCTTCTTGAGGTAGAAGTTACAAACCTAGAATTAAAATGAGATCAAGAACCTTGAAACTCTCACCCCAACAGCCCCTGAACCCTTGATGCGATGGTCACCACTGTCATAAACCACCAGGTCTCTGTCACACTTCACGCAACATTGCTCCATTTCTTCTTTCATGCGCTCACTTGTCTGACCTCTCCTTGAGTCCCTCTCCCCTTTTAACCAAGTGGAAATCTTTGGTTTGAAACTGGCTTAAGGAAAAGGTATATTGCAAGAATAATAGGATCATAACCCCAAATGCAAATAAATAAGGACTTATGGCTTGCTGAAGGACTTAGAGTCTGGCACTAGCACACATTATCTTCATTCTCTGTGTTTTATAAGGTTTTACCCTCTGCAACCACAGGCTGGCCTGTTCACATGGTGAGAACATGGTCATGACCACCCCAGAGTAGTAATGATGCAGAATTCTAGAAGAGAGATCAATCCAAGTGATAAAACACCATGAGTCTGGACCACCTGCATCTGAAGCACATGTGCATTCATGAGTCAGTGATCGAGGTCAAGGGGCTGGGCATTGATCCCATAATATTTCTATGTTCTTTTCTCTCTGTGGCCTTCCCTCATTCAGGAAGACAGAAGTTGTGGCCAATAAAAAGGAGCAGGTGGGGGTGCCGAGTGGGTGGGTGATAGTGATCAATCTTGATTGTATTTTTAGTATCTTCCTGGCTATATTATATTTGCTTTTGGTCTGTTATCTCCGAAGTCTTTCGAGGCTAGCATGTAGTTTTTATCACTATCACCATTAAACAGAGGAAGAGGCAATTAGAATGATTGAACAGACTGCCCAGAGTCACAAACTTGGTGAACAGCAGAGTCAGACTCCATGCCAGTTGACCTCAGATCTAGCCATTGAACTACCCACCCACCCCATACCTGCCAAATTGTTCACTCTGCTTTTCCTTCTTCCTCTGTATAATGACACGGATGTAAAGGTCAGACACTGAGCTAAAAGGATTTCTCTGGAACCCTTTTTTGGCCTGGCTATAAGTTCAAGCACCTCCATTTGGTTTTTTTCTGAGCCTCTCCTGGAAGAAGCTGTGGCTATTTCTTTTCTACTCAACTGGTAAATCATCTCTCAGACTAAACAGAGAGCAGGGTCAGATTTCCTGGCTTCCATGAGTAAAGAAAGCATTTCTTCATATTCCTCACCAATCAGACACCCCTCCCCGCTTGCTGGCAAAATGCCTGCTGACTACCAAAAAGCAATTTTGTACAACAACAAAAATATCATGTATGGAGAAAATAAAGCAGGAAAGCACAGTAATACACAGAAATCTATTTAACATGATGAATCCCTAGCATTTTATCAGATTACTGTCCTACCCAACGGCTACAAACCTGCTAAGACATAATTTAGCTCTCGACTGTAAACTTCTATCTCCATTTCATATCTGTGGGGCGTCAAGACTTAGTCCAACTGCCAGCCCCTGTGTGCGGCTCCCCCTAGTGTGTAGCTCCTCCTAGTGTGTGGCTTCCCCCAGTGCTCCCTAAGGCTGGTTACCAGGAGTACCACCTCCTCCAAGCTCATAAATATCCCCTTGTTCTGCCTGTACGTGTTCTCCTTTGTTGCCCTCCCATGAAAAACGGCGATTTCTTTAGAACAGAACTGCGCCTCGTGGATCTCCATTTTCCTTCCTAATGCGCCTGGCACAAAGTTGGTGTCCAATAAATATTAATTTCATGGATCCCACCGGTTCCCTCTTAGATCTTCTAGTCTGTTCCCGCTTCCTGCCTTAGGGTTCACTGGCTTGTTCTGTTTGAGAGAACATGCTGAACTCAGTGGGCACTTTCTGCACATTCTCCTCTTCGACACCTCCTCCTAAGCACCGGGAAGAGCTATTTTGACACCATCAGCAAGATAAAAACTCAGGGAAGCTGCGCACTTCTCTGCTTCTTCTTAGATCATGGATGAATTGTTTCTCTTTCAGAGGCCTGGGAGAGTAAGTCACTGAGTGAAATTCGAAAGAACTAAAAACCTACAGAGCCACAGCCTGCGTCCAGCTGTTCAGAGCCAAGACTCCTTCTTTCTTGTGAAGACATTTGCTGAGAAAAATCTCATTCCCTGGGAAAAGACTGTGTTTAAGACTTTTAGAAGAGGCTGTAAACAAACCTAGTCAGGAACTTGCTCCGCGGACTTGGTGTCCTTTCTCAGTCCCCAGGAGGCACCAGGCACAGTTGCCAGCTGTGTTTGGCCCTGTCTGATTTTCAGCCACTCCTTAAGCTATGGTACTAGTTATTTTCTCACTGTGTGACAAACTCTCTGACAGGAAGCAGCTGAAGTGAGGGAAGATTTGTTTCAGTTTACATATTAAGATAGGATACAATCCACCACAGTGGGAGAGTGTGCAGCCCCAGAACTCGCAGCCAGGAAGCAGAGAGCAGACACCAACGGGGCTGAACTGAACAAAACCTGAAGGCCCTCCTCTGCGACCTACTTCCTACTGGGTTCTACTTCCTACACGTTTCCTAGTCTTTCCAAAATAGTGCCACCAACTGGGGATGAATTGTTCAAACATATTGGCCTATGAGAGACATTTCATATTCAAATGACAGCACATCCCCCACCCACCCAAGCGGCTGCACGTGTGCACACGCTGCTTCTGCCAGCCGGACCCAGGCATAAGCTAGTACCTGCATCTCATCCTCTGCGAAGCATCGCATGTATAAATCTTGCATCAGCTTCAGGAACTGTGATCAACAGAATATAAATTTTAATTGCTGTGCACCAGGCCCTGTGCTACATGCGATGGATATAAAGGAAAGGCTTCTCTCCTCAAAACCAGTAACAAACAATCGCAGCTTCCAGTCCGTCGCGACTGCTCCCACCATGAGCACACTTGTGATCTGGGGCTTCTTCCTGTGTGTCTGGGTCCTCCACGATGCTTATTTCCCACACATGTTCCCTAGCACATTGTATCTTAGGATTTTGTCTGTATAGAAAGTCCTAACTAGACACTGAGTATGCCAGCACCTTGACCTCGAACTCCTCAACCTCCAGGATGATAGAAATAAATATTGTGGTTCAGCCACCCAATCTGTGCCATTGTATGACAGCACCCCAAACTAAGACACACAGCACCCACCCTATGGTTCCCTCTGCTCTTTCTCTGGTTCATGTCATGTGCTGTATGTCCTCACTGGAGCCCCACCACAAAGCCCACCCCTTTTGTGTCTCACAGAATAGTGTACTACTTCCCCACTCTGGGAGAAAGAGCTGTTTTTTTGTTTTTTAAGTGTGTTCATTAACAAGTTCAAATGTACATACAATGCAATTTGAGACTCTCCTCCTCCTCCTCCTCCTCCTCCTCCTCCTCCTCCTCCTCCTCCTCCTCCTCCTCTTCCCTCTTATTTCATCCTCAGCCCTATCAATTCCCCCATGCACCACCAGTCCCTTTCCCAGAGGCGTGAATTCTGGGACCAGTAGCATCAATTTGGAGCTAGTCACCGGAGACAAGGACTCAGCCATTCCCAGAATGTATTGTAGCAAATAGTTTAGCAGTGAGGGGTAGTGCTCCCCAAATCCCTCCTGGCTCCTTGCCTGGCTATTGACTGGCCATTTATAAAGTGGTCCAGTCTTGTGCAACTGTAGCTGATATGAGTTCATGATGGCAACTGGTGTGTCTTGTCCACAAGATAGCATCTTGCAGCCCTTCTCTCTAGCTTCTCGATCTTACTTTCTACCTTTCCTCCCACAATGCTCTACGAACACTAAAGGAGATGGTATAGATGTGTTGTTTCGGCTGGGTCCTCCACTGTCACTTATTCTGACATTTTGCTCATCCGTGAGTCTCTGTACTCCCTGCCGTTCACTGGAAAGTAGGTTTCTCTGATTAAGGCAGGCCAAGATTAGCATCTGTCTGTGAATATACACATGAGTATTTAGAAGTACACTACGTTCATTTAGATAAAAACAGTATTCTCTTTCCCTAGGGACCATGAAGGAGGCCTACTCCATAGGAGGAAATCCATACCTGCTACTGTAAACTCTAACTTAGCCTTTTAAATTTGGATTGTCAAACGTGCTAGTTTGTGATGTTGATGGGCAAATAGGAAAACATTAATATCATGAGAAGACATGGGGAAAACCAGTTTAAGACAGCAGATGCTGGCGAGGATGCGGAGAAAGAGGAACACTTCTCCACTGTTGGTGGGATTGCAAGTTGGTACAACCACTCTGGAAATCAGTGTGGCGGACCCTCAGAAAAATGGACATAATACTACCTGAGGACCCAGCTATACCTC
>CM052709.1:70331510-70346496 GCA_028551405.1 Uromys caudimaculatus | reverse complement strand
GGGGGTGGGGGGTGGGAGGTGGAATTCCCTCCTAGAGGCAGGTTGGGGAGGGGGCAGGGGGTATCCAAAGAGGAGACTCAGAAAAGGGGAAACATTGGAAATGTACATAAAGTATCAAAAATAAAAAAGGAGGAAAAAAAAAGATAGTATTAATATTAGCAATAGCCACTAATTACTTCTTAGCTCCTAGGGTAAGACTATAACTAATCGAATGCCTATGAGTTTGTTAGCACTGCACACCATTTGGGGAGTGAAATCATTCCTATGTTAAAATAAACTAAAAATGCAGCACAAGCAAAGTCCACTGAAGCATGCCAGACATGTGGCACAGCGTCTATAATCCCTGTACTCAGGAGACTGAGACAGGAGGATTACAAATTTGAGAGCAGTCTGGGATGCACAGCAATACTCTCAAAAATAAAATTAAAAAAAAAAATCTCCCCACAAAATTACCAAAAACCACAGAGCTGGAATACTGGAGAGTCTCGTGGGAACCCAGGTATCTGGCCCCAGACTCCCATTTTAACATCAGCGTCCTTCTAACCCCACTTAGACACTGCCTTCCCAACTCTTCTGTCTGCATCTTGACACTGAGATCCTGGCTATAGCACAGCCTCTACAGGCCACAAGGCGATCCAAACAGCACAGAATGAAGAGAAACTAACAAAAACCAATGGATAGAGGCGTATAAACAACACCGAACTGTGGTTCTGAAAACCACACACTGAGGCTGTTCTTCAGGGAAGTGATGTGGGAACTGCTTGCCGGATCCTCCTGTCACATAAAAAATGCTATAAATGGGAAATTTCTACACACACCCTGGGAGAAGCAAGCGACTGCTCTGCCCATAGGTCTCTAAATCTTTCTATGTACAGAAATGCAGCTGGGCAAAGCCCACAGCCAATGTGTGACTGCAAAGATCACCCCAGAACAAATATATTTACATCGATTCCATAAACTAGTAATTCCCTCTCTAGGCAGGGATATGAGATGCCCTCTCTGCTGGGCTGAGAGAGAAAGTGGTCCTGCTGACTGGCTATTTTTAGTGTGCCTGTGGGCTGGGGTTCACCAGCTCCTGCATATTCTGTTTTGATCTTGATCTTTTCCCCTCCATCCTGAAAACCCTGTTTACATAATCAACAGTTTGAGCTGAAAAATCTCAAGGACCTCCAGCAGGGCAAATCAGTTTTGAGTGTTTTTAAAGCTCCGATCTTGATAGCAACGATGCTTGCTCATCAAGAAGAACATTAAGATAATAATAAAGGTTTTTCAAAAGACCTCAAAGTGTTTTGACTGCATAAAAATTGGTTGTTAAGAGCAGGGAGCCATGGAAACGTAAAGATTGGGGAAATCTTGGGATGTTTTAAGTCAATACTGTTGTTTTAACTCAATATCGGTATTCCAGTGGCAGCAACTTAACACTTGGGGGACTTTTACTCACCATTGCGCTCAGTATTGGGGACGAAGCACTTTCCGTGAGTGCAGGGACTTCATAAAAGGATGAGGCATGAACATATTCGTGTAAAACTAATTGGCTGAAGACCCAATAAGACAGCCATAGTTGAGACAAATAAGTCCAGTGACAGTAGGCACTGGGTACTTCCCAGAGAGTAGGCTCAACACTTATAGACTGTGTTGTGTCCACCCTACTGGTGTAGGGACCGTGGAGTGGAATCATATTTGGAGAGGAGATCTAGAAAGAGGTGAAGGAGCTTAAATGAGGTCATGAAAGCAGGTGGGTCCTCTCCCGTATGGATGGTGCCTTAAATAGGAGAGGAGATGCTGAGACAGATGAGCAGAGTGGAAAGAGCATGTGAAGATGCAGGATGGACCACCATCTTCAAGCCAAGGAGACAAGCCTCCGAAACCCCCAACTCTGATGACACTCTTCTGGGGCTTTGTCCGGGTCCAGCCTCGACACAGGATAGGAGTTCTCAACTGGAAGCAGGGAGATCTGGAAGGTGTATAATAATCCCATATACAGCCACCAAACCCAGACGTTCTTGTGGATACTGGAAAGTGCTTGCTGATGGAAGCATGATAAGCTGTCTCCTGAGAGGCTCAGGCAGAGCCTGACAAATACAGAGGCGGTTGCTCACAGCCAACCATTGGACTGAGCATGGGGTCCCAGATGGAGGAGTTGGAGACGGGACTGAAGGAGCTGAGGGAGCTTGCAGCCCCATGAAGGGAGCAACAGTGTCAACTGGCCAGACCCCCCAGAGCTCCTGGAGACTGAACCACCAGCCAAGGAATACACATGGAAGCACCCATGGTGCTGGCTGCATATGTGACAGAGGAGGGCCTTGTTGGACATCAGTGGGAGAAGAGGCCCTTGGGCCTGAGGGTGTTAGATGCCCAAGTGTAGGGGAATGCTAGGGAGGGAAGACAGGAGTGGGTGGGTGGGTAGGGAAGGACCCTCATAGAGTCAGGGGGATGGGATAGGGGGTTTCCAAAGGGGACACATGTAAAGGGGAAAACATTTGAAATGTAAATAAAGTAAATATCCAATAAATAAATAAATAAAATTTTATAACTTAAGAAAAAATAAACAGACACAGACTACTTTTCCGGTACAAACTCCCTTCCTCTCTCTCTCTCTCTCTCTCTCTCTCTCTCTCTCTCTCTCTCTCTCTCTCTCATACACACACACACACACACACACACACACACACACACACACACACTCTTCTCCTCACACTCTCTCTCACGTCTCTCCACTCACTCTCCACTCACCTCATGCATACCTCATGTACACCTCACTCTCTCTCCACTTGTCCTCTTGCCTTTTTCTTGCCCCAGTCTTTTACCCATACTCCAAAACGTAGACAGAAAAAAAAAAAAAAAACATTGTATAATCATTGCCAAATCAAATTCAGGAGAATAACCACATCCCACAAAGAATTAAGAATTACAATTGTTCCCCAAAGTTTCAAGCTTCCACTCTCCCCAGGCCTGTGGGGGGAAAAATGCAAACTTATCATTATTTAAACTTTAAATTTTGACTTATTATACTTCAGAGCTCAGAGCTCCAAGGTCAGCTACTTGCATTTTCCTGTGAAGCTCTAATGCTAAATGACATGGGCAAAGCTGCCAGGCAGTGGCCAGAATCAAGTTAAACCCTTAACTCAGGAGTCCCGCTAGCTTTCTGCTTCTGCTCATTGCACACAACGACTCTCCTAAGAGCCCCAGTGTTGTGACTCAGTTTTACTAGTATACAAGTTTATGTATTCTATACTTGCTTATCCAGGAATCACTCTCAAATGTTGTACAAATTTTATTTCATAACTTCAATAGGTTTTTTTCCTTTCTTGAGGTCCCAGTGTTGGTTCTGTTTCATTTTCTAATAATTTCTTCAAACTTTCTTTGCAAGTCAAACATTAATCTGGAACTACCGTTGTGCAATTATTACATTGTTTCCAAGATGAGAGCGCACAGCATGCACCTGGACTAGCACTAAGCTGTGCTGTGCCCCTATGCCTCAATGTTTAATTGTTTAGGAATCATTACATCAAGGAACATATAGTTTCACAGAATTCACCATAGCAGAAGGAGAAAGAAATAGGAAAGTCAGGTATAATAGAATAATTATGCACACCAAGGCCAACTGAAAAGCAGCCACGCACAAATGAAATCCATACAGCCGTTGTCCAGGGCTAAGGTTAGGAGAAATGGGAATGACTGGTTTTTACCAAGAGCTGCTGTGGGCTTCTGCGATGTCGCCCTCCCGACCTGCTGCTGGCAGTCCCCGTCATGGTATGCTGTCCCTAGCAGGGATTTCAGTCTCTAAAATTATTTTTAAGTGAATTTCTTTTATTTAAGCCACTTAGCAATGTTTGGTCATAGTAGATTGGCAAGCCCATGTGTCTTTATGAGTTCAAGAGGTCCAGTGGCCCACAAAGATGTCCCAGAGAAGATGTAGGATAAGCAAAGTCATTGGATGGTAACAGGCATCCCTACCAAAAGGTCAGAAGATTTTCATTTGTAGCAAATGAAATGACAGGTATTTGACCTTTTTGACCTACAAAAAATGCCAATCCCACGGAGTTCAACATAATAATCCTAAAGAGGCTAAGGAGAGAGTGTGACTGTCAGTGGCCTTGGGTGGTAGCTTATGGCAGCAGTTACCAAACACCTCTTTCTGCTCCATGACTGGGGGCACATCTCCTCTTGGACCATCCATTTTCTATCCTGCAAAGAGAAGAGGAAAAAATCCTTGTGTCTGCCTTACAGAATTATTGAGAGTATTAAACTAGCTGGTGCCTGGACATGCTTAGCACAAGGCCGGGACATATTTAAAATCTCCACAGATGTTAGGATAACTTGGAGGCCTCCCTGGTTTGCAAGCAGTAAGCGCTAAATCAAAATAGCTTAAGAGGAAGGGGATTTATTAAAAGAACAGAGATGCTGCCCAGAATACAAAGCAAAGCATTGTTCAGTGGTTCTCAACTGGGGAGATTTGCCTGCCCCACCTCAAGGAGTGTTCAGCAATGTCTGGAGACATTTGCCATTTACATAGTTCGGGTGGTACGATTGACATCTACTGGACATAGACCAGAGTGCTACTCACCCCCTCTAGCGCACAGGACAACCCTACACCAAAGGATTACCCAACTCCAAATGTTAAGCGTGCTGCACTGAGGAACCGTGGGCCAGAGCTGTGGCCCTCCAATGCCATGTGTATTGGTGTGCTCTGACAAACGGTGTTTACTTCTTACTTTAAAACAGACCCTTGACTCCTCGTTAGTATATTGGAATCACATTTTTATAACTTACATTTCTGCTTTGCTTGTTGCTTCCATGGTACCCCTTCTGTCTTAGTCCTATCTTACTGCTGTGAAGAGACACTATGACCAAGGAAATTCTTGCAAAAGAACGCGTTTCACTGGGAGCCATAATCACAGTTGCAGAAGGTTAGCTTATTATCATCCTGGTGGGAAACATGGTGGCAGGCAGGCAGGCACGGTGCTGGAGAAGTAGCTGGCAGCTACACCCTGATCCTCAAGCAGAGGAGGCAGGGGGCTCCAAACATGGGCTTCCGAACCCTGAAAGCCCCACTCCCAGTGACACACTTCCTCCCACAAGGTCCGCACTTCCTCCACTTCCCTAATCCTTATAATCATTTCAAACGGTTCCACTACCTAGTGAGCATTCAGATCTATGAACCTACGGAGGCCATTCTCATTCAGATCACCACACGTTGCAAGGAGAAGGATGCTCCAGGGTTCTGAAAGAATGGAGGGGAAAGACTTCACTGGTCTGCTGTTGCTGAACACAGACTGTCTAGAAACAGGTCACTCTCAAACAATAGCTGGTGCCATTGGAGACAAGCTCAATTTTTCTCTCTGATGAGTCCCAGATCCGTGCTTCCCCAGGAAAGCAGTGTTCAGAGGCGGGGCCATTGAGACATAATCAGACCATGAAGTCATTTGTTTCATCCAAAGATTAATTGATTCATGAATTCATAGTTGAGAGGACTACTAGGTGGTAAGGCTTGGCTAGAGATGGCTGATCCTGAAAATGCTTCTGAAGGGTATCTTGTCCCCAGCTCTTTCCTGTCTTTGATTCCTAGATGTTACTAAATAAGTATTTCGTAGACTGATAAAAGGGCTAATAAGCTTATTTCACCACCCTCTCCTTCCAATGCTCAGGTCCGTAGTCATGGAGCCAGCTAACCACACATGGGAAAAGCACATGGAAATAAGCTGTTTTCTTCTGTTAATAAGCTGTTAACCTTCTTTAAGCTGTTTTCTTGGGTGTTTTGTCACACTTGCAGAGCTGGCTAATACAGCCAGCAACCCTTCAGTGATGGCAATTCCAGTTGCCCAGCACCTCCTCCCTGAGGCTAAGTCTCAGGTGACCTGTGAATTTCCGACATACCAACATCAGCTATACAGAATTCCCTAATCATAGGGCAGACTCTCAGCCTTCTTCTAAACAGCATTAAATATAAATGTCGGATATAAATACTTCATGGTTCCTTCCCTATGTTCTAAAAAATGTAAACACCACGTGGATCTTTTCCTGTGTTCTAAAAATAATAAATACTTTAGCTATTTCCTAAAGTTCGTATCTTTGTATAACTTACCCTTTCCCTCCCAAAACAGGACACTGGCCAATTGTTTGCTAGGATGATTGCCTCTTGTCTTTCCAGCTATACAGTTATATAGAATACAGCCTCTTTTCTTCCTATCTTATTCAGAAGAAAGCAGCATGTATCACCACAATACCCAAGGGAGAAGTACCTTTTTAAAACTTTTTTCTTTTTGAGAAATTCATACATATATACAATGAAATATGATTATGTTTACCTAATATCCCTCTCTCAAATCTCATCATATGTTCTGCAACATGAACCCTTCCAACTTCATGCCTTTTTCTCTTTTCTTTTTTGATAACTCACTAAATCCAGTTACTGCTGCCCATGTGTGTGGGTGTGGGAGCCAACCACTGGAATATGAGAAACCTACAAATTACTACATCTTCAGTAAAGAATGATTCTCTCTCTCCCAGCAACTAGCCGCTGCCAACAGTTCCTCAGTATGGCATGGAGCCTGAAGATAATCTAAACCATCTCTGCTGGAAGTGTGGCTGAACTGATCTTTGTGTAGGTATCGTGCAGGTAGCAACAACTGCCATGCGTTCACGACTGTGATAATCATGTCATAGCCAGAAGAGGACACCACACATCACTCCTCCCCAGCCTCCAGCTCTTGCACTTTCTCCTCTCTCCTCTTCTGAGATGCTCTGAGCCTTTGTGGTGGGAGGCTGATAGAAATATCTGTTCAGGGCTGAGTGCTCAGTATCTTACTCTTAGACTTTGCATGGTTATGTATCTCTCCACTGACTACTGCCCACTGCACAAAGAATTCTCTTTGACCAAGCTTGAAAACATCCCAGGTTTAAGGACATAAGTATAAATATTTATAAGGGACTTTGAAAACATTACCATTTAGCAACATAAAAATAGCATTCTATCCTAGGACCTATGACCTCCCCAGCCATGAGCATTTGACTAGAATTACAATATAAGAGGTGAAATTTCCTTCTGTGGATAGGTCTCAGGTGCAATCAGAAAATAGTTAATTACCCTATAATGGTTGTGAAAATATTGCACCCGTCTACACATCTTGCCTGGAAGATCCGCACAACAGTACATAGTACCCAGTGCTGACTAAAACCACTGGAGTCTTTTCCCCTAGCATAGCACCTTCTAGCACTAGAAAAATTGGTTAGCAGGGAGGGAGTTTCCTGGTTAGTTAAAGGCTAATGTTGTGACACTCTACAGCTGAAGTATGTAGCATCTTTAACAGTAAGGTCTACCTATGCACTTTCGGTGAATAAACTAAGCCTGTTGTTTTGGAGACCTCTGGGGCTTCTCTGACCAATAACTCATAGGGGAAGTATCCCATGCCTTGTACTGTGATCGTCATTTAATAGCCCATGTCTTCTGGGTGCAACATTGTCCACTCAGTCAGGGTAATTCTGCTCATTTCATTCAAAGTCCTCTTTTGGTAGGTTTCCATAGACGTTTTCAAAATTCCTAGTTTTAGTTAATCCGTTATCTCATCTTTCTCATCCTCCTCCTATGCTGATTGATCCTTTAATCCTTGGTATTTCACCCTCTCCTCTCTGGCTCTGTGTGTTTTCTAGTACCGCTGCACTTATTTAAGCTGGGTTATGAGATACTAGGCTTCCACGGGGCTTTTCGTACCAACTCTCTTGAGTTAACCTCCCTTTTATAGGAGACATGTTAAGGAATGGAGAATAATAGGTTATAGGTAAAATGAAAATACTAAGGAGGAATACTGAGGTAGAAATGCTTACTGAAGCAGAGATGGGCTTGGGTGTTTGGGGAAAACCAGGGTGAAGGAAACCTGCCAATATAACAGGCTTGTTTTCTATTTGAACCTGGCTGATAGGCACCCTTTGTGGATGCTGTCCTTTCTTCATGGCTGCATTGCTTCTGAGATCTTTGATCCTTGCTCTGCCTTACCATAGTTTAAACACAGAGCTCAACCACCTGAAGATGGGGAAGAAGGTGAAATCTCTTTCAATGCAAATACAAATTTCTGAGGAAAGAAGTGTCACTGGTATAGTCTGAGCCATGTATGTGTCTACCCTTGTTCAATCAACTGTGGTGGAAAATGGGACCAACCTGTCCAAAATGGCAGCCTCTTCTTGATTCAGTCAGGGATTCCTTGGGCAGCTCCTTTTCAGATCTTTGAAACTCCAAATGTTGTCTAGTTTATGAGCTTTTGTTGGTTCTAGTTGTATTATCAGAGATAGACTCAAATTGATTCTCATTAGTCAAATGTAAACACTAGGCTGATGTGTGCTCATGTTCATATTCCAACTTGGCAGAAACAGGGGGCAGTCTGCTTTCACAAAGAGGATTCAACCAAGGGGTGGCCTTGGGTTTGCCTTGTGCCCTCATCTTCCTTTCCTAATGATCTTTAAAATGTAAATACAGATTTTCTTATTTTTCTTAGATCTTTGAGAATTTCATATAATTATTCTGATCACAACCACTCCCTTCCTCCCTTCCCCCTCCCAGATCCAATGTCCCTTCTTTATCTACCCAACTCTGTACCCTCTTTTTTTTTTTTTTCAACTCCATCAAGTACAGTTGGTAGCTAGCACTTGTACACTCTTGAATTTGTTGCCCTCCCCTAGAGTGTGGTCAACTTACTAGGGGTTGAAGCCTTGATTGCCCATAGCTCGTTACCTAGAGATGGAACTTCATGCCCACCACCTCTCCCCACGCTAGGATTTTCTCTGGTTTGATCTCATGCAGGTCTTGTGCATGCTGTCACAAATTCTAGGCAATGTATGTGCAACTCCCCTGCTGTGTCTGGAAAACTATTTTACATTTTTTAAAAAAAGGAATAAACTGAAGAGTCCCAAATGTCAAGTTTTTAAAAATGGTTCAACATTTCTTAAAGTGTTAGACGAGAGTGTAATATTGCCGTCATTTTCTATGTCCTTCTGTTTCCTGGCTTACAGGAAAAGCTTGGACACAATGGCTGAGCCTGAGATTCAGATCAGATCTCCAAAAGATGAAAATGTCTCTCCACCCTCTCACTTCACATCCATTTCCAACATAAGTTTCTTTTTCTCAAGCTCACAGGGCTACAGTGATGATGAATTTAAATGATGCCTCTCCTAACCTGATTCTAAAACTTGGACCACAATGATGGAGAGGGATGCTCCCTCTGTGTCCTGTATGGTGTCCCTAAATGAAACTGTTTGGTTATAGTCAAGATTCCATAACAACAGGGAAGCATAGGCATATCACTTCAGAGACCAAACACCCCTGAGCACAACATTCCTTCACTCTGATCCCTATTATTCAAGCCTCCGCCAGACCCAGGTATTGAGGCAAGAGGGTAGGCCTTGGGGCACCATAGCCTTTGCCTCTGGAGTCAGAACAATCACATTTTCAGCCCAGTGATGCTCGCACTAGCCACAGGTAAATCATTTCCTCTTCATCCTTCCAACCACTGCTGGGATTTTTTGAATAAATGCGGTCTGTGGAAGCACTCAGCATAGCTTGTGCCAGTTACGTAGGAGACATTCAGTAACAATTGACTTAGTCTTTCTTATTACTTTCTGTCTATAACCCGTTGGAGGTTAGTTTGGTAATTCAGAAAAGCCTAAAGGAAAGACTGCTCCATTTGATAAGGAAACCAGGAGGATTTTGATATAGACTTCTTAATTTCAGAGTGAATTCCATGCGCTAGTATGTTTCTCTCGCAGCTGAAGATGACCCCGGCTTTTCTCCAGCTGGTGCTCATGGAGCTCCGGAACTTTCTCTCAGTCATCAGAGACCTCACTTGACATACAATCTTCCTCTGTCTAGGAAGAATTTTACATGCAATTTCTGTATATTTGTTCTTAACAGGGAAGTTGGTGCCTGTTTGAGGACATAGGACCAGTTCCTTTATATGTTGAAACCAGTTACCTTGAGCACACTGTGACAACTTCATCAGGGCTCCCCTAGTCTGCAGACTTATTCTAAGACAGCCTCCAACGAGATCACTGTTCAGAAAACTATTTAAAGAAGAAAGAATGGTTTTGAAAGGTGACAACCTACAATTATGGTGTGTCAATTAAAAACAATAGTAAAGAAAACATGGCGGGTAAGTTTAGGAAGTTAAAAGACCGTTCGGGAAAATCGCCGAACAGAGCGGGGAGTGTCTGTAGGGCACTTGCTTAGCGGACAGGAAGTCCTGGGCTCGCTCTCTAGCAGAAATAAACTCTCACACTGTGGCTTCAGATTGGAAAGATCCTCAGCAGTGAAGACCATGTACTGCTTTTGCAGAGTCTGGTTCTCAGCACCCTTATCAGGTGGCTCACAATTGCCTCCAACTCCAGTTTCAGGTGAGCAAATACCCTCTTTGAACTCAAAGGGCACCGGCACCCACACGTGCACATATACATACAAGCACGCTCACAATTAACGGTTAAATTGAACTTACAAAGAAAATGCAACTGACTGTGGTGGCCAGAAGATCAGGAATTCAAGATCTTCTTTGCTTATGTAATGAGTTCAAGGGCAGTCAGTGGCGAGTTCGTGAGACCCTGCCAGAAAAGCAAGACAAAGAACAAAACGTCCAGATTTACTGTAAATATAAGAAAGTAGTAATTCATTTTAAAAACCAAGAGTGAGTCCAGGCTTGTGGTGGTGGCCTATGTTTGTTTTGTTTTGGTTTGGTTTTTTACCTTCATTTGTCTGTAGCTTTGCATTTTGAAAGAATTTTAGATTAAAGATGGAGTTGTAAAGTAATAAAAATGTCCCCACGTGTCCCGTCCTCGTACTGAGCATCCCCCAGTACTAACATATTTCATAGCTACATTTTGATGCCAGAAACTAGAAAATTGACATTAGCTGAGAGCAGATAATGAACATACAGGTGCAAAAATAACTCTCTCATGAGAGATGAGAGCTGCCTGCACTTATCTGTGCTATAAAGATGAGTGTTGGAGCGTAGTTACAAATTATACTGGTTTAGAAAAATTGGAAGTAGGAGGATCTCCTCTAGGGTCCATGGCTTCACTCTCTATAGGTGGCCCTGCTTCTTGATCTTGTGTGGATGGTCATGAGTCTTACATGTGTTAAAACTTCATCAAACTGAACATTTTAGCTTGTGCACGTTTTACAATCTGTGACAGCTCAGTTTAAAAAGGAATCAGGTGATAACAGTAAAGGGTTTTCTTTCAATCAATTTGTTTACCTTTTATTATATTTTATTTGAAATTATTATTAGTGTGTGTGTGTGTGTGTGTGTGTGTGTGTGTGTGTGCATGTGTGTGTGTGTGTGTGTGTGTGTGTGTGTGTGAAGTGTGCTCACCCATGTGTGCACATTTGGAGATCACAGGTTGACTTTGGGTGTCTTCCTCTATTTCCCTTCACTTTATTTCTTTATGACAGGATCTCTCACTGTTTTGTGGTTTTGCCTAGACTAGCTAGACAGCCAGCCCTGGGAATGAGCCTATCTCTAGCACCCTTTCTATGCACTGGGGTTGCAAGTAGCTTTTATGTGGGTTCTGGGAATCCAGATACATCATGCGTACACTGCACGCACTTTGCATGACTGTCCCCTAGCCTGGTTGTCTTCTAGTTTAATGTTCTTTAGGGTAACACAACATGTTAGTCCTGTGTCGGTCTAGGAAATCATCACAGAACGCCCTCTCTAAACTGGTAAGTCATTCTGCCTCCTGCCTCCTCCTCCCTAATGGACGTGGCTTCTGTCTTTTTGATAGTTGGCTTCAGAGTTTATCAGCATATACTATGACCAAGGAAACAAAAGCCACATCTTCATTGTTTTCAAACTGTGCACTGAGGTCCACCAGGATGCCAAAGCAAACCCATAGGGGTGGAGTAGGATATTACAGTTTTTAAAACAAACACAGCTCAACTAGTAAATAAACTATATATGCACAACCTTCTAGCTTAAGGTAATTCAAGTTCAGACTCAGATACGATGTGTTCATGTGCACTTGTTTCTCAAAGAGCAAGGAAGTGGTTAATCCATTAAATATTTGTTACATTTAAAAAAACAAAAACCTCATCTATTAAAATAAAAGCTGTTTGGCCAGTCCTTTCAGATTGGGGTGGCGTTAGCTGAGATGCTAATGGTGATGTGCCAGTAAAGTTGGAGGAATCCTTGTCATGTCCCTTTGTGGCATACCCGTAAACAGATTCATGCAGGCATATCCCAAACACTGTTTGATATTCAGGACCATCAAAGCGCACATATTGAAGAATGACTGAAGGCACTGTGATGGAAAGACTGCACTTCTCTGGCTTGCCTTTGCACTCTGGAAAATTGAGTTCAAGTTAGTTATCTCTCTGCTCAGCCTTCTCTGTAAAAAACTCACTTCCAGCCCTTCATTGAATGGGCTGCAGGAAAGGGGATCAGAGCTCAACTGAGGCCTTGAGATGGTTGGTGTACCACTCATGGATACAAAGGAGACCTTCACCAAGCAAGTAGATACGACCAGAGGGAGGGGCTTGCTTCAGAGACTGATGACTGGGAGCTTGTGAGAAGGCCAGAGAATATGCATTCAGAGTCAACTGATGGGCAGAGCCAAAGTAAAATAAAATGTAAGAAGACTCAGATGTTCGTGTTGGAGAAACAATAAAGAGACACAAACAAATGCACAGTTTGGATCATTGAGTTTGGAAGAAAAGGAGCAGAGCAGGCAGGTCTTCAAAGAAGGGACCACGTGGTTTTTATGGAATCTAATTGCAGCACAAACCATTGCCAAAGACATCTGATTGAAAGGTCTCCTGAAATGTGGGGGAACATGAAACCAGAGCTCAGGGTAGACCCATCAAAATGGATAACTCACTGTGGGGGAGAAGCTGCAAAGGAAAGCATATGGTTTCTGGTTTCCCCTAAGGCTTAGGAGCTGCATACTGAACCAGCCTCTAAATGAGGCCAACGTTCATGACCTAGAGATGCCTCACCTGCAGGCTTCCTGTAGAGACCTGTGAGATGTGGCGCAAAGATCAAGACATGGACTGTGTCTACTGAACAAAGCCAGGATGATGCGCCAAGCTGGTAGCTGGCCCTGCTCCCAGGCTCAAGCAGGGCTTTGACCCGCCTGCCTTTGTGAGGCTTCATGTTCCCACTTGCTGCCCACGTTGGAGTGTAGATCACATGGCAGTGTTATCCTGCCATCATTGAAGCCATTGAAAACAAAGGACTCACATTCTGCTTGCACTTGAAACCAGCTACAGATCAGTGTTAGAGCTTTGAGCAATCATCGTAGCATCATAAGAAATGTGTTTATCCTACAGTACCCAGCACCTCTGCACCAATTCTGTGAGGTGGCACAGTCCTCTGGCCTTCTTGAACCCTTCTTGAAGGGTACAGGGTCACCTAGAGATCCATAGAGGTGGAGATCTGTATGACTTCCCTAGATTAATAAAGCTGGGATCAGATTCCAAGTCCATGACATGGTCTCTCTGTGACCTTGGCTCAGGCAGGTTGCCTCTCTGCCTCTCTGCTTATCACTCTCCTCACCTGTGGAATGACGAGCCAACAATTGGCCACTGTTTGCACAGTATAGTCACCTGACTGTGAATTCTGGATTTAATATATATTTAATATTCTAAACCCCAAGAAGTGAGTCACACTTTGGCAAAACTTTATTGTGTGTAAAATATGAGCAATGAGATTTTTTTCTTTTAGTCCATGAGTATTGTGTGACTCGTGTGTGTGTGTGTGTGTGTGTGTGTGTGTGTGTGTGTGTGTGTGTATGCATGTGTTTACCTTGAGACTGGGTCACCCCTTTAATGGGAAGATTGTTGTTTCAGCCAGGTTGGCTAACTAGCACACTTGGAATCTGTCTATCTCTGACGCCTGGTTCATTCATGTCCAGCTTTTTCCATGGGTGTTGGGGATTTGAACTCACTTCCTCATGCTTACAGAGCACAAACTCTTATCCACTGAACCATCTCCCTAGATTCTAAATAATGAAAATGTCCCCGTGAGGTTACTGAATTATATAAGACAAATATATTCAGAGTGGGTAAATATCTACCTTTGGGTCCTACTGACTAGTATCTGAGTTTCCTGGGAAAAGACAACAGCCAAGAGGCATTTAGAGCTGCACACATAGTGATGGGATATGCTGCGGTTGTTCTGTCATGCTTTGATTCAGGTACAGTTATCATTGCCTGCTCCCGAGGTGTAGGGTCTACTGTGCTGATCTGTAAATTAAGTACCAAGTATGGAACTTGATGCCCCATGAAACCCACAGTGGAAGTCAGTCCAGGTCTACTTTCATCTTTTCTCCATATTCAGCATAGATACTTTCTTGATTCTCTCTCTTTTTTTAACGACAAATCCTATATTTGGAGGCTGGAGAGATGGTTCAAGGTTAAGAGCACTGACTGCTCTTTCAGAGGTCTCTAGTTCAATTCCCAGCAACCACATGGTGGCTCACAACCGTCTGTGATGGGATCCGATGCCCTCTTCTGGTGTGTCTGAAAATAGTGACAGTTTGCTTACATAAATAAAATAAATAAATCCTTTTTTAAAATCTTATCATTGTTTGAGAATTTCATGCACGCATATATTGTGCTTTGATCAAAATCGCCCCGTCTAGTCCCCTCCCCTCTAATTCCTCCCTCATCCACACCACCACTTTTCCTTACCAATATTATATGCTATTTGTTTTTTTTTTATTATTAATTTTTTTATACTTTATTTACATTTCCAATGTTTCCCCTTTTCTAGGTCTCCTCTTTAGAGACCACCTATCCCCTCCCCCTCCTCCACCTCTATGAGGGAATTCCACCTCCCACCCACTTGCCCGCCCACTCCCATATTCCCACCTTGACATTCCCCTTTACTGGGGCCTCTCCTCCCCCTGATGGCCAACAAGGCCCTCCTCTGCCACATATGTGGTCCGAACCATGGATCCCTCCATGTGTATTCTTTGGTTGGTGGTCCAGCCTCCAGGAAGACCGGGG
>CM052709.1:70283555-70331410 GCA_028551405.1 Uromys caudimaculatus | reverse complement strand
AATCAAAACAAGTCTGAGATTCCACCTCACACCAGTCAGAATGGCTAAGATCAAAAACTCAGGTGACAGCAGATGCTGGCGAGGATGCGGAGAAAGAGGAACACTTCTCCACTGTTGGTGGGATTGCAAGTTGGTACAACCACTCTGGAAATCAGTTTGGCGAACCCTCAGAAAAATGGACATAATACTACCTGAGGACCCAGCTACACCTCTCCTGGGCATATACCCAGAAGATGCTATTTGTTTTTAGAACTCACTGAATCCACTTAGTGCTGAGATGTGAGATCATCTACTGGGGCACGGTAGCCTATCAGGGTCATATCCCTGAAAAAAAAATGGATTCTCCCTCACTCAGCAGCTATCTGTTACCAATAGCTTCTCAGAAAAGGGTTTATGAGCCCTCCCCATCCATGCTTGGATTTTGGCTGGCATGATCTTGGTCAAGTCTCGTGCGTGCAGAGAGGGGATAGTACACATATGTTGTTTAACGTTGACACTCATCCATAGTGGGGGACTGAGTACTCACTGAAGCTCTGAGTCATTGCTCTTCACCGAAGTGAAGCTTCCCTGATCAAGGCAGAGCGTAGAATTAGTCTATGGATATAAGTAGATATTTTAAGGCAGTTTGGGTACTATGTCAAATTAGCTATATGACAGTATTCAGTTACCCCTAGAACCTATGACCCCCTTTTGCCTTGAGGTTTTGCCCAGGTATATAGTAGAAAGAATGGGTTTCCTTCTGTAGATTAGGCCTCAAATCCAGTTAGAGAGCAACTGATGATTCCCATAGTAGTGGTACCACCATTGTACAAAGAGACCTCTTGCCTGTCAGGTCGGTTTCACTGTTCACAGGGTTCCCAGCTGGGTAGAGACCACTGACAGGGCCTCTTCTCCCCTCTCAACCTGCATAACACTTTCTGAAACAATGCAAGCTAGCTGGCAGAGAGGAAGCTTCTGGATCAGTTTTGGCTTGATTTTTCTTTCTTATGCAACCAAAGCACGAGTGTGGTGTCTTCTGTGGTAGGGCCTCATCATATAGTCCTGGTGGGAAATCCAGAGGAACAGAAGGAGCCTATAGTGTTGGGGAGTACACTCTGGGCCTTCTTGATCACTGAGGAGAACACACCTCAAATTGGAGTTTCGTTTAATGGTCCATAGTTCCTAGGAACAGCTTTTTCCAGCCTAGCAGGTAATCATTACAACTTTTAATAAGAATTTATATAGTTTTAATTTGGCTACAAGGGAGCAGGCTTCCACATGGCTTTGTCATACCCCTTCATTTTGGTTCTCTTCCTTGCAATATTGTCTCCCTTGTCCCACCCCTTCTCTGTTTAAGTCTCTCTATTCCCAGCATTCCCCGTCTCCACTTTTCTATACACCAATTTTGGCCCAAGTGCTCATTTTCACTTCTGTAGCTAGGGATAAGATTTCAGGCAGCCCTTTATGGTGAATATTTTTCTAAGTCATTAAAATCCTTCTGGCATGGCGCTTTATTTCTGAAGAGGCTTATATGGGTTTATAAAAAGTTAGATGCATGGAGATTGTGGCAATACACATAAGACCTGCACAGGTTCAAACCAGACAAAATCCCAGCACTGAGAAAGAACGTAGACACAAAGTCCCACCCCTAAGCAAGAAGCTCTTTGTGATAGATTCTTTATGGAAAAGGGAAAATCAGTTTCCACCAATAGAGTGTCACTAGGTGTTTCAACCACACCTAGGAGCAGTTGGCCAAAACGAAACAGACTCCATGATTTTTTTCTGAGGGGTGGGGATTATGTCTACTTTGTTCTGTTTTAGTACTTTTATCTTATTGAGTTTTTAAAATTTGTTTTGATTTTCATTTTTTGTTATATTTTTGTTGAAAACGAGAATGAAGTTTGGGGATTAGGAGGTGAGGAGAATCTGAGAGGAACTGGGAGAGGGAAAAACCTGATCTAAATATAGTGTCTGGAAAAAAATTAAATTAAGAAAAGCAAAAGAAAACAAAACCACAACAAAATGTTAGTTCAAAATCCCCCTTCCTGGATACTTGGTTTGTGTCGATCTCTTTGACATTAGAAGCCAAGCATGTTTTTAAGACACATGTGAGCTATTACAAAGCTACCACTTCATAATACTCCAGAACTGCCTGGGAGTAGCCTATATTTCTAACATCTCCAAACCTCAAAAGGTACCAAATATGTGTGGTGCTGTTCTCATTTTAGAGCAGGGAAAACTGAGCACAGGGACTTAAAGGAGAGTAAGTGCTGGCATTAGTGCTGGAAATAGGTCAGAGCAAAGGCCTGTTTGTCTCTCTTTCCATTAACTTCTATGCATGAGACTATTTTTTTAGGATGGTGTTCTAGACATAGGAGTTATAAATCAAAGGATATGCAACACTTTACATTATTTATCAGGAAATTTATAAAAGGCAAGACACTTTTGGCAACTTCATCAAGCCCGAATCAAGAATCTTAAAGATTTAATTTGGTTCCAAAGTGCCTTTCAAAACTCAGTGCTCTAATCTTTGGCATGAAGGCCATATTCAAATTACAGAAAAAAAATGAGTTTCTTGTTTATGTAGATCATAAATTTCCTGCCAAGGCACAAATGTGAATCTAAGAGGTCTCAAATTACGGAGTGAGTGGTTAGAATTCACGGCACACGCACTGAGTCCTCTGCTTCTGGGGAATCGTGACTCATCTTTGATGAGTAATTCAGAACTGAGGTTGTCAACATGAAAATGGGGGCTCCCTCCAACCTGGTTTCAGGAGCAGAGTTAGGTTTTGGGGGGGGGAGGGGACAGGATGGTCACATTTCTCAACAGAATGTCATTTCTTGATAACTGGGGATGTATTTTTGCCAGGGAATCTGCTGTTCGGTGGAACAACCAATTTGATTGAAGCCTTAACTTTGGTATTAAATACAAGATTGAAAAACCACTATTTTTGGTGTGTTTGCTATGAGTTAATTTTGGTTTAATGGCTATATAGGACCAGTATTGAGTGGGCAAAATAATCATACTCTGTGATGTATTAGGTTTTAAAACTACTTTAATATTTTTAATAGGAAAGAGTGTGGGTGCTCTCAGGTGGTCTAGTGTGGCTAGAATTCAGTATTTTACTACCACATCATGAACATATTTGGTTCTCTGAAAGGAAAGTCTCTCTTCTGCCAGTGCTGGGGGGGGGGGAGAAAAGAAGAACTAACAGTAAGGATATTTAAGAGAATGCTCCTACCTAAAGTCATAGGTGTACGATATTTCTGATTGAATTATTGCTCAGGGATGTCCCTGGGACTCCTGAAATACAAGCTGCTATCCTTGCTCTCAGTTGCTCACTAGAACTCAAGGTTAAGACCTAGGTGCTGAAGACAACACACATATTGGTTACAGGACATGGGATATCAAGTTAGTACTGTCCAGAAGGTTTCCTCCCTGCTGACTAGCTCTGATAGCACAGGGCGTTGCTAGATAGACTCCTGGGAGAAAAAACTTCATCAACAATCAGAGCCAGTTAAGAACCCAATGAACTACAATAAAGAACAGAATGATAAGATACACCTTTGAGTGCCATAGTGACATGAATATAAGATAACATTTTTAATTAATAAGAACACTTTCTGATTGGATTTCAAGTCCCCACCTCCCAAGGAAAGAATATGTGCCTGCTAAATCTGGACAAGAGCCCATGGTGGGAGCTCACAAACCCCAAGGGTGAGCCTACCGCTTTCTTTACCTAAATAAACATAGTATCAAACTGCTTTCTAAATTCTTATGTCCAGACCCACAGACTTCATCTTGCATTATCTGTGTGGTCCTCATGGCATCCTGATAGTTCTTAGGAAGGATGCAGAGGGTCGGAGTCATGGAAGAAGGCCACATGATTACAATAGCAGAAAGTAGAATGATGTACTCTGAAGTTGGAGCCACAAGCCACTGGATTCAGGTGCCCATGAGAAACTGAAAGCAACAACCAAGTACTCTCTTCTCAGAATCTCTGGAGGGAACCAATCTTGCTGCCACCTTGACTTGAGTTGATTTTAGACTTCTATCTCCCAGGACTGTGGGAAAACACACTGTGTTGTTTTATGCTGTGAAATTTAAAATATCAGCAATTGAAACTACCTTGGCCCCAGTCATACTGGGGATTTATTGGAGTTGAGATAGCTACCAGAGGGAATGAGCTCAAAAGCAGGGTGAGTATAGTCAAAAAAGGAGAGTTCTGGAATCTGAGAGTGCAATGGTTCAGTTTCATCAACAACGTGACTGGATTTGGAGTCGCCTAGGAGACATACCTCTGGGTGTGTCTGTGAGGATGTTTTCATGAAGGTTTAACTGAAGAGGAAAAACTCATTCTGAACGTGGATAGCACCACTGCACAAAATAAAAGGGGCTGGGGAATAGGAAAACAGCTGAGTGCCAGCATTCATCCTAGTACTTCCTGACTGGATACAATGAGACCAGCCACCCACTACTATGTCTTCCCTGTGGTGACTGACTACATTAGCTAAAATCATGCGTTCAAATAAACCTTTGCTTCTGTAAGTTTCTTTTCTCAGTTAATTTATTACAGCAACAGTGGTAACTGAGAAGGCCAAGACCATGGGATATCTATGTAAGGCAGGACACAGACACAGTCATTGGAGGAGAAGGGTCTCAGGGCTCAGAGGTCAGAAGGACTATTGAAAGGAGTTATGAAAACCTCAATAGTCATAATAGATACAGCACTAACAAAAAGCGACACTAATCCTATACATGAAGTCTTCAGGAACAAAGGTGATTGGAGTCCATGGATGACCATGACACGAAGGCACAGCAAGTGATGCAGTCTGTTGCAAATAGTTTAACAACTGGACAAGCAGAGAGAAGACAGAGATAGCAGCTTGGAAGAACAATAAAAAACAAAGATATTTCCAAACTCCAGACCCATGGACTATCCTATGAGTGCCATGGTAGGTAGAATAGTCAGTACTTGAGAGGGCTACATGGAAATCTGTGCCCCAAGGCAGCCTAGATTTGAAATTAGAGGTTAAGAAAACTGAGGGCCAAGCACGCGAGAGATTTTCTTGATGACTAATCTTGAGCTCCCAGTGGCCTGTAGGAAGGGTTTGCTTGGGATAGGAGTGGGGGGGGGGGGCACAGAACTGCATGTAGTGGGAATTTGAAAAATGACGGAGGATGTGCGCTTGTCATAGCTTCCCAGTGGAGGACTGAAGGAAAAATGTATTCCAGTGGCCTCACTTTACACAAGTGGAGGAACACTAGCAGATAGTAGGAGACAGTAGGGATTGCTATATTATAGTCGCCAAGAAGATTCTAGAGCCTTCTTTCATGGCCACAGAAGAGAGAAGGGTGCCATGTTGTAAACAAGCTTTGAGAATGATATATCTTGATAGAAGGGGGCATTTGATAACAGTAATCTGATTTTATATAGTAGAGAAAAGCACCTCTTATTCTGGCTTGTTCTCAGACATCAACATTGTCAGGCATCCATTCCCCAGACTCCAAAAAGATTATCAGACCTCCAACAGCTACCAGTACAGCCCACCAGACCAGATAATAAACCCACATGCCATCTTTCAAAACCCTTATCTGGCCAACACCAGGGAAATTTAAGAACAGAGAATCTATCTTGTGACCAAGAGGCTCTACTTCAATCCTGTCAGTTTGGCACTTGGGAGTTATATTCAATATGCTCACAAAACAGCAGTTTTATTTATGAATGAAGAGGGGCAGTGTAAGAGTGGGTCATGGGGACACACTCTAATGATTAATGGCGATTCTTGGGCTAAAATAAAAAGACCTGCACATGAGACTAACTTTTTAAAGAATGAGTCTAAAAGAATGTTTGGCACTCAGAGCAGACTCATCAAGAAAATGAATGTCAAAGGGTCTTGAGCTTCCAGGCGAAGTCACAAGAATGAAGTGGATAAAAAAAAAAGTCTGTGGACATTGGAGAGTCTGATGGGACAGAAAAGGCATCTTATTATTGCCTACTCTCCACTAATAATGAGTCTTTCCCAACAACTGATAAGAACTCATGATTACTATAATTGTCTTCAAGAGATCATCAGGGGATTTATGTTGGTCTTCCAACATGCTATGGGTCAGATGTGATACACTACCCTGCAAGTCTGCTTTTCATACAAAGTGGTGTATCATGAACCAAGAATTGTTGTGGAAAGCAACTTCCCCTTGAGGTCCGAAGATATTTGTCCATAATTGAAACATCAAACTTTCTTTACAATACCAGTGGGGTCTTTGGTAAGCGATAATCAATACAATCTGATAACTGAAGAACACAGGAAGGAGACCATGAAGGGCTCCTAAAAATGAGCATCCTCATCTGGGAAGGTGTTTAATCTCTAGTCCCAGTCCTCAGCACACAGCAACTAACAGGGCGTCTCTCCCATGAACATGGTAGGCTATGTTTGCTATCATCTTTGTAAAAGTAAACTCTAAAGAATCTCTTCAAGTTCTAACGTTCCACAATCTAAAGCAAACCTCCTGATAACCCCAGATTAAAATGTGTATCTTTAAAGTTAGTAGAGTTTGACACTAAATTACCTGTCTCATAGCTCCCCCTCTGAGTGGAGGTAATTATGTCATCACCCGACTCGCCCTCCCCTCATCCTTGAAGGGTCACATGATAATGGGTATCTGCCACCTTTTGCTGAGCAGAACCTAGTTTTGTAATTACTATATTTGAAAATACTCTAGTGGAATGGTTTGAGAATGACCAAGAAACTGGCTTTGTTCTAGTTTATAATCTTAGCAGTAGCCAGATAGAAAATAAAAATAAAAAATATACCGTGTATATGCATCTTAGGCATTGCAATTGATTTCTTTCAACATAAGCACTGGGTTTCTTAGCATCTGACCTCTCACTAAGATCAAAAACTCACTCTATAAGGAAACACAGTGGAAGAAAGCCTAGGACTCATGTAAATCCCCAGCGAATCCGCATTGTGTGACGTACCTCCCAGGATATTCCCTAACTAGCTAGCTTGCAAGTGGTTGCTCTCTTGGCTTAAGAAAATACGAGAGTACTTGGAGGGGAAAGGGGGCTGGTAGTGAATATGCACAGAGGAAAAAGATGCACAGGATTGGACAGTGGTATAGAAACCGTGGCCAACACGCCTGCAGGACTGAATATAGATCCTACACACCTATACAGAGAGATGAACGAAGATTAAGGGTGACCTCTTGCATTTCTCTGTTCCCCTCAGTCAGTAGAATTGTTTGGCTGTATCCAAGGGAAGTAAGCACGTTAGGAGACCATAGTAAGCACCCTAAAGCCACGCTCCGTCTTCATGCAATGTCTGTGTCTGGTGAATTAATAATTCTATAGTCAGCTCCTGAACAAGGGAGTATTTCTCTCAACCAGTTTACAGAGGTGGCAGGGTTTGTTTTGTTTGGATCACAAAAGATTTGTCCTTTCCACTCAAGAAGGAGATTGCTGAAGCTACTTCCTCTATATTCAACTCCTGGTTTCAATTGGGCTGCAGATCATAGCCACCAAAGCCATCAGTCACCTAGATTTAAGGCATGGAGGGGGGGGGGACATATGATTGAAAAGTGTATATATTTTCTCCAAATTGAGCAGGTCTAGAAACTACTAAAGATCCCTGTTCTGGACGATGACATAAAGACAAGAAGGGATAGGAAGCGCCAATTTCCTGCTTTAGAACAATACAGAGAAACCCACTTGACTTCCTCTCTGTTCCCACTCCTCATCTTTCACCTAGAGCAGGTTGAGAGGGGCCAGGTGGAAAGACTTTTGGCTAGCCTTTATCAACAATACCTATTTTGGGAAGTCAGACCAAGTAATGCTAGATCACTTGACCCTCTGTGACCTTTGTGAATTCCCAGCATCACTAGGCTTCATGTTCCACACCAACAGTACTGCCTAAGTGGCTGCTACAGGCCCATGACAGACCATGGTTGGATGTGACTTATAACTTGCAGACAAGTCCTGACATCAGCTCCTGGCAATTCCAGACAAAAACGATGCGCCAAGGACCACCCTGAGGTGATTTTCTGCATACCCCACTCCCAGCAGAGTGCAGAGCCAAGCTGGAATGTGGACCAGGTCTTTGCCCATTCCTTCCCAAGTTCCATTCTTCCCTTCTCTGCAGACACTCAGCCATTTGGACTCTGACTCACAGGGTTTTATTCAACCCTATCTTGTCCCCAGGAGTGCCACCATTTCACTCTGCCATTGCTTTATTTGAAAATACAGCCCCTTTGGATCTGATAACAATTAGGTTTTTGTTGGATTGTTCAGATCAGGACTCCATAAAGTGATCAACACCCAGCACTGTTATTGTAACAGCCACCACATTGACTTATCCTCTGATAAATGGTTTATGTATCAAAGACACCTCCCCCAAGTATCCCTAGGGCTCCAGCTCAGCTTGGTTCTCCACTGTTGGTTCTGCTATGTGCCTATTCATTTATTCATACATTTGGACCCGGACCTGCTGTGTGTATTCCAGGACTGGTCCCTTTGTTTCTGTAGCTGGCTACATCTTCATTCTTAACCCTGACACTTTCATGTTCTGACCTCTATGGCAACGTCTTCTTTCCTGTGGTTAGCTTGGGTTTCTTATCTCATCAATATAAACTCTATTTTATTTCTATCAGTGCACTTCTGAAGCCTTTTGAACTCTACTGTAGCCTCTTTAACATGTACTCATTCTGTAACTCATATCTATGCAGATAAATATGTATATTTTTGCTCTATGATGTGAGACATGAAAGTTAATATTAGTAATTAGGATAGGAACAAAAGAACCTACATCACCTCTGTTAGATTGCCAAAGTAGGAGGTATTATCTTGCAAATTGCTGCTGTTCAAACAGCTAAATCTTATGAATGTATTATTATTCAATAAATTCTGACATTGTGGAAAGACATACATGCTTCCGGCATAGTGTGCTCACAACACCAACTAAAATGAGGTAAGGTTTGGTTGACTGAGGCATTTGCAACTTTTTAGAAAGAGTCAAACTTAAGGCAAACTCATCTCCTTGCAGGTAGTAGTTAGTAAGACAGACTCTGTGAGTGTGTGTGTGGGTATGTGTGAGTGTGTGTCTATGTATATGTGAGTGTGTATGCGTATTATGTGTTATGTCCTTGTGTGTACAGGGGAACAAACTGGTGCACTGATGTGAGGAGACTGGAGAAGGATACTGTGTATCCCTTTCTGCCACTGCCTTATGTATGTTCTATTACTGAACTTACAGCTCATCCACTTTTGCTAGGAAACCCCAAGCAGTCCTGTCTCTCTGCCAACCTCTGGTACTGGGGAAATAGGCACGTGCTGCGTTTTTACATAAGTGTGAGGATCTGAGTCCAGTTCTTCATGCTTACAAAGCAAGGGCTCTTACCCACTGAGCCATCTCCCCAGCCCTAGACATAAATCTTTATGATTCACATGGCCTTGAGTTTTCAAGTAAAGTGCTTGTCCTGAAATCCATTTGTAAACTCAACGTCCACTACGTTATCTCATTTGTTGGTCCACACCACAACCAACTGAGCTAAACACTTTCCTTGAATGAAAGAATGTAATCCCATAATCCCATCAGAGTCCCATGACGACATCCAACAGCACCATTTTTTTTTCTTAGAATACCAAAGGCTTATCCTGCTGCCCATTGACAGCTCTCTGCTCCCTTCCTTACTCCACCTGTCTCTACCACAAGTCCCAGCTGAATAAAATCTTGAATGAGTAAACATAGTATATCTTCAAGTCTAGGGTTTTAAGACATTAAAAAGGTTAAAGTTATCTGTGCTATCTTCTTGGCTGCCTGTGTTTCTACACTACACATGAACAAATGCCAATAGCTTAAACAAAGCAGAATAATTTTTCTCTCCTTATAGATGTCAAGTATAGGGCTCCATGATATTGCTCTCACTGATTCTTTCTGTCCTGTGGCTTTTCCTTGAGTGCTTTGCATTCACAGGAGTCCATTGTCCAAGATGGCTGCTCTATCTCTAGTCTACACATGTATATTCTGTTCAGCAGGGAAGAGGAAAAATGAAGAGGAAATGCTCCGTTCAGGATACTTTACATAAATTTAACAACAACAACAACAACAAAAATTCTACCAAAGTCCTACCGAACAGAACTTGGTCACGCGACCACACATTTGTCTACAAAAGACTGTGTGAAACAGAAGTTCCCTCTGGTGTGTCATCACTTTTAGGTTACGATAGGTTTTCCTCAGCCGTCCTGACTTCCTCATAGCATCTCGTAAATGTCATCCCTGAAGCAGCTGCTTCCAAATCATGATGCTCCTTCCTCATTCCATCGCTAGCACCTGCAAGTGTGCTTCCTGTGTGATCTCTGGTGCTGACCTTGGGTTCAGTTCCTCAATTGTTCACATCCTTCTGATTTCCCGCAGGCATGATGGAAGACATGTTCTATTCAGACACTGAAGTAGAAAAGAGGAAAAGCCCTTCAGACAGTCCATTAACAGACGTGTTACTGAGCTTTCTGATACACGAAGTAAGGGATGGAGTGTTGGTGATATAGTGACAGAAAGCCCAATCTTCTGGAACAGGGACAAGTACAATGTGAGAGGGCCACACAGAGCTGCAGGGCAGCTGTGGGTGAGGTACCAGGATTGTCAGGGCAGGTGAAGATGGAGGAGCAAGTCATCTTGGAAGAGCTTAGCCTGAGGGAAGCTTAAAGGAACTTCCTTCTTGCCAGAAGTAGAGAAAGAAAACAGTATGCTGTGTTCATACAAGTACATGATGTTTGAAATGACCACAAAGACAAAAAATTAGAAGGGCAGGTACCAACTCACAAACCATCCTAGTTTGCAATATGATAGTGGTTCCACTTTAGACAGAGGCAGTGGGAACCACTTAAGGCATTCTACTTATGAAACAATCAAACTTGGGGCTCTAGGTAGAGCACCGTGGAAGTATGTGGAAGAAAAACTTAAGAAGAGGTTAAAATAAAAAAAGAGGGCTCATTTATAACTACCTGCCATTCTATGCAGGATGTCTGCCCACTGTGGACACTGTTGGGACTATGACAGGAGGCAGAGAGGGGCAGGCCAAACATAGGTCGATGACACTATCCCATGACTCTATAGTATCATGCTAGACACCTGTCATTACACATTTAGTCAAATTCATAAAATGCATACACCAAGAGCAAACTGTGATGTAAAATTTTTGGGTGATTGTCTTGGTCAATGAAGATCAATCAGTTTTATTAAATGTAGCACTCTGGGGTTTGGGATATTACACTAATAATGAGACAGAATATGCACAGACTGGATAAGGGCATTTAGGAGATTTTTCTGTGAACTTTGAAGTTCATATATATGCATATTCATATAAATTCATATTCATATATATTAATATATATTTTATATCTATATGAAATTACAAAGCAGGGAGGAATCTGTTGATGTAAACAAGAGGTACATAGTGGCAGACTGAACTGGAGAAGGGAGATGGAGAAGAAGGGATATCCAGTGTCAAAAAATAAAGCCAGGAGGTTGGATTTTGGAGGAAAGTTAGTGGAGATGGGCAATGGAGATTCTAGAAGTAAAGTCAGGCAAATAGTTGATGTCACTCATGGTCTGAAATTCCAGCGCCAGGTCTTGCCTGAAGATGGAGGTGGCAACTGTAAGTATGAGTCAGAGTTTGAATAATGATCGTGTGCATGCTAAATCACACAGCTAGAACTAGCCAAGTGAGGAAAGCAGCAGTGCAGAGTCAGAGCATGTAAGGCTTTCAGAAAAGCCAGGAGGGGTTGGGGTGGGCGCCATGTGGTCCAGGAGGTCTGGAGAGAGGGACTCAGCAGTTAAGAGCATTTGCCACTCTAGCAGAGGACCAGGGTTTGGTCCTCAGAACCCATATCAGGTAGCTGACAACTACCTGTATCTCCAGCTACAGAATATTTGATGAACTTTTGTAGCCCCCACAGGCACCTTCACATGCACACAATTTAAAACATAAAATAAATCTCATTTTAAAAAAGAAAAAAGAAAAGTAGGTGGATAAAGGTGCAAGATAGTCATGGAACCCGGAGGCTGAGGCAGCTCAGTGAAGAGCCCATAGTTGGGGTTTGTTGGTGAAACAGCAGGTCTCTGATGTAAGTCTGGAAACGACTTTTAGGATCTAAATTGGGGATGATATCAGAGACCACACAGATGGCTGTATCAGAACAGTGGAAAGTGGGTTCCAAGTGGGATACGAAGTAGAGACGCTGGGTTTAAATATCTATTTGGAGTTTGGGCGGCCAGTATAGTGGAGTTTTGGGCTGGTCCTATCAGTTTTAGAATTTGAAGGAAGAGGTTTTGTTGGTTTTGTGTTTGCTATTAGAGATATTGTCATGTTCTTTCCTAACTATGAGAGGAAAGTCAACAAAGAAACAAGGCTAACAGCACATTTCCTAGCAAAGCAAGGGACAGGAAATCTTCCCTATTATTAATGACTATTCATTTTATTTTATATGCATTGGTGTTTTGCCAGCATGTGTGTATGTGGGAGGGTGTCAGACCCCCTGGAACTGGAGTTGCAGGTAACTGTGAGCTTTCATGAGGGTGCTGGGAATTGAACCCAGGTCCTCTGGAAGAGCAGACAGTGTGCTCTTAATCTGTAAGCAATCTCACCATCCTGCCAGGGAGTCTTTCACAGCTTGGAAAATGAGACTGAACACTGGTCTTTGGAATCGTTGGGGGTAAAGAATGGTGAAGGAGATGGGGTGGCTAACAAACAGCCATGTTTTAAAAAAGGAAATAGAAACTTGATTAAACTGTCTGTGAGATTGAAGCCCTATTTTGGTACCCTAAATCTGGAACTCAATATTCCCCACCAGTGTCTACCTTAATCTTCAAATTGTCTCCTTGTGGACCCCCACCACTGAATTCTGTCTAATCAGAGCACATGTTGGGACACTGTGTATCCTCCAACTGTCTACAACCCACCTATTGTCTACAACTCTCATTACCTTCTATGTTTGCATGCAGATACTTTGTTCTATCTGCCCAACTGAAATGTTCTCTACATCCCTCATACAGTCCATACAGTCTCAACCCTCTCATCACTGACTGCCCAAAAGTCAGAGTTAAGACCTCCTGACATGGGCCCACAGGAACTGAAACCTCGTGCCACTAGCCATGTGAATGAACTTTAAAGCCTCCTGCTCCCTTCATTTTAAGAAGACTCTCCATATAACTAGCAATTAAACTGCAACATTAGGAGAAACCCACAGCAAGAACAACCTAGCTGACGTCATTCTAAGTATCTGATTACAGAAACTTAAATAAGTGAATGTTATTTTTAAGCATTATGTTCTGAGACACTTGATACACATCAGTCCTCAATTAATACAGGTCCCTCTCCACCTTATCCCACATGACTCTGGAAGAAGGGATGCTGGTTTAACAAGCATTGAGCTATGCTTACCAGAATGGGTTCCAGGCAGCAAACAGCTAGCAAACACTAGCTGCATCCATGCCATGAGCTACATAGTGTTTTAGGAGCCAAGGGCATAGTGATGAACAAGACAACACCCTGACATTCCAACAGGAGGACAAACACACTCATGCTGGCCATAAGATGCATCCAGAATATGTGTAGAGAAGATCATGGCAAAACAATGGCTCAGATGAGCAAAGAACTCATAGTGGCAGTGAAGACCAAATTCTGGCCAGAATGCACAGGGAAGAATGGCCTGCTTACAGAAGGGCTTTAGGGGTGTGTGTTTTAGGCATGGAAAGAGGCCAATAATGAACAAGCAGGAGAGTGAAGGGAGGTGGGTCACAAAGTCATGTATCCCTGTTTTCTTCTTCTAGTGGCTGAGTCAGTGGAGCCTAAACCTGCATCCTTGGTCTGACTTTGCTATCCACTCTCCTCTTCACACAGGATCAGTCAAGTCTGGAGTGGAAAGCTAACAAGTGACTACTCTTTTCCAGAATGCTTCATTTGGAAGAAACTCAGCCTCAGAATAATTTGTAATTAAACACTGTGCTGATTTTCATTTTTCCTTGCTCTCTAGGAATAACGCATGCTTGAGGAACAAAGAGAATTCAGCATTAGTTTTTTTAATGTTATCAAAACTCAGCTCCAGTGCTCACAGGCAGACCATCCTGTGCAGTGGGGAGGCACATGCCTGGAGAAACATGAATCAAACGGGTAGTGTCAGCTTGGAGCAGAGGGCACAGAAAGGAATAAGAGATGACGGTCTTATTTCCTCTTCACTCTCATGGCTATCTCCAAGAAAACTTCCTCAGGTCTTCCCAGGGCTTCTGCTATCACACCCATGTATTCTCTTTCACCATTATGTAATCAGGAGTTTGATGTTAAAACATGAGGCAACTACTACAGTAAGCATCCCAACTTCCTATATACTCCCCTCTAGAAGAAGCAATGTTGATCTTAACACACATTGAGTTATGCTTACTTATGAATGTGTCCTGTAGGGGAATTTTTAATCCAGAAACATGGCTGCTCTGGCTGCAATACAGACACACCTTTAGTACACACCTTTAATCCCTAACAATGTAGGTGCGACTAATTTGTAGAAGGAAGCAGCCATGTTTGAAAGTAATGCCTATCTAATTGAGGGATAGAGACAGTGAAAAATCAGAGAAAGATTTGGCAGAATGAGTCAGAGATACGATACACCCATTTCTCACAAGGACAGGAAAAAAAGTCCACTTAAGAGCATTGGAGAGAGAGAGAGAGAGAGAGAGAGAGAGAGAGAGAGAGAGAGAGGAGTTCTGTTCAGTCAGTTCAGATGAGTCGGAGAGTCAGAGCAGTAGAGTGGAGTCCATGGCAGTTCAGTTTATGTATTTCAGAGGCAGTTTCTACATGGACAGTTTTATAGAGACAAATTGCACAGACAACAAGCTAGACACAGATGAAGACAGAACAAGCCAGAGAATAAGAAAGAGCCAGAAGATTAGAACAGATTGCCAGACTTAAGTTTGACGCCAAGCAGAGCAATTCACTGAGAAGCTGAGAGAAGCCAGACTGAATCAGTCAGTTTAGAGTTTGAGCCACAACAGTTGAGTTGAACCAGCCAGCCAGAGTTCAGAAAGGACCATAAGGGTCAGCAGCAAGCCTCTGAGATGACAATTACATCAGGTGAATAAAAGTTACTTTTGCAGTGTCTTAGAACTCTCTTTTGTGTGATGTAGAGTTCCTTTGAGGAGACATGACATAAGCATCCCCATTCACAACGTCTCAGGTGTTCATGAGAAAAGTGAAAGGAAGCCAATTTCCTTTTAGGGTAGAAGAGTCTGATGTGAAGGTGGCTAAGTAAACTAAAGCAGGATATTCCAAATTAGATAACGTCAAGAAGTTTTTATGGTGCAATGTGTGTCAGGTAATAATAGGAAGCAAATGTGGAGAAGTAATTGCTGGGCTCCCATTAATCACACAGGAGCTACTCCTCAGTCTGAATGGCGAGATCAGAGCACATTTGCTCAGCATGAATCAGATAGAAGAAAAATAGCATTGAATTCCTGAAAGGGTGATAGGTGGGTGGCAGAGCTACAGATGAAATGAGGCATGATAAGGTTCCTGTGATCTCTGCCTTCCACACCGTTCGGGGGCAGAAAGTCAGACAGCTTCACAGATTAGAAATAGGATAAGAATTACTTTGGGAAGAGTTATCAGAGAAAAAGCTAGCTCCCCGACAAACTTCTAAGCCATATGAACATGGGTGGATTTTTAAAACCCAACATTAAAAAAAAAAAAAAAATCCTGAAAATGAATCAGTCTATTCAAATGAGTTGGAATCCTCTGCTTAAAGAAAGCAAAGGTCTTGTGGAAAGTTTCTTGTGGTGGTGGCTTGACCCCTGTTTTCTTTGTAATGCTTTCTTCTGTATGGGAATCTGATCTCACAAGGGGATTCTGATTAAATTTGGTGCGGGTCAGAACCTGTATCCCTTTTATCTGATGATAAAGGAGGAAAAGAGCAGAAAAACAAGAAGAGGAAAGGTTAGGGGACAGGAATCGAGCCTTTGTTGTACATGACAGACATCTGTGTGGATGCTAATGAAATCTAGTCACCTAAAAAAATCAAGAATACACAAAAGAGAAAGTTGAGGTAACATTAGTTTACAATTGTAGTTTTGATTTTTATATTTGTATTTCTTCTTCTCATTCCCTATCTCCAACACAAACCTAAGGTCCCTTTATTAATTCATACACAGCTAAATGATGATAAACACCACTCTATTTGAAGATATGCATTTTTCTAAAACTCCCCAGGTTATATTGACATGAGATTTGAGGACCACTGAATCCTCACATCTAGCATTCACTAGACCTACTGAATAAGAGCCACTGCAGGTAAGTGTGTTAATCCACTCAGACTCTGTGTTGGTTTGAATGAGACACTCCCCATATTCTAGGGAATTTAAATACTTGGTCCCCGGTTGGTGGCTGTTTGGACAGGCTTAAGATGTATAGCCTTACTGGAAGAAGTATGTCACTGGAGACAGCCTTTGGGATTTCAAAAGCCTTGTACCATTTCCAGTGTTCTCTTTCTGCTTGATGCTTGCAGTTTGAGATGTGAGCACTCGGTTCCCAGCCCTAGCCACAGTATCTTGCACCTGTTGACACCATTATTGACCCTAACCCCTTGGAACTGGGAGCACAAAATAAAGTCTTTCTTCCAAAATTGTCTCATTGTCTTATCATAGCAACATAAAAGCAACTAAGACAGATTCTGTAACAGATATAACACATAAGGACATTTTGGTCAACCATGGGCTGGCTGAGTATATGAAATGGACCAGAACAGTATACTATCTAATGGCATCACAGATATCTTAGTGTGTGTAATCAGACTCTTGGGAATTTCACACAAAGATGGAAATTACCTGATGAAACATTTCTCATGGGATGTCTCTGTGAGTAAGTAACAAATGACTTAGAACATTAACTTGATGGCTTATAAACAACAGGGTTGTTTCTTACAGTTCTAGAAAACTGGGAAGTCCAAAGCTTATGCACAGATGGACTCAAAATCTGGTTCATAGATGGTGTCCTCTAGCTATGTTCTTGTACATCAGAAGGAACAGGTAGCTTTCTGGGACCTCTTTTATGAGGGCACTAATCCCACTAATAAGGGTGCTATTCTCATGACCAAATCACCTTCCCAAAGACTCTTACTCCTGACACCATCACCTTATCTTTCAGCATTTCAACATAAGAATTTAGGAGGATGGAGGAGCATCAATGTTCAGGCCATAGCAATTGAATGGGGAAATTTGTCTTTTTGAATTTGTTTTCCTCACGTGCTTCATGTACACAAAGCCTTGTGTTTGCCTGTCTGTGATATGATGGTCCACAAACTGGTGCCGAGATAGGATGAGATGTAACTGACAGGGCTTGAGAAAGGAGACGTTCAAACGTGGTAAACAAGGCTTCCCTGGAGGACAGAGGAGGTATGCATCTTTCAAGATCTAAGAGTCATAAGAAACAGGCCACAGAGGGGGACACCTGACACAAGGGGACGCTCAGAAAGCATATGTACCCTCTGGGGACTGTGGGATCTTGAGCATTCTTAACAGTTACTTTAAAGAATAAGCAAGACATTCTCGGCAAGATGAAATGTGTCTTCAGAAGGCTGAAGGGACACATCAGGGAGCACAGTTCAGTTGAGCTTCTTATAAGCTGTCAAGGTTAGAAAGAGCCTAGAAAAGACTTTTAGAAAACTATTTTGACAGAAAGAAAAATAGGAAGATGGAAGATCTATTCACCACCATTAAGAGTAAAATAGCTGAGAAAATTGCCTCCAAGAAGAACCTTAGGGCAAGTCAGGGTGAGCTGGAGGGAGGAGGCTGCTTTTAAAAGCTAAGCTGGAACAAACACTCCAGGAAAGGGGCCACCCTGGAGCCAGAAGGCCCGAACAAACACAAAGTCTGTCTACAGCATGGTAGGCAGAACCTAGAATTGGGTACCAAGGGGAAGCTGAAAGCCAGAGGATGCAGGTACAGCTGGACTTGGGACTGTCTGTCTTAGCTTATAACCCCTAGGCCAGGAAGGACAATCTGGGCCTGCAGGATGTCTTGCCATTGGCTATGTGATGGACACTAATGCCATTTCCAGACATATACACAGAGAGAGAGAGAGAGAGAGAGAGAGAGAGACAGACAGACAGACAGACAGACAGACAGACACAAAGACACACACAAAGACATACACACAAACAGACACACAAAGACATACACACAAACAGACACACACAGACACACACAAAGACACTCACACACATACACACACACACTTATATATAATAATGGCCTCAAATACAAAATGACAAGCAGTTCAAATATACCAAGGAGAAGCCATAAAGTACTCCCTTTAAGTGCACAGGTCAACATTTCTCATAGTTATACATGTAGAGGAAATGCAGTGTCAGTTTGGGGCTATATGTCATTTCTGACCGCCACAGGGCTTAGAACACGTGCCCTGAAGATACAGGTGCACTACTAAGCTTCGGACAGATATTTTATTTTAGGTTCTCCTAAGCATGCCTTTCAGAACACAGCAGCTGGAGGCTTAGGACAGCTACAGTCAGAGATCTGAACAGCTTACTCTCAAGGCTGCCAAGGTGGTCTGGACCTGGATCTAACCAGTAACCTCTCTGACATTAAGACGATACAACCTTTTCAGATTGTTAAAATGTTGTAAAAGATACCCTTATATTTATTTTATTCTATCATTTAAGACATTTTTTAAAAACTCAAATCTTAGAGGTGTAAACGATACATCAAAGATGGCACAGATACGCATTAGAAATCCTTCTTCAGAGCAGCTGGGATGTAGCTCAGTCTGCAGAGTACTTGCCAGGAAGTCATGAGGACCTGGGGTCAGCCCCAGAGTTACAAAAAGAAAACAATGCTTACCTAGTGTGGTGGTGCACACCTGTGGGCCCAGCACACAGGAAGCTGAGGCAGGAGAATCGGGAGTTGGAGGCCATTCTTTGCTACTTAGTAAATTAAAGTCTGCCCAGACCTCAAGAGACCTATTTACAAAAACAAACAATAAACAACTGTCAGGGCCAGTAAGATGGCTTGCTGCCAAGTCTGATGACCTGAGTTTCATCCTCAGAACATGCCTGGGAGAAGAACTGACTCCCAAATATTGTCTCCTGACCTCCACATGTGTGCTGTAGCATGTGTGTGCTGTAAAGTGCACATGCTGAGACACTCACAATCAATCAATATAACAAATTATTCTACACAGAAGCTGAGCTAGCATGACTTCTGACCACAATGTGGAAAGTGCCTGTTTCCCTGTATCTAACCAATATTGACCACAGTTTATTTAAAAGTTATTACCAGTTTGAAAAGTGAAAAACGTTATCTCATTTTGTCACCTTCCTTTGATTAATCATTTTTGTCTATATATTTTTATCATAAATTACATATTCATAGTGACTTATGCCATGCTTTTGGATAGAGGTGTCAAGATTTTATTAATGGGTAGATTTGTTTCATGGTTTACAAAAAGCATTATATATATTATATATTATATAAAATATAATACATAATACATATATATGTATTATATATAATATTCCTAAAATGTAAAGTCTTTCTATACTGCACATGTTACTTGGACCACCTTAGCTGTTACAATGTTTTTCCTAGCTTGTCATTTACTATCTAACTTTGCTTAAGCTGAATGCTTTTATTGTGTTTGGAGACCTGGAAGTTTTCTGGTGTTCATCTAATCAAGTCTAACCATTTTCTTTCTCTTCCAGATTTTTCCTTCTGGTGTTATGCTTAGAAAGGCCCTTTTCTACTGTGAGACTACTGAAATATTGGCCAGCATGTTCTGGAGGTGTTAGGATTCTTAATGCAGCTGGACTTTATCTTAGGATAGAATGTAAGGCAGGATCAAATATCTACCCCAAATACCTGATTAGTCATATCATTCTTTATCAAGTACACTATGTACCATGTTTAAAAGCCATTTTCATGCAACAATAATGGAATAATAACTATATCTCAGAATATAGTTCCTTGGTGAATAGTAATTACATGCCAGGAACACCACAAAGTGCTTTTCAGGTATTAACTAATTTTATCCCACCTGTGGCTTTCACAGAGCAGGAGAATGGGACAAAGACATTCAAAGACTTCTGCAAGATTGCTTTTAGGAAATAGAAAGCCAGGAATCAGACTGTTATATTTGAATATGAAATGTCCCCACACGGAATCACTAATCTGAAAGGTTCTGGAAACGTGAGGGGGAAGGATCGTGGAAGAAGTAACTGAATGTGTGCCTTTAAAGGTTATTTCCTGTTCCACAGTTCCTTCTAGGCTCCTGATTTCCTGTCCACCATGAGGAGAATAGCCTCCTCCTCCTCCACACATTTCCATCATGATGTTCTACTTCCCCCTGGGGACCCCAAGTGAACAGAGCCAGTGGTGATGGATTGAAGTCTCTGAGTTTGCTAAAATAAATCTTTCCTTCCTTTAAATTGTTCTTGTTGGGAATTCTGCCAAGTAATGACAAAGCTAATTATGTGACTCAGCTCAGCTAACTCCAGAGTCCAAATTCTTTAAGGATCAGTTTCTTGAACTTGTGATAGAGCACTCAGTATATTTATAGACATTGTATTCTGTCTATAAATTAAAAAAGACATTATTTGCCTTTTCCTCATGATAATGCTATCTTAATTGGTTGGATATTTCCTGTAGGGAACACCGGCACTTGGGATTCCATAAACTGTGATATGATAAACAGACACTGTCCTGTGGCATGGAATTCTTTAAACACTTGGTGCTGGACCATTGGGCTCTGCTGCCATAGCAGATCCAGATCCTCCCAGAAGGGCTTTGGGGTTCAGTTTTTCAGCTCTGAACTGTGCTATGTCCTGCTCTCTCCTTTGCCCTGGTGGTGTTGTCTCATTGGTGACTAGGGAAATAAGCTCAGAGTAGAGTCAGGTTGACACCATTATCGTCTTTAAAGATGAAATCTATTTAAATGTCGCCTCTGCTTACTACATTTTGGGTCCTCTCCTGGTTTAGATAACCCCTTCCAACCTCACTACATACCTCCTGTGATTTCCCTGTTCCTCTCCAGCCCTTTCAGCTATGACCAGGGTCATTTTCCTTTGTCATTGCCCCTCCAGAATCACAACCCACTCTTCAGGGAAAACTCGCCTCACCCATTTCTTTGAGGTCTCTGACCACACACCCACGGAGCTCTTATTTCAACACAAGTAACTTGCTGAAGTTGAAAGAGCAATAAAGAGCATATTCATTTCTGGCCAAATTCAGCAATGGTCCATGTGCCCTTTAAAACCTCCTATCACATTACCAAAGCAGGATGTGATTCATCCCCAATAGGGTGTCCTCCCATAACGCATCAGCACAGGAAAGCTTGGGTCGGATACAAGCAAACTGCAAACAGCCCTACACAAGGCCCATTCCCACACTCTCCACAAAGATGTCATCTTCCACCTCTACATTGTTTAACTATATTTTATTTCTTGAATTCACTTCAGATTTCAGTGTTCTGTGTGCTGGGGGGGTCTGGGTAGAGATAGTTGATTCTGACAAGTTCGATCGCTTCATTGTCTGATGATAAAAGAACGTCAGTGACTAAGAGGAGAAATTACCAGAGAAAGGTGTGCTTGGGAGCATGTATTTTACCCCAAACATGTAGTAACACATGATCACATAGTGCTTGAACACAGTCAGTTTTCATTAATTCTTTAATCCAGACAGAAAGTATTTTGTGATTGCAGGGACCACGTAAGGTTACTGGATAAAGACCTCACATTTCAGGAAGATGACTTTTGAAAAGAACAAGTTTAATGAACCTCACTGGGCATCTTGGGGGCTTTTGTCAGCTCTGTGCTATGATTCTGCAAAGAAATTCGATAAAGAGAGAAAACTAAGAGTTCATCTGGAGCTTTATGTAATTTTCTTTTACATAATTACTTTTTGAAAGCCATGCTCTGGCTTGCAAGACTTCAAGGCTACGTGCCTGTATACAGATGTCTCTTCCTATTCATCATTATTTTAGAGAACACAGACTGATTGAACGTGCTCGTTCCCTGGACCCACTTACCCTTCGCTATCTCCTTCCAGCACAACACGTGTGTACTGAGACACACACACATCCAGCATGACAAAGTCAACATCAGAACATTCTGATCAAACCATCTGATTGTATTTAAGTGCTCCTCCCCCTTGTATAGTTCAGTTTGAAAGCTCCATCCTTCCTAGCACAAATCCACTCTTATGTTCATTTTTACCCTATTATACATTATTGACAAGATAAGGGGTTGTAGACCACCAGTTCTGAATTTGAATAATTGATGTCCTTGATAGCACAAAGAAACAGAAAAACCAAGCCATTTTCAAGTGAGGTTCTACATTCAGTATCGTGTTTTAATGGAATTGGATGTCTAGGTTCTAAAAGGGCCTTTTCTTATTTTATTTTTTTTTAGTTGATGACTATAGGGGAAACAATGTCATCTATGCTGATAGCTGCTCAAGTGGTTTTTGAAAGGCTCAAGTCCTACTTTCAAGTGACTTTTGTTGGCCGAGGATCTTCCAAAGGAAGTCAATTGTATTTAAACCCTTCCTGGCTTTAAGAGCTTTGATGTAACACTCTTTTTTTTTTTTTTTTCATTAGGCTGTGTATTTCAAGCATTGTTTAACACTACTAATGTCAAGAACTATGCTGCTTTTCTTCCTTTTTCCCTCCACAAATTGTATGTTCTTATGCTGTCCCCAATTCTCTTAAGATTGTCTCCTACGAAGCAATGATTAAAAGCCTTGACCCTGGGCCTTTCTCATCTGCTCAGTCTAAAATTACTTCTATGGAGTAGCCATCTTTCCAGGCAGTGAGGAAGCCATTCAGTAGCTCTTTGAATTTAGCAGAAACACAGCTAGATCCTTACAACAGGGTTGTGTTCCCAATGTCACTGCTTGCAGAATATTTTGTTAGAATTTTATACTTTCAAATTCAGAGACATTAAATCTCCAAAACAATGCTGTCATGTATTTTGCTATGAACCTCAGTCAGCAGCACGCTTTGCTCATTTCTTAAATGACAGGCCCTCATCCTCACTGACTCCATTTTCCCAGTCTGTTACTATCATCATGGTGTGGTCACAGAGAATTAGCATCAGGACCTATCACTGGACTCTTTCTATACTAGGCAGGGCTAGAAGCACCTGTGTGTGGCTGTACCCAGAAGAGCTGGGGATTATTTGTCAAGTGCTCTCTAGATGGCCAAAAGTTCCCACAGTGATTTGATTTAATGATGAACTTTGGGGCTTTGGTTTTATTTTTATTGATTAAGATCACTGTTATCCCATTTGTATTGATTATTTGGGAATTTCATATCACACTCATTTCCCAGTTCTCTCAGGGTCCACCCCTGACCCTTGTGAACCCACCCCAAAAAAGAAAAAAATAAAAGCAAGTCCACTTTGTCATGCCCATACATGCACTGGAGCATAGTCAAGCTCTCAGCAGCCAGCCTCTTAAAGGAAACTGAGTCCTTTTCCATCTGCACCCTGCCCTCTCCACCTCCAGAGGCCCTCAGTCTCATAGAGCTCCACTTCAGCATCATTATCACATTTTGTAAGAGTTCTCTTTGATGGTTTCCTGTCTAGGCTAGTACTCTTAGGAGGACAGAGGGGTTGTCACAAAAACCTTCTGTGTCCCTTTTCTTAACTGTGAGTCTGAGTCATTGACACCATTGCAAAAGGAGCTTTCTTGTCCTTTACAGCCAGTGGGAGCATGGATCACAGACTTGCACATGGTTTCTGGCAACAGCATGGACCACCACAGACCTGCACACCATCTTGATGAAGGAATATATATGTTGACACTCAATGGAATTGACATATTTTTGAAGATAACTGACCTGACATTGATCTTGATAGTGCAAAACAGTTTCTCTGCTATCACAGAACAAAAAAGGTTTATTCACTGCTTTGAAGTATCTATCCACTAAGGTCATTGTACTTCCTCCATTTACAGATAGAACAGACAAAGGGTATGACAAATAGCATCCTTGCTTAGGAAATTTTTTTCATCTGACCCAAGAAAACAATTTTGCATCTTCTTTTACAATATAAAGTATACATGTTGCTTATGCACTATTGCTATTCTTCAGCTTCTATTTATTATTGAATTCTCTGTCACCATGTATTGGCAGAATAAGGCTTAAGAGTATTAAAAGTCCAGTAGACAACTCTGATTATTTTTGTCTTGTGAACTGATTTACATATGTTAAGAAGTATATTTATACATTGCTTCCTGGAATTTGGAATGTTGCATTATAGGACGCTAATGCTTAGTTTATTTTAAGACTTATTATTTTATGATTCGACCACATTTTCTAATTATAAATCTTCTGTCTTCTGGAGAGTGAGTGAATGACGCATTCAGATTCTGTTGACTAATACAATGTTTTGAAAAGTAGTCAACAAAATCTCCGTTGTGTTAGTAGTTTCAATTCACCAGGAAAAGCCTACCTGCTTCAACCTATTATGACAACTAGAAGATGTATCTGGAATATTCTAGTTCATTTTCCTCACTTGTTAATACCTAGTTTTATTCCATCTCTTGTTTTGTTCTGTCTGTCATCCCCCACCCCACCTATTACTTTTTGAGTGTTTATAAGAACAGTTTCCGTGTTAAATTTAGTACCTTGAGGCTCAGGGTTACATTATTCAAGATGACTCACAAGAAGAAAAGCAGCTCCAGAAATAAACCATCCCTGCTGCCCTGGGCGAGTCAGTTAATCTTTGTGAAATCCAGAAAAACAAGACGGAAGCTCTCTAAAGTTGGTACAAAGACATAAGTCATGAAATCCTCTCCCACTAGGATGTGGGTCCTCAGGGTACTGGGGAGTGGGGGTGGAAATAGGAGGGTGACCTACTCCCCTTGGATGGGATGCCCACTCAAGATACTGGTAAATTACTGGCTGCCCGCTTTATAAGCTGTCGTGAAAAGAAATCACTCTTCAGTCTCCAGACAGGCTAGCACGTTGCATCAGAAGGAAATTGTATCATTACTTCCTGCCTTAGATAAACATTACGTAGGCAAACAATTCCCTGAGACCTGGTAATGTCTGATAGTCTTGAACTCATGAAACAAGTTTTCACTGTAATGACTTGAAGTCCTTTAAAGGAGAGTGGTTTTATATACGAGCCTTGTTTGAGTTACCCCCCCCTCCTGCAGTTGCCATGGTGACGCTCCTTAACTATACTTCATGGACAACCTGGCCAGGCTGCTGTACCAGCCTAATGTTGATCCCTCGTCATGGAGTAAAAGGTGTGGGTGTCCTTTCTACCATCGGCATCAGCGACGTAGGACAGTAAGTGTTTTCACAGTGAAGATCCCTCTTTGCAGTGACTTGTTAAACGGTATAACATAAAAGCTCCAGATGCAGAAGCTTAGTTCTCTCACCCTATCAACCAGAAAGCCCCTGTCCTCTGTACACTCGGCTTGAAATGAAAATTTTCCTCGTATTCTTCTTGTCCCCTTAGAGCAGTGGCTCTCAACCTTCTTAATGCTGTGACCCTTTGATACAATTCTGCTTGTTATGGTGGCCTCCAACCATGAAATTATTTCATTGATACTTTAATACTGTAATTTTGCTATTGTTATAAATCATAATGTAAATATATGACACCCAGGATGTCTGATATGAGACCCCCAAAGGGTCTAGACCCACAGGTTGAGAACCACTGCTTTAGACTCTAGGACATTTCTTTTCAATCTGATTAAATCATCTAGGATTCTCTTGTGTAGGCTTCAATGGGTCTAAATTCTATGTCTATCCCAGGATTGCACTGCTGCTGATTCTGGCCAATGACTACCCTTTGCAGAAAACTATACCTTTAATCCTAGTATTCAGAAGTCATTGGCACTCAGATCTCTGAGTTTGAGGCCAGCCTGGTCTACAGAGTGAGCTCAAGGCCAGCTAGGGTTACACCAAGAAACACTGTTTCAAAAAAAAAAACAAAAAAAACAACTGACCAACAGCAGCCACTGGCAGTTCCTCATCTGCAGGGATATTTATGACAATCAGTCATTGCTATAAAAATGCAATGTAGTCCAGCTACGTCACAGCACCTGTGAAACTTGTTCATGATTGTGTACTTTTCCATGACGTATGACAACAGTGTGGCAGCACGGTTCTTATGTAGTCTAAGAGCTGATTTCAATGTCCCCAAACTCAACCTGGAGCAAATCAAATCTCAGGATCCCCACAAAGTGACAATCCACACGCATACCATTGTTGGAAAGAGTAAGCATCTTAACTGACCTGGGAAAAGGCAATACCGTTATTTACTCGCTTTATCAATTCGACTTATAATTTTCCTGTCAATGTTCTGAGTTCCCTTACTATCAATTACATAGTCTTCCTCATTGATTTGAAGGGTGTTGATACCACTGCATCAATCAGGCTGCAATTTTAAAACAGATTTATTTAATTTAATTAAAATATAGTTTGACCATTTCCTACCTCTCTCTCTTCCTCCTACCTCTGCCATGTCTGTCTCCTCTCAAATCCACAGCCTCCCCTTCTTTAGCTGTTGATTTTATACATACATAGAACCAAATAAACAAAAACAATCTGTATTTTGAAGGCATATTATGCCGAAGTCACTGTGCTAGTCAGTGATGAATAAGAAGCAGAAATATTGTCTTACTTGTTTCCCTTCTATATCAGCCCAAATTTACAATACACTTAGCATTTTTCTTGGTAGTGTATATATCTCACTTTATGTCATGTTTTGTGACAGCTCCTTGTTCACTACCAATATTAGTACTGTACTTGTACTGTATTAATATCCACGCCACGTTAAAGCTGAAGGCACTGAGAACAGGTTTCTGGTTTGAGCATATATAGCAATCATAGTAACGCTAAGGCTGGTCAGTTGGCTCTGTGGTAAAGGTACTTGCTGTCAGACCTGATGACCCGAGTTCAATCACCAAGACCCACAGGGTAGAAGAGAGAACTGATTCCTATTAGCTATCCTCTGACCTTCATAGACACCATGGTAGGCACATGCATGCACACACACACACACAAATAAGTAAATAAATATACACATATATAAATAAATACTTAAAATGTAAAATATTAATGTTCATAACTGGTGGATCAGAGCTTGAGCTCAGAAAGTCAAGCTTGGAGATCTGCATTTTTTAAACACTCTTCTGGGTGTGACTGTCTCACTAGGAAAGCCATATTCACACTCACTCCTTGGAAAGGTATTTCACATGTAGGACTAGAGGCTGGAGAACGGCCTGCCCTATGAACAGAGATGCTGACAATCCCATTGATATGGCATTTGGAGGTGAAGGCTCTGAGGAGGAATGAGATTGTGAGGATGTTGTCCTTATCAGTAACATTTGTGCCCTTAGAGGAGGCCAAAGGTTAACTCTCCTCTCTGTTAGATTCCATCTGTGCATACAAGAAATCCACAGGCTGCATCCTGTCTCAGGATTCATCAGAACCAAGTCATGCTGGCAGCCATATCACATTTTACATACAGAAATTGAAGGTCCCCAAGTTTGTAAGTATTTGAACCAAAGTGGCCTGCTAATCAGCTTTCCGTTGCTGCCAAAACTATCGAAGAAAATCAACTTAATGAAGTATTTCTTTTTAGATGTTCAAGTGTATGATCAATTAGCTACTTTTCTTCTTTTTAATCACCAACTATTTCATTTTGTGTGTATGTGCGTGTGCATGCGTGCGTGTGTGTGTGTGTGTGTGTGTCTATGTGTAAGTGTGTGAACCATATACATGCCTGGTGACTCTAGGAACTAGAAAAAAACCACTGGATCTCTGGAACTGGAGTTACATGCAGTTGTAAGACATCGCGTGGGGCAACATGGGATCTTAAACCCTTAGCCATCGCTCCAGCCTTCTCATTTTCTTCCAAGTCTGTGGCCAGGTAGGACATCATGGTGGGTAACATACAGTAGTAGTGTCTGTTACGTTGGCAAGGAAGCAGGGAGAAAGACTCAGCTCCCGCACCAGAGCTCTTCCCCTAACACTGGCTCTGAACGGAGGGCGGCATGAGTTTCTGAATTCCCAGGAAGATTACAAGATCATGATCCAGCAGGAGGCTTCCTGGCAACGAACCAAATGGACCTGCTAACCACTTGAATAAGAAAACACAATAATTCTAGACAGTTTAGAAAACAACACAGAGCCTACCTGAAGGTGTAAATTGACACACAGTCTGGCCATGGTCCACTCTCACTTCTTTAGAGTGTTTTCCTTCAAAATGATTCTTTTGCTTTTGGCTGCTCTAAGCCTTGGAAATGACCCCAACTTTGCTCTACAATAAACTCTATCTTCTGATGCTATACTCAGTGTGCTGTGCCTCAATTCTTCCAGTGGAAATTGTAAGAACTGTGGAGCTGAGAGACCAGAGCAAAATCCTGGTAATAGTTGGAGCCCTTGTGATCCACTCACCTCCCAAAGTCTCCACTCCTGGACACTGCTGCATCAGGATCGAGTCTGAAACATGAGCTTTTAAAATATAAGCTATAGCCAGGCAGTGGTGGCGCACGCCTTTAATCCCAGCACTTGGGAGGCAGAGGCAGGTGGATTTCTGAGTTCGAGGCCAGCCTGGTCTACAGAGTGAGTTCCAGGACAGCCAGGGCTACACAGAGAAACCCTATCTCAAAAAAAAAAAAAAAAAAAGTAAGCTATAGAGTGATCCAACCAACAATAAAGGTCAGAACTGACCCACCAGTGTCACTAGTGACTAGTGTCACTCAACACCGCGTTGCTAAGCACTGCACTCACTGAGACACTGATTACAGAAATGAGTGTGAAGCTAGGGGCTGTTTGCATGCTCCCCCTGCTTCCAATCATTTCCCCATATGCCGCCATCCCATCTTGCTTTAAAGTGATGTTTTAATGAATACCTCGAACTCTTAGTGCCTGGAATGTAATGTGTACTCTCTGATCTAGTGAATGAATGAATGAATGATTGAAACCCCCACAAAAAGTCATTGGGGCTAGAAAAAAAAGACGTTGAAGTTATTTGCTCTGAGACAGCACATGGCACATTCCTAAAAACAAAGCTAGCAATAAGATAGTAAATAGTATCAGAACAACTTTAAAGGGATTTTTTTTTCTGATAGAGAAACATCCCCGTGGACTGTGTCTTATTATTTCCCAGGCTTCTCACTTTTCACAATCACATTAAATCTCTCTGTGCTTGTCACTGAATCGTGTGAAGATCAAGTATATGGAAGATGCCCTGCACTTGTCGAGGTGCCTGTGATTGCGACCATTCATTTTCGTTCTCTGTTTCTTCTTTCTTTTACATTTGTTCTGCCTTCCCGTGCAGAGCAGCGAAAACAATTTTGTATGTGTGTGAGATATTGAACTTTTAGGTGACTGTTGGCAGAGCCACCCCTCATCCATTTTAACAGTCTTCCTCCAAATCAGAATCAGAGTTGATGAAAAATTTGAATCTGTTTTTAGTGCAATCAAGATAACTTGGCAACAAAGGGCCAGGTTCAGCCCAGAATGAGAAATGAAGCTATTTGTTCACATGGGAGAGAGTATCGTTTACACAGAGCCATCTCAGCTCAAACATCCTCTGTGTTTAACCCCAAGGGAAGTAATGGAAATCTGATTTATAGTGGCTCTTGTCCACTTGGCTGAGACCACCAAATTGTTTGGAATATGTATGACCCAAGCTTCAACCTTGACTTATGGCAGGAAGGCTGTGTTGCCTGGAAAAAAAAACACAGAACGAAATATAAATGTGATCATGTGTAAAAGAGATCAGTAGTTCTCAACCTTCCTATGCTCTTAATACAGTTCTCCATATTGCGGTGACCACAACCAAAAAATTATTTTTGTTGCAACTTCATTTTGCTACTGTTATGAATCATAATATTTGACAAGTGACCCATGTGAAAGGGTCATTCAACCCTCCAAAGGGTGCAACCCAAGGTTGAGAACCACTTCTCGACAAACGTACTGCCAAAATCATAATTAACCTATAAGAGAGCCAAGGGACCCAAAAGACCCAACTTTCCAGATATCTTCTTTTATATCAAGAGAGCCGAGGGCTCCCCAAGGACCTATCCTTTCATCACACCGGTGAAACAACCTAAAGAAAAACATACAGAACCATTTCAATAGGAAAGAGATAAGAATGCAAAGATTCTGAAGAGATTCTGTCCCCAGGCAGAGCACTTCACCAGTGAACTAGGATAAACACTGGTGGTAAGTAGTAGTGGGCTGTGAAATCAGCTCTGTGGGTTCTAGACTCAGGAAATCACTACTAACAACACAGTTTGCATTGCTATGGCACTCTCTGGTTTGCAAAGCATGCACACCTATGTCATAATTTTTTTCTTTCATAGTAACCATGATAGAGGGTCAGTCTCCTTTCCTTATAAATAAATAAAAAGCCTAGGAAAGTTCAGAGATTGCCCCCCAATGTCTACATAGCTTTTATATTGTAGATTGGAGTTAGAACTAGTTCTTACTATTCTATATCCCATTTCTCCTACTCACGGCACAGTTGTTATGACTGATGGAGAGAACAACTCAAATGGACAGGGAGTAAAATTTGAGAATTAACTTGATTGAGGTCATTCATTTCACAATCACCTTGAATTGGTCCCACACTGATAGTCAGTGCAGGGAGTCCCACGCAAAGAGCTGCATTCTCCCCAGACCTGGGCTGTGTGATCCTTAGCTCAGCTCTTAAGAGGCACAGCCTCAGTCCTCCAGCTGAGATTCAGACGGCTTTGGAGAATGTGAAGAGTCCGGTGCATTTGGGGCTAAGTTTTGCAATGGCTGGGATTTCATCCCATAGAGTTGACAATATAACCATGGGAGTACCTGGAGACGGAGCCCAGAGTGCAGATATGGGCAGTTTGGGCAGTGATTCCTGGACTGTAGAGGGGAGCTCGGAGATAGTCATGAGCACTGAGGAAAGAAGCCGTTTGGCATAATGACCACGCAAAGCCAGTATGGACAATGGGAAGATCTGCTTCGTAAGCAGGAGAGGCAAGCATGAAGAAGTCCAAAGGAACTTCAAGGGAGGGCTCTAATTAATCATGATGACTGAGCCATAAACTTGTCCTGTGGTAAATGGAATGTATTTCCCTTCTCTTCTGTGTCTCTTTCTTGGAATTTCTTTTGTGTATGTGCAATTTCCCCAAACATCAAGCATTGTGGGAAACATGAAAACATGGCTGGTGCCATTGTTCGTTACATGAAATGTGCCATGTCACTATGAGAAGAAAAAGAACAGCTGCCTTTCTGGGTCCTGTACCCCCAAACACTCAGAATTCTCTTGCTTTTGTTTCACGCCCAGAAAATGAAAGATCAGCTTTTGCCATGCTGGCTACTTGAGAAGAAATAAGTCTTTGCCTTTATTAGTTCAACCCAGATGTCTTCCTTCACCTCTGTACATTGCTGAAGGCAACAGATCCATCTTTTCTGAGACTTCCACTTGTCTTGGCAACTCTCTTAGCAGAACTAGTAAGTTAATTTCCCAACTGTTAAAATTTGAATCCTGGATGTTCTCCAAATGGCCATGTGTGCTAAGGACTTGTTCCCCAGGGTTTAGTATCGGGAGGCGTTGGGGTCTCTAAGGGAAGGGGTCTGGTAGAAGGCCTTTTGTGGGACCCAGGATCTTCTTTTTCTTTTTGCTTCTTGGACATGACATGAGTGGTTTTCCTTAATGTACACTCCTTCCATAAGAGCTTCTTTGCCATGGGTGTAAAGCAAAAAGAACAACTGAGGGGCCAGCAAAATGGCTCAGTGGGTATATGTGCTTGCCTTGAAAGCCTGATGTCCTGAGTTCGAGTCCCAGTTCCCACGATGGCTGAGCAGTCAAGAGCACTTGGTGCCTCCCTTTAGTTCCCCACACCCACACTGAGGCACACAATCATCTGTAACTCTAGGCTCAGAAAACGTGTCACCTTCTTCTGGTGTTCACAAGCAGGAATGCACTCTGTGCACATATATATGAATGTGTATGTGTATAGATATGTATACATCTATTTTTAACAAAAAGATCAACTGATTATAGACCAGGAGTTCCAAAGATGTCTATCAAGGCAACCCTCTTCTCTTTATAAGGTGGTTTTGTCATGCATGTTTCTGTAGTAGCAGAAAGCCAACTAACACATGGCCTTTCTCCCTCCCGTATTCTGTAATGCAAACACTATCTATCTACCAGAGTATGTCTGCTCATGCCACCACCCTATGGAAGGTCAAGAGTTCTTAGCAGAGCTCATACAGCCTTCAGGTTGTGCCCTTCATTTTCACACCTAAATTGCTCACATCCTGTACATCAGACATCTCAATCCAAGGTCAGCTTCATCCTCTCCCTCTTCCATGGTGTGACTTATGATATTGCTGCAATCTGAAAGGATGTTACCACAGGCTCCTGTGCCTGCAGATGGTTGTTTTTATTTTTATTTTTTAAAACACTTTACAGAACCACCTCCTCTCAAAGAGAGCAAAGGTAAAGCACAAGGGGCTTCCTTTAGTCTTTTTTCCCATGACCCAATTTTTGTGTTAGTTAAACAGCAAGGTTTACAAAGCCATCCCATCAAATATAATTATCTTCTGACTTTTTCCATTGTTTATCTCAGCCAGCTATGTATTGTTCTAACAGGATGCCAAAGAGTAGATGATTTCTGGGTAAAACATGTTTCTTACTGTTCTAAGGCCCGGAAGTCCAAGATCAAGGAGTCCACATCTGTCAGGGGCTTCAGGCCCTGTCATCCTACAATCGAGAGTGGAAGGGTCTAAGAACTTGAAAGCAAGCTGGAAGTGGAACTCACAGCCTCAAGCCCTTTTATAGCTAGCCTTGATCCATACATGAGGATAGACATCTCATGACCTCAACATCTCTCAGAAGTTCTGTTTCTCAGTACCACACTGGAATTAAGCTTCCAGCCAATGCTCTTTGACAGTCACATTTAAATTAGGCCATTACTCAACACAAATTACACAATTATTTACTGTGTCTGATAGATATTGCATATTCAAAAGGGAACAAAAATGAGCATCCAGCTTACCATGTAGTGGAAAAACTCAACAATCGAAATATTACATATAAACTAGAAGCACTGACTACGTTAATCACAGTTGAGGGGGAAAACGGAGCTCTATGGAGGCATAAAAGTGTAGAAGCGGGACCCATGAGGAGGTGACAATTGGTTTAAAATGTAAAGTGGGAATAGATGTTGACTAAGTGAGGAGGACAGAAAGCACTCTTCAGGAAGTCTTACTTTTATTTACCTCTCTTTATGCTCGTATGCATGGAGGTACAGACTGCATACGAAGGAGACTGAAGATATTATGAGTCATATATTTTAAATATTTATTTTATCTTTACCTATGTGTCTGTGTCAGGGAGGGTATGTGCACATGTGTGCAGTGCCATGAAGATCAGAAGAGGGCTTTGGATTTCCTGGATCTGGGGTCGCAGGTAATATTGTAAAATTGGTACTGGGAATTCAGATCAGGTTCTCTATGAAATCAATACATACTCTTGACCAATGAACCTTTGAGGAGATATTTTGAACAAGGAGTGATATCGTTGAAACAGGTTCTAAGAATTGTGTCATTACTCTATGCGAAAGACGTTCTTGAGAACATTTGAATTTCACTGATGACAGCCCTCTTTGCTCATCATCCTAGGAGAAGAAAAGTTGCATTTGTGGTCCTCTTCAAAAGACCAAGTGCCAGCAAAGGATGGGCCAACAGAAAATTGGTAAGAAGACAGCCTCTTAGAAGCAGGGGCCAAGTGTCTGAATCCAGCTGTCTAGAAGACAAAGGCAAAGTTGGGAAAGAGGAAAGGAAGGGAAGATGAAAAAAGAAGAAAGAGAAAAAGAGACTCGGAATCATGATGAGACAGTTGTGGCCATCAAAGAATTAAGAGTCAGATTCTTTGGCTTGATCAAGAGCCAGGGAGTCCAAGTTTACTGCTACCAGGGTCAGAAGAAACTGGAACCTTGGGATTCTGCAGGAGTAAAAGTCTGTTTATTTTCCCAGCCCAAAGCTGTTGGCTTCAAAGCCTCAGGGTTCTTTGTCACTGTTAGAACCCTCGGGGGCTGAGGGAGAAGTTTCAATATAAAATGGATCTCAGTCCTAGGACTCAAGCTGGGACCACTCTGTGTGGCCAGTCTCCGCTAAGGGAAATTTGGGAAACAGTTGTTTATATCTTTAATGATAAAAAATGGTGTTATTGTTACCCGGGTCTCATTAAGTCCTTCTCTCTTTCATTTTTCTAACTCACTGTGCAGACAGATTCCTAATGAATTTTCTTTCCTCCCCTTAAGCCTCTAAAGTAATGCCAAAAGCAGACACATAGCTCTACCTCTTAGGAGAGACCATTGCTTTCCAACCTGGGGAAGCATCAGGGATGGATCTCCACCAGCTTAGCGAAAGCTTAGTCACCAGGGTACAAGACGGCAGCTGTCTCCTACAGACAGGGGCTGCTCGATGATCCAAGTACATGCTCTCTCGTGTGGCTTTGGACTCAAGTACTCATCTGAAAATTTGCATTTTACTTTCTACACAGGCCCCAACGCCTTTCAGAAACTAGAATATGCATAACTCATTGGCTTATGTTCTCAAGTGTCTCTGAGTAGAATATAGCCATCCCAAACCTCAGGTTCGTAAGGAAAATTCAAAAGAAAAGCCTTGTGAAGAACAGAAAGTGACATTTGCAGGAACAGCCAGGAATCATGGTTTAAGTTTCATGACTTGTTTTCAGAAGGAACATGTTCACAAATCCTTTTAGAAGGAATAGGGTAGAAAAAGATTACTCATTCACTAGAGATGCGTCAGTAAATGCTAAGCCTTCCGCTAAACATGAGAACTTCCACTGCATTTATTTATAGTGTGTATGTATGTATATGTGTGTGTACATGCATGTCTGTGTTATGTATGCATACACATTCACATACTTATACATTTATGTGCACAGATACATATTCATATATATACACATATGCACAAATATATACTATTCCATAAATACTATATAACATAAATAAAGTATATAAATATGTATATGTACATATTTATTTATATATCTCACTGTCTTGGACCTCATTCAGTAGGCTAAGATGTCTGGCCAGCAATTTGCCAGGGATCCGCCTGGCTGCATCTCTTTAGAGCTGGGATTACAATCTTAGTTATCATGCCCAGCTTCAGGATTACGCCTCATGCCAGCATGACAAGGGCTCTTCCAGTTGGCTTGCCTCCTTAGCCCGCTGGGAAGAAGTTAGGATTCGAGTCTGTACGTCCATCCTCCTTCGCCCCTAGGCGATATGTGACATAGTATAACAGACGGTTTAGGGACTCACAACCCAGCTGTCAGTCTTGATTATTATTTATTTTTATTGCTTCCCAACTTCTTTTCCTTTGACTTCCCAACTCCACCGTTGAGTACCAAGCTGTAAAGCAGGAATTGTTCCCAGCTGGTGCTGAAGAAGAGAACCTGGAAAGCCAATATCCAAGAAAAGGATGTCACAGGAGCTAAGAATACATCTTCCTGGTATGTCCTTCAGCCCAGAACAGGAAAAAATATTTCCACTTTCCTCAGGTCTTGGAAGCATTCCATAACTCAGCTAAATAAGGACAGTCTAATACATAGCCCACCAAAAATGTGTCCTTCCTCAAGAATATTGTAGTTAAGATGATGGGAAATAAGAGAACAGAGTCACCAAGAACGTTCATGCTTTAACATCCAGCAAATTTTCATGGGCATCTGCTGATATCTCAGACACTGTTCTAGGGGCATGGAACAGTGTTCACAAACAACCGTCAGGAATATGTCCTTATGTTGACATTTCTGCATATAGACAGGCAATAGCCAGTGAATAGGCAAAGAAAGAAGCAATACACCATGTTAGAAGGTGCCAAGCTGGGGTCATCTGGAGGAGGAGACGCACAAGTTATAGGCCTAAGCAGCCCAAGAGGTCAGGCACTAAGTGCAAAAATACTCTTATGGCCCTTGGGTCTGAGGGTGTTAGATGCTCCAGTATAGGGGAATGCCAGAGAGGGAAGACAGCAGTGGGTGGGTGGGTAGGGGAATACCCTCATAGAGGCAGGGGAGAGGGGATGGGATAAGGAGTTTCCAAAGGGGAGACCTGGAAAGGGGAAAACATTTGAAATGTAAATAAAGTATCAAAAAATTTTTTAAAAAAGACTCTTATATTTGAAAAAAAAAACCTTGAAGAACATTCAAGAGGGAAAAACTCACAATTTGTTTTCTATCATTTAATAGAAACTGAAACCTAACTTCAAGTCTCACTGCCCAAATCAACTCAAATCCTTGTTGAAGATGAATCCATGTATGTCCTTAATCGGTGCCCTGCTTATTAATAGTACTCCTTCATATCTATGCTATTAGCAAGCGTGGTGGTAGCAAGCATAGTGGTGCATTCCTGTAATACCAGCAGATGGCAGGGCTTGAGACAAGAGGATTTTGAGTCTGAAGTCCACCAGGACTACGAAGTAAATCAAAGGCCTGCCTGGACTACATAGTGAAGCCCCATCTTAAAGCAATCAAAGAAGAAAGGAAACAAACCAACAAGATATATTTGTGCTATGTTGGTGAGTGACTGATAAGTAAATTTAAAACCTGCCCCTGAGAAATCAAGAATTCCTGTATTCCAACAAGTTGAACTCCATCTGTCTTCCAAAACAGCAGGATCTCCCTTATTCAGACTAATCATTTTCCTCTCCCACAAGTAAGGCCTGGGACAAAGGCCATACTTCAGGAATGTGGCCAAACAAAACCTCAACATTTCAGTAAGCAAGTTTTACGGAAATATCAACTGTCATGAGAGGTTGGGGGCAGGATTGTTTCTCAAACTTCAATTTCTATCTACCTTCCTTTGCTGTATATGGAAGTTCTTCTGAGGCTAAGCATGTATATTTCCCCCTCTGTGCCCAACCTGGGGTCCCTACAGGGGCTTTGGCAGCTGGCAGCTGGTAGGAGTTTGCTGAGCTCTGTTCTAGCTAATGAGGGGAACACTGAGTAGGGAGCTTTGGTGAAAACCAACCCAATACCAGCTGCAGGCCTGGAGGTTCTAGTTATTGTGAGTGGTGACAGTTAAGGGCCGAGTGTCCGATGACCACGCAAAGAGGTCATTGGAAAGAATAAACATGACACATGATTTGCATAGCAGTCTTCTTTGAAATTAAACAATAATCCAACCCTTTCCTGGCAGTGAGGTCTGATCAGGGTTTCCCTATGCATGTCCTTCAAATGTGCTTCTTGTTCAAACATCTGGGACTGTCAACTGTGACAAGCTATACTTATCTGTTGTAACATCTGGTTTATGGGCAAGAAGCAGACTCTAGGGAGATTTTATTGGACCTATAAGAAATTTTGGTGTTTGTTTTTGATGCTGGAAAAGACTGCCACAGAATTCTTTAAAAATATTTTGGACAAGAACCAATCAAAGTTCAGAGTTGTGGATCTCAGTCCCAACAGATATATCTACAGTATAACTCCTACACCTAAGGCTCAGGGATTATTGGAGAAGAGGAGACAGAAAGACTGTAAAAGCCAGAGAAACCTGGAGTTTCCTGTGAGATTGTGTCTCCCAGAAATGTCAGAAGCTACACCTATAAGGTCTCACCAACACAACTGTCTAAATATGAGCTGAACAAGGGCAATAGCAATAGACATGCCAAGTGGATGGGGGAAAGACCATGGGGCCTCAGCCCACTAAGGAATGCCGACAGCATACCAATTAGTTGTCTAATACTATCTTAGTTAGGTTTTCCTTCTGTGAACAGACACCAAGACCAAGGCAACTCTTACAAGGAACAACATTTAATTGGGGCTGGCTTACAGGTTCAGAAGTTCAGTCCATTATCATCAAGGTGGGAACATGGCAGCATCCAGGCAAGCATGGTGTAGGAGAAGATGAGAGTTATACATCTTCATCTGAAGGCTGCTAGCAGAATACTGACTTCCAGGCAGCTAGGATGAGGGTCTTAAAGCCCACACCCACAGTGACACACCTACTCCAACAAAGCCACACCCACTCTAACAGGACCACACCTTTTAATAGTGCCACTCCCTGGACCAAGCATATACAAACCATCACAAATACCAAATGGTCAGCCCAAAAAACTTACATACAAGTGACATACAAAGGTAGTAGGCTGTATTTACGTATTTGAGAATACACATGCATGCTACACACACACACACACACACACACAGAGAGAGAGAGAGAGAGAGAGAGAGAGAGAATAAAACAGAGTAAGAAGAGATATATGGCTGGATTTGAAGGGAGGAAAAAGAAGAGGGAAATTATGTAATTATATTATAACCTCAAAAAATAAAAGAAATAAATTTTTAAAATAGTTTCCAGCTCTTAAAACATGGAGGCTTCATATAAAAATCTTGAGGTCCAACCTCTCTCCCTCTTCCTCTCCCTCTCTCTTTCTGTGTATTTGCATGCGCACATTCATATATTACTGATGGTTTGTTTGTTTTGTTATTGTTGTTTGGTTTTGAGACAAGGTCTCTCTCACTGGTTGGCCAAAGAGTCTCAAGGACTTTGTCTCTGACTCCTCAGCATGGGGCTTCCAAGCATGTGCCACCATGCCAGGCTTTAAAAAAAAAAATGTCAAGTATGGGAATCAAGCTTGTCCCCTCTTGTAAGGCCAGTGCTTTCATGGCTAAGCCACCTCTCCATCCTCCAACTTGTTTCAACAGATCAAAAGATCTAGAGATACCAGTAGGAAGGACCCATGTCTGCACAGCCAGAGCCCGTCCCTGCATGTCATATTGAAGCCCATTGGTCCTTGACTTAATCTAGACCTAGTTTCTTGCATGGATCTTAGAAGCCTCTTTGAAATTAAATTGGAAAGCATTAAGTTGGTATCAATTTCTTTGTCACTATTTCTGAGCAGGGAGCAACAGCCATCATTTACTAAGTTCTCCTGTGTGCCCATAAATGGCCCTGCTGTCTTCTTGGCTATGAACTCAGTGAAGGATGTCCTATCAATGTCTCCACATTACAAAAGAGAAACTGTGACAAAAAGAAGCCATGCAGCTAATAAAAAGGAGACAAAAGAGAGCTGGCCCCAGAACCTCAGAGGTGGGTGGCACTTCTTAATACAGGCCTTTTGGAGCAGCTAGATGTTCTGCTGAGAGCATCTTCAGTCTGGTGGTCCTTCTCATGATGAATTACCTGGCTCAGTTCTAGCTTCTCAATTTTTTCTCAGTCTATGTACCTTGCACCTATAGATAAACATTACACTAGGGATAAGGGACATTGTATATTTTGTATGACATGGGGTATATGTGTGTCCTACTGATCAGATTACACAATTGTTCACCTATTCTAATTATCCCTGTTCCTTAAAGAACAGAAAAACTAGATGCTGGTTTTGGCTGTTGGATGAGAATGAGCCAGAACTTGTTCCTTGTTGGAAAATATCACAGAAGGATGGATAACATGGCTGTCAGAAAGACTACATTCCTAAACACCACTTGGATTTAACCTGTGCTGCAGCCAAAGCCATGTGCTAAGGCCAAACCTCTCATATTTAGCTTACAGCCTCTTTTAGTCTCTGCTCCACAGTAAGACAGTGATTCCCAGCCTCTTGCACAGCCTCAGCTCTGTCCAAACTTGGACTCCTCCCAAGTAGCTCCCTGGGGCTCATGGTGTCCTGCCTGCTTCCTGTGTAGCAAGAGCCAGCTCTCCTTCCTGGTGGCTCCTTCATCCACAAGGCCTGAAGGCTAACATCACCCCTTTTCTTTTTAACAAAATAAACCACTTATGTGTTATTTATTTTATTTTATTTCAGAATATTCCCACTGTAAGGATGGTTTCTTTGTGTGTTTTTTGGTCAGGTTTTTTTGTTGTTGTTGTTGTCATTGTTTTGTTATTGTATGTTATTGTTTGTCTTCAGCCCAGGTTGAAGACACTGTGACTGGCGTCCTGAAGGCAGTGCCTTTGAGCTCTGGAATTTTCCTTAAGTCCTAGCCAGCCACACCCTCAGCTTCCTGTGGGCCCTGGCCCGCGAGCCCCTCCAGCTGCTTGTGAGTGGCTCTTGCTAAGGCTCCAAACTTGGCCTCTCTGGGAATCATGAATAGCCAAGTTCCCATACTCCTCCTCAGACACTGTCAGGCCCCTAGTCTGCTTGAGATGTATTCCCTACCTTTGTTTTTCAGGACTTTATAATTTAAATGCATCATTTTGCAGCTGAGGTACAAATGATTAAAAAAAAATAGAAAAAAAAAAAAAAAGAATGAAAACCTGGTGGTGCGAAACTGACTTGACTTCTCTTGAAACATGATATTTGCCTCACCCTCGACTTAAATTTTATTTCCTTTTTCTTTTTTCTTTCTTTTCCCTTAAGCACAGTCTACTCGCAGTCTCTGTTATGGACTCAATGTCTGTGTCCTCTTGAAACTCAAGTGCTGAACTCAGAGACTTGACTCCTTTCAGTTTCTAGATTCTGTCAAGTTGACAATCAATCTTAACTGTCACAGGGGGATAAAGTTCTTAGGATGGGAGTTTGATTTTAAGAGTAAAAGAAGGGCTAGCCTGAACTATATGGTAACAAAAAAGAAAGACAGAGAGAGAGAGAGAGAGAAAGGACTTCACCTATGCATGTTAGGATACAGGAAGGCAGCTGTCTATAACCCAAAGGAAAGCCCTTCCCAGGAAGAGAATCAATTACATGTTGAAGCAACTTACACTATGGTGCTCAGTTATAGCAGCCCAGGCTGATGGACCCACTCAAGAGGAAAACTCATGAACATGGCATCCTTCGAATTGTACTGCATAGAGCCACAGATGTTTGCTTTGTTCACTGATACAGAGCAAGTGCTTAGCACTTAATAGGCACTCAATAAAAAGTTCACTCAAGGGAGAAAAGTGCTTGTTATTTAGGAATCATTATTATAGACCCGTTGGTAAAGCTTTTAAAGATAAACAGTTAAATGGTCTATTTCATATCAATTTCCTTAACAAGAAATAAGGGTGTCTTCTCAATATGAGTCACTTTGTATATGTGGGTTGTTTTGGGGTCTATCTTTTTCACGAAATTTCACATAACCAAGGTGTCTCTAAGAAAACAAATATTCAAAAGGTAAAGTTCTCCTTTTCTTAACTCTTAGAGAAGAAGTCATCTGAAGGCTTTTGTAGATGGTTACATGAACTGCATAAATAATATGTATTATCCGCTTCCTACCACCAATTTCAAGACATTTTTTGATAAAGGTTTGTATCAGGAAAGTTTTTCTCTGTCTTCCAATAAAACAAATATTTTATTTATGTTTAAGCAGGAATGTGTGGTCAACATCTTTATGCTTGTGATATCTAGTATATAGTAGGTAATAAATATTTGTGGATGGATTGTATTTAGGGATAGTTTGTTAAGGGGTTCATAGCATCATATATTTGCCTTGTAGTCTATAACTTTGATACGCAAATGCCATGAAGCTTCAGTCTGTCCTTGCTTTATGTTACTGCTGTACATGTCCTTGAAGGATGAAAAAGTTCAGCCTAGCTCACTTCATTTTAAAGCAAATGGGCTTTGAAAAGTCTTTTCTCTTGAGACTTACGGAAGGAGGATGCTGTGAGTGAGAAGGAACTACCTAGAAAATTCCCTAAGTTCTATGAGAACAACGGATGGGACGGTTTTGAATAGAGTTGACAAGGTTGCTTGTTATTAAGAGGGACATTGCTGTTTGGAGAAGAGCCTAGGAGTCTACACTGTTACATATGCACTCTGAGGTAGAATCGTGAAACACTGACCAAGATTCTCTATATATGAAGATACACCATGGAATCGCAATGTGTCACTACAGCTCCTCTTGTTAAGATGCAAATTCTTATCTCCCCACCCTTGAGTCTAGGCTGGTCATGTGACTTGCATAGATCAACAGAAATGGCAGAAGCCATACTTGGTCAGTTCTCGGCCTGATCTTCAGAAGCCTGGCTTTCATGAATTCTTTCATTTGCTGCCACTGTGTGTTAAGGCTTGATGCTTTATCTGCTTTATGTGGTAGACACCTGCTTCCTAGTGGTTATCAGTATGTGGTGATATTCTAGGAATTTTGAGAGGATAGGGTCTAGCTAAAGGAAGGAAGTCACCGGAAGTGGGTCTTTGAAGGTTCCAGCTACTTTCTAGATCCCCTTCTTTTCTCTATACACCATAAGGTTGAAAAGAAAAAGAAAGAAAGCAAAAACACTATGCCACATTGCTATTACCATATGTTCTACCTCACAACGAACTTTTAGAATCAAGGAGTCAAGGGCCCCAAGCTAAAATCTCTGAAACTGTGAGCTAAAATACGTCTTTGCTCCTTGCTATCATATAGTTTGAACATGGCTTTGTAACAGTAATTAGTACTACATAAGCAAACTCAATCTAGACAATCAAAATGTTGGAGATACCTATCACCCAGATGATGGCTAATCAATGAGTAGACATTTGAGTTGGACCATCCAAATCCTTGAAAGCTCACTAGAGACACACCAAAGTAGGTATACAAACTGAGTCAAGCTGAACTACTAAATCAGGAAACTCACAGTTAGCCTGATGTTTGTGTAGAATAAGAGACTAATGTCTAACTACTACACATCTTAAATAATTCCAGAAATCAAACAGAGTTTGTGTTTAGCATTGGCCAAGAAGATTTATACTTTTATTTGAATAAAGACATATATATATATATATATATCCTAATCTTCATAAATTCTTGCAATTTGATTCTTCTGCTCTATCAATTAATACAAGTAAAATTTAACATAGAATAATCTTATATTAATTGTGGATAGTTTTTTTTTTAATCCATCAAACAATACCAAAAATAGCACCAAGAATTTCTGGAGAGGAGTAGGGTTAGGTTTTAGAAATAACCAACCACCCTTAAAACTGTGATTACAGGCATCACAACCGCCTCAGACACCCTGGGTTTCAGTTTACCCATCCTCACCAACGGAGGACAAAATTGGCATATAAATTAGTAAAAACTTTTAATTTTTCCACACCTACACTAATAGGCTAATCTATATTAGTAGTTTTCCAAGGAGTGCGATTTGAGAGCCTGGGAACGGGTGCTGAATTCTTCTGTTTTCTAGCAGCAGAATTCTCTGTGCTCCCGCTCTTCCTCTGCCTAGTAACACCACTGCATTTTAGCCTTAATGATTAATGTCTATGGCTGATGTTTTCAGATTAATGCCTCAATGACTGGACAGGAAATCTGGTTCCAGCCCACAGGCAAGTTGCCTTAGCTTGTTATTAATCACCAAAAACATAAGCTGCATAGAGTCTCTGTTGCAAATGAGAGAGATAAATTTAGTTATATTGATAATTTTAAATTCACCTCTAGGCAAGCTAGGAAGCCTAAGGGAAAGCATTTTAGGAAAAGGGTTGTCTGGAAGAACAGCAGAAATTGGGTTGTGGGAGCAACTGCACATCTCCTTTGGAGGCTGAAGAACAAGCTACAGCAGGTGATTCTTATAATCTGACAGCAACAATGAGCTATTTGTGTTTAATTAGCACATTGATTAGAAGTTTAACAAGTGCATATATTTTCCTTTTACTAGTTAATAGGCTTTCCCATTGGTAAGAAAAAAATCCAGGCATGGTCTCACCTACTATACAGCTCATGATATTATGAAATAAAAAGAAAATGTCACAATAAACTGATCTAAGAAGAAACCCCTGTTTTAAATCAATGTTGTTTGACCATTAAAAGAATCGTATTGTGCTTTTGATTTACATGAAATAGGTTTAGAAGAGAGCAAGTGTATATTCTTTGAGGAACTCCTTTACAACCCAAGAGATCAATGAAATGACGAGGTAGCCATATCACAAACGTGTAACTTTTGTGCTTTGTAAGGTCTCTTTGCAAGGATGCGATAATTTCCTGTGATCACTAAGCAGAAAGGGCATGTTTTATTGCATCCCTGTTATTACAGATGGAGGAATTGGGGTTCAGAGACATCAAGCCACTAAGTGCAAAGGTTTCACAGGCTAGAATCAATCAGTAGCTACATTTAAAGTAAGTTTAAGGTCATTTAAAAAATGTATCTCTCTCCTTCTTGTGCCTCTATCATTTTTATGTCAAGGGCATTAGGAAAGACATAAACTCACAACACAGAAAAGAGATACCATGAGCACATTTAAATTTACTATTAAGCAAAGATCACATTTAAAGCCATCCTTTGATGATGGGGGAAGTGCAAAGAAAGAAAAGCTGTGAGTGATCCCAATGAACCAGTGGACAAGACTGAATTGAGATTCATAAACAAGTGGGACAGAGATGACCTTCCCTGGAGGACCTCAGGAAAGTATAGATTTTGGAATTATAGCTCAGGATGATTCATGGGACGAACTGTGGAATAGCAACACAGGAGAGCCTATGCCAAAGTGGGTTAATCTGGTCTTCTGGCCAGGATCAGATGCCAGTCCACAGCACAGGTGTTTACTCTCTTAATAAAGAGAATTGTTTGTAAAAGCGAAGAGAAGCCCGGAGACACAACCTTCCTGGGATCTGGTCTAACCTATACAAGATCATGGGCTACACCCCCAGCACCACAAGAAAAACACCGTGGGAGATGGCATAGCCCCAAAACATTAGAATTTCCAAGAAATGAAAGATGGGTCACCACCACCCTTTTGCCCTAAATTAGACAATAAAACAAGCTTTATGCTTTTTACAGAATAGTTTTCCCTAGAAACCCTTCTGAAAGGGTTCACTTTTTATTATCTTTAAATTTCTTCATACAATATATTTAATATATTTGATGATATTCTTTCCCCTTCCTTAACACCTCCCAGATCCTTCCCTCCTCCCTAGCCACATAAATTCACCTAACTGGATAATTCTCTCTCTCTCTCTCTCTCTCTCTCTCTCTCTCTCTCTCTCTCTCTCTCTCTCTCTCAAAATTTCAAAACAAGTAAACAACAAGACAGAAAAGAATACTAAATCAAAACAAGATCACACACACAAAAATGGAGTCCATTCTGGGTTGGCCAACTATTCTGAACATGGACCTGCCCTGGAGTATGGTTGATATACCCCGTTTCACTCCACTGGAAAAGACTGATTTTTCCTTTCTCAGCAGGCATTAATTACAAATACTCTTTGTTAGGGCTGAAACTTTGTGTCTACTTTCCCTTTTCTATGCTGGAATTTTATGTGGTTTGAATTAGTAATGGTTTTATACACTCTTTCACAATCTCTGTGAGTTCACATGAATATCAGCCCTGTTGTATCTGAAAGATACTGTCTCCTTGGAGTCCTTCATTCCTGCACATTGTCCATTTATGAATCTCTGTGTCAATTACCACTTGCTGCAAGAGGAAGTTTCTCTGATGAGGGTGAAGCAATGCACTAATCTATGTATATAGCAATATATCATTAGGAGTGATTTTATTGCTATGTTCATTTATCAGAGTAATAGTAGTATATTTTCTCCTATGACCCATAATCTATCTAATCTCAGGTCCTTGGATACTTTAGCAGTGCCAGTTATGGGGTCTATCTCATAGAGTGGATCTCAAATCCAATCAAAAAGTGGTTGGTTACTCCCATAACATTTGAGCCACTCTTGTACCAGTATGTCTTACAGGCAGGTCATTGGTGTAGGTTAGAGGACTCATAGCTGGGTGATAATAGTGATTGCTTCTCCTCTCTGGCAATGTGCACAGTACCTTCCAGCACCATGAATGCAAGCCAGTAAGTGTACAGCTTCTATTGGACACAAGTTCAATTTCTCCATGTTTGATAACATAAGTGGTGAAATTATGGAATTTACAGGTGAATAGTTAGAGCTAAAACCAATCATCATGACAGGGGTAATCCAGAGCCAGAAAGACAACCATTGCATTTTTACATAGGAATGTGAGCTTTTAAACTTTAGATATGCATGTATAAATCAGAATAACTAGAGCGGTTGGGAAGCTGGTAAGGGTCCAGAGGGGAAGAAGCTATCTTTCCAGAAAGGGGGAATAGAATATAATGTTACAAAGACAAAGGTGGGAACTAGGGTAGAATCTCAGGGTTGTTTTGATTTGCATTTCCCTGATGACTAAGGATGTTGAGCATTTCTTTTGGTGCTTCTCAGCCCTTCAAGTTTCCTCAGTTGAGAATTCTCTGTTTAGCTCTGTTCCCCATTTTTTAATAGGGTTATTTGGTTCTCTGGAGTCTAACTTCTTGAGTTCTTTGTATATATTGGATATTAGCCTTCTCTCAGATGTGGGATTGGTAAAGATATTTTCCCAATCTGTTGGTTACTGTTTTGTCCTATTTATAGTATCCTTTGCCTTACAGAAGCTTTGCAATTTTATGAGGTCCCATTTGTCGATTCTTGATCTTAGAGCATAAGCCATTGGTGTTTTGTTCAGGAACTTTTCCCCTGTGCTCATATGTTCAAGACTTTCTCCACTTTCTCTTCTAGTAGATTCAGTGTATCTGGTTTTATGTGGAGAACCTTGATCCACTTGGACTTCCAATTAAATATCTAATGTCACCAAGTAAAACTCCACTGTCAGGAACAGGGTTACATCTTGATGAATCCTAGGCTAAAGAGGTCCCATAGATCCCCACAAACATTACAGGCCAAAGCCAAGGGTATTGGTTACCCCCTACCTAACATGACAGTAAGATGCAATAGCTCGAGAGTTCATTTATTAATGACATGGGTTTAAAATTTTATTATTGCATAAATTTGTTTCCTGAAAACTAATGTTTTAATTACATTTTTTGCCATGATTAAGGTAATTTCCTAGTCATATTTTGAACTTCATGTTTATTAGAAATACTAACATTTATAACTCTACGGTTTAAACCCTAATGCAAGTTTCGTTTGTTTGTTCAGACTTCACTGCTGAAAGGGGAGATTGTAATCTTTTTTTTTTTTTTTTATGATACTTTATTTACATTTCCAATGTTTCCCCCTTTCTAGGTCTCCTCTTTGGAAAATACCTATCCCCTCCCCCTCCCCCACCTCTATGAGGGAATTCCACCTCCCACCCACCCACCCGCCCAATCCCATATTCCCACGTTGACATTCCCCTTTACTGGGAACTCTCCTCCCCCTAATGGCCAACAAGACCCTCCTCTACCACATATGTGGTCTGAACCATGGGTCCCTCCATGTGTATTCTTTGGTTGGTGGTCCAGCCTCCAGAAGGACTGGGGGTGGGGGCGTCAGGCCAGTTGACACTGTTGCTCCCTCCATGGGACTGCAGACTCCCTCAGCTCCTTCAGTCCCTTCTCCAACTCCTCCATCTGGGACCTCACTCTCAGTCCAGCAGTTACAGTAAAGTGAAACTTGGGTATTCTGAATGTTTCAGCTAATATCCACTTATCACTGAGTACATACCATGTTCGTTCTTTGGTGACTGAGTTACCTAGCTCAGGATGATATTTTCAAGTTCCATCCATTTGCCTGCAAATTTCATGAAGTCATTGTTTTTAATAGCTGAGTAGTACTCCATTGTGTAAATGTACCACATTTTCTGTATCCATTCCTCTGCTGAGGGACATCTGGGTTGTTTGCAGCTTCTGGCTATTATAAATATGGCTGCTATGAACATAGTGGAGCATGTGTCTTTATTACATGTTGGAGCCTCTTCTGGGTATATGCCCAGGAGAGGTATAGCTGGGTCCTCAGGTAGTATTATGTCCATTTTTCTGAGGATCCGCCACACTGATTTCCAGAGTGGTTGTACCAGCTTGCAATCCCACCAACAATGGAGGAGTGTTCCTCTTTCTCCACATCCTCGCCAGCATCTGCTGTCACCTGAGTTTTTGATCTTAGCCATTCTGACTGGTGTGAGGTGGAATCTCAGACTTGTTTTGATTTGCATTTCCCTGATGACT
>CM052709.1:70137829-70283055 GCA_028551405.1 Uromys caudimaculatus | reverse complement strand
CCTTTGTGATTTCTTTATTGTTTCTATTTCTATTTTTAGCTCCTGGATAGTTTTGTGCATTTCCTTTGTCTGTTTGATTGTGTTTTCTTGAAAGTTTGCCTGTTTGATTGTGTTTTCCTGTAATTCTTTAATGGATTTTTGTATTTCCTCTTGAAAGGCTTCTAGTTGTTTATCTCTGTTCTCTTGTATTTCTTTAAGGGTGTTATTCATTTCTTTCTTAAAGTCTTCTATCATCATCATGAGAAATGATTTTAAATCTGAGTCTTGCTTTTCTGGTGTGTTAAGGTATCCAGGGCTTGCTGTGGTAGGAGAGCTGGGTTCTGATGATGCCAAGTAACCTTGGTTTCTGTTCCTTATGTTCTTACTCTCGCCTTTTGCCATCTTGTTAACTCTGATGTTAGCTCGTCTTACTCTGTGTGGTTGTGGCTTGCCCCTCCTGCAGGCCTCTGTGTCAATACTCCTTGAAGACCAGCTCTCTCTGAGAGGTGTTTGGGTTTGGAGAGCTGTGGCACAGGGTCAGCTCTGGGGTGCAGAATGGAATCAGAAGGATCTTGTCCCCAGCTGTCCCTTGGTTTCTATGTCCTGATGGCTCTGCAAGGGTCCCTCTTGATCCAGTGAGTTTGAACGGAAGTGGTTGTTTTGCCTGTGCTCAAAGGTGTGTCAGCACTCCTGGGATACCCGCTCTCTCCTGGAGCCCTGTGGCCCAGGCTGAGGTCCCCAGGCACAGACCCCTGGTGGCCCAGGCAGAGGTCTCCACCCACAGATAGAAACTGGAAGGTTCAGAGGTTTCCTGTCCCTGAGTTCTCCTGAGGCCCTGTATCCTGCCGGTTCCGGGAGGGTCTCAGTGAGCAGTATTGCCCCCCTTAACCCCACTCATGGCTTTTCCATTCTCCTGGGAGGGTAGCTTTCTCCTGGCTCTCGTTGGCTATGGACTCCTGGTGACCCAGGCTGAGATTGTAATCTTATATGCCAATATTTAGCTAATTCCGCCATAATTATAATGGATATTTTTGTGTTATAGGCAACATGTTTTTGATCAGATGATAATAGGATTACTTGTTTGTTTTATTTTGTCTTGGTGATTTTTTTTTCTTTTTTTGAGACAGGGTTTCTCTGTGTAGCCCTGGCTGTCCTGGAACTCACTCTGTAGACCAGGCTGGAGAACTCAGTAATCCACCTGCCTCTGCCTCCCAAGTGCTGGGATTAAAGATGTGTGCCACCACTGCCCGGCTTGGTGATTTTTTTTTTAAACATTATTTTTTGATACAATGAATAACCATTGTGAGGGGTGAGACGGGGTTTTAAGTAGCCTAGGCTGGCCTAGAGTGCCCTACATAGTCAGGGATAACCTTGAACTCTGCTTCTTCTGCCTTCTCCTTTCAAGTGCTAAGATTACAGATGTGTACAGCCATGCCCAGTTAGCAACACTTTAAAATACATATTAATTTGTACTCAATAAAAATATCTTTACTCATAGGATCAGAGGTGAGGAGGACACAACATCTGTCCCAATGCCAGGAGTAACTGGGACTAGTGGGATCCAGGGACCTAGATACCCCACCGGATCAGTGGCACGAGTTCCTTCCAATCTGGGCCGGTGCCCTGAGCAGACAATGGGTGCAAACTCCTCAGCCAGTTCCACAACACCCGAAAAAGCTCAACTCCCAGGTGTTCTAACACGCCCAGGATCACAGGATGACAAGATTCCAGGAGCTTGGTCAAACCAGGATCTCAGGGTCACAGAGGAGTTTGACCCCCAGGATCTCTGTCATACCCAGGATCTCAGGATTACAGGATCCCAGAAGCACAGGATCCCAGAGACAGCTGGTCTCTGAGGAGTTCTGACACAACCAGGATCACAGGAAGGACAGGCTCCAGTCAGATAAAGGGAGGGCAGGTAGCACTTGAGATAACCAGATGGTAGGAGGCATGTGCAAGAATATAAGGAACAGAAACCAAGGTTACCCAGACTCATCAGAACCCAGGTCTCCCACCATAGCAAATTCTGGAGATACCATCACACGGGAAAAGCAAGATTCAGATCTAAAATCACTTCTCATGATTATGATAGAGAACTTTAAAAAGGTCATAGATAACTCCCTTAAGGAAATACAGGAGAAAACAGGTAAACAGCTAGAAGCCCTTAAAGAGGAAACAGAAAAATCCCTTAAAGAATTACAGGAAAACACAAACAAACAGGTGAAGGAATTGAACAAAACCACCTAGTATCTAAAAATGGAAACAGAAACAATAAAAAAATCACAAAGGGAGACAACTGGGGGGATTGAAAACCTAGGAAAGAGATCAGCAGTCAGAGATGCAAGCATCACCAACAGAAAGCAAGAGATAGAAGAGAGAATCTCAGGTGCAGAAGATACCATAGAAAACATTGACACAACAGTCAAAGGAAATGCAAAATGCAAAATGCTTCTAACACAAAACATCCAGGAAATCCAGGACAGAATGAAAAGACCAAATCTAAGGATAATAGGTATAGAAGAGAGTGAAGATTCCCAACTTAAAGGGCCAGTAAATATCTTCAACAAAATTATAGAAGAAAACTCTCCTAACCTAAAGAAAGAGATGCCCATGAGCATACAGGAAGCTTACAGAACTCCATATAGACTGGGCCAGAAAAGAAATTCCTCCCTTCACATAATAATCAAAACACCAAATGCACAAAACAAAGAAAGAATATTAAAAGCAGTAAGGGAAAAAAGGTCAAGTAACATATAAAGGCAGACCTATCAGAATTACACCTGACTTTTCACCAGAGACTATGAAAGCTAGAAGATCCTGGGCAGATGTCATTCAGACCCTAAGAGAATACAAATGCCAGCCCAGGCTACTATACCCAGCAAAACTCTAGACAGAGAAAACAAGATATTCCATGACAACACCAAATTTACACAATATCTTTCCACAAATCCAGCCCTACAAAGGATAATAGATGGAAAACATCAACACAAGGAGGGAAATTGCACCCTAGAAAAAGCAAGAAAGTAATCTTCTTTCAACAAACCCAAAAGAAGATAGCCACACAAACATAAAAATAACATAAAAAATAACAGGAAGCAACAATCACTTTTCCTTAGTATCTCTTAACATCAATAGACTCAATTCCCCAATAAAAAGACATAGACTGACAGACTGGATATACAACAGGACCTAGCATTTTGCTGCATACAGGAAATGCACCTAAGTTACAAAGACAGACACTACCACAGAGTAAAAGGTTGGAAAACAATTTTCCAAGCAAATGGTCCTAAGAAACAAGCTGGAGTAGCCATTCTAATATCGAATAAATCAACTTTCAAACAAAAGTTATTTAAAAAGATAAGGAAGGACACTTCATCCTAGTCAAATAGAAATATTTAAGGGGTAATTTCAGCAAATGTTATAGGTATCTGATGAATCTCAGTGTAATGGCCTTGGGAAACGCATAGGAATGTTGCTCTTTGCTCAGAGTGAAGCTAACATCTCTTCAAGGGAGAGCATTGGAGGTATCTGAATTTTGTGGTCACATTAGGCAGGTGAATCCTGTATATCTTAGAAAGACATATATTTATTTTCTCTGAATTTAGTCAGGAGTTGTCAATGTATTTCTAGTTCAGTGTGACAGTAGTAAGGTTTTCAAAACCTACTGAAAACAAGTACCATTAAACATGTGATTTATGAGATTAGGTTGTGTGCTATTTTGACTGAAGTCAACTTTCCTTTGTCATTTCAAAGGAGAAAAATGAATGACCTATAAAACTGTAAGAGTTAATCTGTTAGAAATAATTTCCAATTGCATAATGTTTTTACAAAGTGGTTTAATTTACTCTAATCATATTTATAATGTGAAATTATAAGATGATGATAATATTGGCTTCTAAAGTTTTAGCCTAGAAAATCGCATTTTAATTATTATAGAAATGTCTACTTCTGTATTTAATTTTGACATGTTTCTCATAATTCACCATTGTATATAATACTGTGATAAATATCCCACAGTACATACATATTTCTGTTAACATAAATTCCTAGAAATAAGTTTACTAGATAAAATTTTATACACAATTTTTAAAAAGTAGATAAGTTTACTAACCTTATTCATAACTTCAACTCTTCCCATTGATACTCTGTACTCACAAGGACAACTGAGAGTTTACCAACCTTTGACTAGAGAGTATCAATCAGTAAAAAGTTATCAATTTGTCAACAGGAATGTTATTACCTTTAGAATGTATTAAGCAAAAAAAATTAAGTATTTTATGTTTAACAGATTCTATTCTAACCTCAGACAACTAGATGAAGAAAAACCTTTCACAATAAGCTGAGATCTAGTTCAAAGGTCACTGACTTTGATTGTTTTTTGTTGTTGCTCTGGGTTTTTTGTTTGGTTATTCTTTCTGTTTTTGGTTTATGTTTTGGTTTTGCTAAATCTAATGGATAGTTTTCACCTGAACTCAATAAAGCTACTCTTAAAAAATTTTTTTTAAAATATCTTTACTGTATCAATTTTCCATGCTGCATTAAAAAAAATTACCACATACTTGGTGGCTAGATGTAACATATTTATCTCCTCAATTTCCAGGTCAGGATATTTGCAAGGACAAACAGGTTTTGAAGTGTCAGAAAGGAGATGAATCTCCATGGACCTCTGCAATCATCTTCCAAGTTCACAGACTTTTACAGAATTCATTGCCTTGTGGTTGTAACCTACCTGTTCCCTCGAAAGCTGCCACATGGGGACCAATTTCAGCTCCTGGAAGCCACCAGCAGTTGCTACTGGCAGCTTATAGCAAGACTGACTTCCTTGCAGACCAACAGTAACTTATCTTCCTTTCTCTCCCCTTATCTTTCTTCAAAGGGTCCTCTGATTAAGTCAGCTCAGCAAGGATAGTCTCCCTGTTAATGAACTCAAAGCCAGCACGTTAGCAGCACAAGCACAGATGTGATGTTCACTATGCCACAGCCTTTACCCCAGGCTGAAGAGAAGCGGAGAGTATGTGCAGCAGGAGGCCAGCAATTTTGAGTCCATTTTCAACCCCTGCTGCCTGCCTTTCTTTCTTTGGGGGTTAATTGTATATATCCTCTGGGGTACGCAGATATTTGGTCATATTGCCTTTATTGTGTCTTGATCGTGTCTCTGGAGATCAATATTGGAATCAATAAGTTGAGTAGAGCAGATTTTCCTCCCAGAATGAGTCTCATTCACTCATTAAAGTCCAGAAAGGAGCTAAATGTACAAATGTGAGGAACTACTGAGCATCCCCGAGATAGATGCTGGCTTCTTCTTGCCTTTGACCTCAGGATAAAACATTATCCTTCTCAGAGCTGTTCTGGGTCTTCCGTTTGTCAGCTTCATGCATTGGCATTTGTTAGCCTCCAGTGTTATATGAAACAACTTTGCATAGACAAGTTTATGACATGTTTGTTGGTCCTGATTCTCTGGAGGATACTGACTAACCCAGATTTTGGTGCCAAGAGTGGTTCAAAAGGAACCAAATTTCAAGGATAAACTGTACAAATTTATTTGGGAACTTGTGGAATTGGCTCTCTAATGAGATTCAGAATGCTAATGACTATTTTCATTAGTTAAGAGAACACCGACAGACAAGACCTGGCATCGGAGATGCATAGAATGCTGCCACTAGGTACTTTTAATCAACCACTTACAAGAGGAAAGGATCTGGGAAACTCTCCACATAAACTTTTGAGCTTTTATTTTTTAAAACTAATGACTATAATGAGCTTGGATGGCTGTTCTTAATGTCACTAGAAAAAGTGGCAAAGAAACAGCTGTACTGAGATGTACTGCTCAAATTACTTGGAAATTTTTTTATGTGCTTACAAGTGCCCTGTTCTCTGAGATTGGGTCTCTCTATGTCTCCAGGCTGGGTTTAACTTTGTAATTCTCCTATGTCTGCCTCCCGAGAGCAGGCATTAAAGCCTACCACAATGACCAGCTTTGAAGTTGACTCTTCCCTTTGGAAATCACAAGGGTGAGACTGCAGACTCTCATCCCATGACTGGGTGAACTACAGCACAAACTGAATGCTTCATCTAGTGGTAGAATATCAACCGTGTGCATGAGGGCAGTAAGTCAGGAGAAGTAGAACCTGGAACATGGTAAGGAGATGTGTGGGCCTGGCACCTGTAACACACAGCAGAGTCAAAGCATGAGTCATAAGGTTTCTGTGTAGTAGTGTCATGTTGATGAGGTATGCTTAGAAGCAACATAGATAGGAAATGTCCCAACGCTCTATTTGAACATTATAAGTAGAAAATATTAGGGTAAGTAAATAAGAAATGAACTTGAGCCAGGCACATGCCTTTAATCCCAGCACAGAGGCCGGTGGATCTCTGTGAGTTCCAGAACAGCCCGGTCTACAGAGCTAGTTTCAGGACAGCCAGGGCTATGTGAAGAAACCCTGTCTTGAAAAACAAACAAACAAAGTCTATTAGAAGAAGAGGAGGAGGGGGGGTGGATGGGGATGAGGATGATGAGGAGGAGGAGAGCTTGAACAACAGAAAAAGCAGGGGTTGTCTCTCAATTTCTACACTTGAGTCAGCTACCTTACAGACTTAAAATCCTCTGAATGAAGGAGAGGCCAGCTCTTCTTGAGCTAAATAGCCTGATCTGCTGCCGAAAGTGCATACTGTTCACCTTATTCCCGATCCTCCCAAGGGACCTATTGGTATTGAAAATAAAATCCAGCCTTTGTATGTTACTGGATAGTATCTATGAACTGACAGTTTCGAGAGACCCACGAACGCTAGTGCTGTCCACTGCTAAGGGTTTATGGAAGAACTTTCCCTCAGATTTGCATCACAGTGAGCACAGGTTTCCAAGCTCAGCCCCTGTTTATTCCCCCAGGTCCACAATGCATAATTGAAATGAACAACCCTAGCAGTTGGTACAATTCCCATCACGATTCCCTGGCCTATGAATCTGGTGTCGTAACAGTGAGAAAAGACAGGTGAAAGCCACTGGAGGTGTCTCTATCTGGAAAAACAACACATAAATGGCGAAACTGTATGCTAGAGAGGCTATAGTGACAATGTCACTACTAAGGACTTGAGGGACATAGGGTCAGTAACTCCCACTACAATTGTATTCCATTATAGAGATGATAATCAGATCTTGGAGAACAACAGATCACAGGTGATGACTCCAATTCCAGCTCCCGCACCAGGAGTCATCTCAGCGCCTGAGTAAATGAACACATCATTACTGCATTGCAAGCTATTAATATAGCAAATGCCTCCTCCATCCATGACAATAAGAGCCATCAGAAGCAGTAGGCTCTCCATTGTCTTAGTGCTATATTATCAATATCCTACTTCGGGGATATACAAATTCTATAGTCCTTTGCCATAATTTAGTTTGCATGGTGTAAACTAACCTTTCCTTCCATGAGATACTGCACCGGTCTGTTGTGTTGGGGATTATGCTGATTGTTCACGGTGTGCATGGAATAGCTTCTATTCCCATTGTACTGGTAAAAAAGAAAAAAAAATGTATGTTAGAGAGCTAGACATAAATCCTACAAAAACTCTGGGACCTTTTACCTCAATGTAATTTTTAGTAATTGTATGGTATGAGGTATACTGAGAAAGGTATCTTTCCCAAGGTAACAGGTGAGCTGTTGAATCTGCCTCTTTGGTACACAAAAGAACAACCCGGTGCCTAGAGGATGTGTGTAGATTTTGGAAGTGACTTACTCACCCCGTTGGGATGTTCCTCTGGCCCATTTACTTAGAGTCCTGAAACACTGCTGTGTGGAGACCAGAATTAGAGAAAACCCTGACACAGATCCAGAATGCTGACAAGCTGCTCTGTACCATGGGCCATTTGACCTAGGAGTTCCAATGTCTGAAGATAGACAAGCTGTTTAGAAGCTTTGGCAAGCCCTTATCCAAAGAAGAATGATCTCACAGGATTACAGGACAAAGCCCCATCCTTCTATGTGTTAAATCTATTAAAGAAATAGCTCTTAAAGGTCCTTAGCCATAAGTCACTCAGTTATCTTGTAACCTTAACTTTCCATCAGGTACTAGATTTATCCAATGTCATCGAATGTAACCGATTGGGCATGATCAATCCTGAAGGCATGAGTGAGTTGCATGTAGAAGTGGCTCGCATCTTCATGGTCGCCCACTGCTATTGCACTGCCTTCTCCCCCTCCTGGCTTGGATCCATGGATTCAGAGAGTCCTCTGTCACCAGCGATTGAGAATAGTGAGCCTGACTTATATATGGGTTCACACAAAGTGCAGATATTACATGAAAGTGGGTGGTTATAACATTACAGCCCCCTTCAGGTGAAGGGAAAACATCCCCATAACAGATTTTTGCAGAGCACCTGGTTTTCCACTTCATTTAGAAGTAGAAATAGCCAATACATAATTAATCTACTAGTTTATAGATTGTTGACATTGATTTGCTGGATGGTCCAATTACTTAAGAGGAAAATTGGTGACAAAGAAATCTGCAGAAGAGGCATGTCAATAAACTTCTCCAGGTGGCCTTAAATAGATCACAGTTCTGAGGTATAATCCTGCTGAGGCATTAGGAGCTTGAAGCAGCTGGCCACATCACACCCTCAGTCAGGCCAGAGAGGAGTGAATTAACAAATAGTTCTTGATTGCTTTTCTCCACTTTATACAGCTCAGGATCCCTGGCCAGAGGATGGCTCTGTCCACAATTAAGGCAGATCCTCTCATACCAACTAATATAATCAAGACTATCTCCTTGTTGTTGGACACTATTCTTAAGGAGACATGAGCAAATGTCTATGCACCCAAATAGGGAACTGATGACAGATCAAAGTATAGATGCCAATAAAGTCCAACTTAGTGAATCAATGAGTTTGATCGGGTTACTAACAGGAACAAATATGACTCAAAGACAGCTGGGTCACCAAAAGCCCACTCTGGGCATGAGCAGCAGTTTGTAAAAGGCTAGACACCTGGAGCACACTCTACAACCTGCAGATAGCTCAACAGGTTGGAGGACATCCTCTCCAGGGAGCTCAGCTGGTCTGAGCCTCTGCTGGGCCCATTTGGTTGGTCTCTGCCTTTTCTAGGCAGCTCAGCTGGTCTGAGGGTGTCTCTCAACAGTCCTTTCGGCTGGTCTATGCTTGGAGAGGGAGGAGCCTAGTGAACGTGGTCAGTGTCGGTGACTTCCTGACTCTTTTAAGTTGTCTACTTCCTGAGCTTAAAGGAGTTTCCTGCAGGCTGGACTGTTTCACCTCTCCTTAAACCACCCTGTTGTTTCTTTCTCCATCTAGCATCCTGTGTCTTAAGGAGCTTCCCTACATGTAAAAGGTTTACTCTTGGGGCAGAACTGCTACAATGGAATCCTGAGGCTCACCTCCCAGGTGATTATAGAGTTTGTCAAACTGACGGTTAACACTAACAAAAATAGATTGATAGATACATAGATAATAGATAGATATATAGATAGTAGGAAGGTAGGTAGGTAGATAGATAGATAGATGGATGGATGGATAGATAGATAGATAGATAGATAGATAGATAGATAGATAGATAGATAGTAGATAATAGATAGATGGTAGATACATACATACATACATATAGATAGATGAGAAAGGTGAAGGAATTCTGATTAATACACTTACCTTTATAATTTTCTAAACAACTTCAGAAGATTTTGGAAATATTTCTTTACTTACCTTATTGAAGTTTAGTGCACTTATAAAAACTACACACACACACACACACACACACACACACACACACACACACACACACATATATATATATATATAATTCCTACTTCCTCCACTGGTATCCAAAACATTGCCCCTTCCAGCCTTTATACCCTGAGGACAAATTATTTATAACCCCACCCTGACTAACACCACAAATGGGATTGGCTGGTTTTAAACATTGTATAAATTACACAGTATTAGACACAGAGCCCACTTCTCCTTGTAGTCGCACATTTTGTCCACCCCATGCTCTCTTGAGCTCTTGTTACTCTCTACTCTCTCCTGTCTTGAGTTCTCTGTCTCTCCTTCTATCTCCACTAGACTCTGCCATTTCCCGAGCCCAGCCATGTCCACTCTGCTTTTCTCTCTGCTCTGGACTTCTTAAAAACCTCTGGCTGTTCTCTCTCTGATATCTGCAATAAAACCTCCCCTTACCATGGAGAAATCATGTTAGTAGTTTATTCACGTAATACTTGAATTTTTTTAATCAGTCTTACCCTAAACAGCGTAATGTTTATAAAATTCATCATTCTGTAAGTTGTGGCATGTGCTTGTTCATTCTCATTGTTGCATGGTATTCTGCAGCAATTTTTTCTACATTCTGATGCCTTATGTCCAGTGTGTGTGTGTGTGTGTGTGTGTGTGTGTGTGTGTGTGTGTGTGTGTGTGTGTGCTCCTTGCCTCACACATGCTAGGCAAGCAGTCTACCACTGAGCTGCTATAACTTCAGTGCTTTTGACCATAAACAATTCTCCTGCCATGAGTATTATTGGATATGTGTTTTGGGGGAGATACACCTATGAGTCTTTTCATTAGAGTATTTATTAACTTTACACGTAACTTTGGCCAGCATTAAACACCTATTATCTCTGCTCCAAGAATATGAAAGATCTTCCCACTGATGCTCATTAAATATCCTCCCAAAAGCAACTTCCACATTTGCCTAGAGATGAAATGAAAATAAAATAAAAGAAATTCTGATTTATCCTTCCCCAGCCAGGGTTGCACCTTCTTGCCAAAGCACTAGGTGCAAATACAATGCCTTTGGCTTCCCTTATATTTTTTTTAGAAATGTTCATCATATTCAACCATTATTATTCCCAATATACACTTTTGATTTGATTGTTGGTCATGTCCTCCTCATTCAATTTTGGGCACCTGACATTTATAATGCACATTGACTGGAGGGCTCCATGCAACAATTTGGGATATTTTTTTTTGAGACTTCTTCTTTATTGTACATGTTTTAGAAATGGTATTTCTTCTTGAGCTATTCTCTTGTTTACAGTCTTATTTCACATCTAAACAAAATCTGCATCAACAAAGCCTTACTATGCCAAACGTTCCTTATGGCACAAATAGTCATCAAAGTCTGCCTTAGCCGAAGTGGATTGGACAGGGCTCAAGTCTCTTGTGGTGGTCACATCTTACTGCTGAGCTGAATTGGTTCTTTGAATCTTTCTTAGAATAATATCTGCTAAACGGTCTGATCCTGGAAGGGTCCAGCCTTAATGAGCAGCTTGTGTTTTAGAACAAATGAGCCCATTCCAACTCTCTACAAGCACGGAGGTATGCTTCAATTGTCATCTGATTGTGCGCAGGTGACAATTCTAACCCCTGTGAACGTCTTCCTGTGCAGCAGGAATCTCCAATACCAGCTAAAGGTCATGGGAGAACTTGCCTACAAAGAATCAGGCCACAGCCTGCCTCCCCCACTGGCCTCATCACAACTTCCATGAAGCTCCCCAACTTTAGACATTCCAGAATGAATGGTGTACAACACTCCATGTCTTCTGATGAGTCAGGCCCCCTGGAATCCATGCAGAGCCCATCCCACCCCACCCTTCTATCTGCACCACTGCCAATGTCTCCATTCTGCAGCCTGATCAATCATCTCGCCATGGAACAGATGGCAGCCTCCCTCAGCTATATCTCCCAATTCTAGGAGCAATTCCCACAGAGATCCAGGAGGATTTGGTTGAATAGGATACTGGTGAGGTTGGAGGAAATTGGCATCCATAATGCGAGGATTGTGGTCTCGTACTCCCTCTCTCTCTACCTCTCCCATTTCCTTCTTGGATACAGTTGCTCCTATCCCATGGTTGCTGAGGGCCATGCCCATACAAAATCAAATTAGTTAAGCTTGGGAGAGCAGTCTGACCCTGACTTTCTGTGTGGATATCGAGAGTATTTGGGGGTATATAGCAACTTATTTGTTATCAGTTCTGTCCTAAGCCAGCTAATTTAAAATTGTATGAATGTTTTAAGGTGATAAAAGGAATTTACAAGTCCCATCACTTCACTTATAAATGTTATGAAGAAATTCTAAGGAGGCAGGACAGTGATAAGGAACTGCTGGGGCTGTTCTGCTTCTGCCCTCAGGGGATCCAAGCACCCTTGTGCACCAAGATGGACTGCAAGGAATGGAGCTTAGCCAGGCCGGGTGGATTCATGGGATCTCCCCATAAATGCAGGAGAAATAGCCTTCTCTAGAGATAGTTTTCAATGAAACAGCTCTCCTTTATTGGGGATAGCAAGGGTTTTATATGCCTTGGGGAGTGGATAGGGGTTTTCAGGGTGAGTGTACATTATTGGCTGGTGCCAGGTGCTAGAGTGCTTCATTTGCATGAAGAGGAATTCCAGGTGCTTGCTGGACATGCCCTCATAGGGAAAAAGGAAGTTTATCCTGCTATTTGGCCCTCATAGGGAAAAAGGAAGTTTATCCTGCTATTTGGCCACTCTCAAGAGTGATAGAGGTGGGGGTCATAAAGCTTATGTGGGCTGGGACATGCAGGCCCAGAGCAAGGAAGAAAACAGCCCTACTCCTGTCTCTCTCAGGATGAGATTTTCAGGGTTTGGACATCTTGACCTACTCTTGCTCTAGACTGACTCCCCCAGCCTCGTGGCTTTTTGGCCTCACAAGGAACCAGTTAAGGTAGAGCTGAAAGCAGCAGCACTGAGGTGGAGGCATGAGTATATACCATCAAAATGGTGGAAATCACTTGAACCCTTCAGAAATACGGAAGACCATTTCACACAAACAGAATAGTGTGCACAGATGTTGATGTAAAACTAAGCTTGTATTCTTGGGAGACGGAGGCCATGTGCTTTACACCTTGCATTTTGCAATATGCATTTTGCCTAGAGACTGGCAAAGTTACTCTCCTCGCCTTCAGTCTCTGGCCCAAAATGGTGAGAAGGTATGGTGAAGCCCCTTTTCATGACAAAGAGGAAGGATAAGAGATAGGGAAATCACTTTTGAAAAGAATGATCTAGACGCAGATTCTGTATGCATACATAGTTAAATCTTTGACTCTAGCATCAGTAATGTAAAAGTCATTCATGACTACTTTTATGTGCTATATATTCATATAAACACAAACTCAGGTTAATTATCATCTGTTGTTGTTCAGACATGCTATAAATAAAATAAGTAATTGAATCCTCCATAAAACTCCTGGAACCCAGGAGGCAGCCAGCTATAGCTCTGCTCATGATAATCAAGAAGATTTTACAGAATTAGAGAACCGGATGAACTATACATAGAAAAGTGAATCTTTGGTGTGTGTGTGTGCATGTGTGTGTGTGTGTTGCCAGCAACAAAACAAGAAGAACTTGTGAATGCTGTTGCATTGTTTTGAAAGAAAAAATTTTCAAACGTATCTAGGACTAAGACATGATAACACTGAAATTAACTCCATAATACTTATTCTTAATCATGGATTACGAAACACTGCATTTCTTGTGAAAAGTTAAAATTTCATTTTAAAAAAATTAAGAAGCTACTCAAAACTTTTCTCCCCAGGGTAGAAGTATGACCAGCCAACTCCTATTTCTCTGCAACTCTGAGGACCCAGAGTCCTGGCCAAATAGGCTCCTCTTCCAGAATCTTCTACACAGGAGGTAAAAATTGGAATCAGTGTGCAAGTTAAATAGCATACAAGCCCCAGAAGGAGCCATGGAGCACAGGAGGTCATCCACCCTTGGTTACTACAGGCATCAATAGACTCCTCTGCACACAATGTCTCTCCTCTGAGCCTGGCTGAGTTCTATTTTACACCTAGGAGTTCTCTTTCCAATGGGGCTCATAGTCAGTTCATGGGGAGGTGTATGGCTCTAAGCCGTTCCCATTCACCCAGACACTCACTGACAGAGTTTGTGTGTCAGTTTGACCAAATAGGTCTCAGGTCCCAATCACTTGGCCATCTCTTTTAAAACAATGATAAGCATCAAGTTGTGGTATAGCTGTACAATTCTAAGAAGTCCCAAACATCATCTGTCATGGCTCCATCTACTCCACTTGTATAATCTCCAAAACTGTCAATGGAATGGATTTTCCCCCCATGACCAGATTATGCTATGTGCCACAGAAAACCTTAAGATAAAACAATTGTTCAGGTGGACCTGATTTAAGATCGTGAGCCACTTTCAGTGTTCTCCACGTGTCACAAAATTCAATCGTGTGGACCTGAAGAATTAGATGCATCTTGCTGGAAAATGAGAGAGATGCTATATCAGTGAATCAGGCAGCACAGAGAGGCTGAGAACAGTCCGTAGCTGACAGCCTGAAAGAAATGGGACCTTACTCTTGCAACTGTGTGGCATGGAATTCTTCAAGTATCCTAAATGAACTTGATAGTGGTCCTTCACTTAGAGACCCCAGGCAAGAACACTGCTTGACTATAGTTTTAAGACACTAAGAAGGACACTATCATGCTCAGACATCTGACCTACAGAGTATAAGCTAGGAGATAACTTTTTTAAAGCTCTAAAGTTTAATGTTCAATAGGAATATAATGTAATCTCTTCAGTAATCTCTCCCCCCTCTCTCTTTCTTTCTCTCTCTCTCTCTCTCTCCCTCTCTGCCTCCAGACTCCAGAGAGCCATTAAGTGAAATGTGTCTTCCCAGGACCCATCCTGGGATAATTGTCTTGGTAGCATGCCAGGAATTATCAAAGCCACCCCAAATCCGTGTCATCTCACTCTGTGATATATGGGTAGTTTATATATTTTTTTTTCTAAGATACAGAGCGTAGCCTGTATTCCTTACATGTGACCCAAATCTATGTAAAAACAAATGAAAATGCTTACTATTGTGGCATATGAGGAAAAATGGGGAAGAATGAGAAGAGAACCGGAAGGAAGGGGGAGAGAAGGAAGATATGGGGATGTGAGGGAAAGGAAGGGGGGCAATCGAAAGAGAACACAGTATTTCAGTTCTTTATTGATACATTGGAGAATCATCCTAAAACAACGGCTTACTGGATAGCTATTTTATTTTCCTCTAATACTCTGGATGAATTGGCTCAACCTTGCCTTCCTATTTATGTGATCTTGGGATACAGGCATCCAAAAGACTTGGCTGGCTAAAAGTCTAAGATGACAAAGGCACAGGACTAACAGTGGTGCCGACTACTGTCAGAAGGCTTAGCTATAGTCATTGGCCACAGTCTGTGGTTCTCTGTGTGGCATCACCACGCACCTTGTGCTCTTCTCAGCATGGCAGCTGGGTGTTGGGAGGTGGTCCATCATCCTTAGTTGTGGGTCCAGAAGTACAAGAATGTCACTTTCCCTACATCCTGATGGTCAGAGCCCATCATAAGGATCATTGTGATTCAGGGAAAAAGAGAGGTACATGTACAGGTTGGAGAAGAATTATTGGCATCAATCACCATTGAAATCTCAGTATTACAGGAAGTTCTCTATCTGATGCTACCACACCCTCTTCTGCTTCTTGACACAGACACCATGATCGTCTAAATCCAGATCAAACCAATCCCCCTTCCACCTGAGGTGTCACAATAGTCTATGAGGGAGGCATATGCCCTACACCTGTTCCAGAGCTTCTCTGAGCCCATCCTCATGTTCTCCCTCACACAACGGCTCACTGTATTCCAGACCTGGATCTCCTGGCTGCTCCTCAAACTTCCCAGGCACACTCCTGTCTCAAGGATTTGCCTTTGCATTTGTTTGTGTGTTCATTTTTTCCCTGTCTGGAAAGTGTTCTGCAGACAATCACAAAGTTCCTTCCCTCAAATCAAACACCAGGAAGCTGATTTGACTAGCCTAAAATAAATAAGCCACCCCCATCCTCTCGCTGCTGTGCACTAAATCAAGTCCTTCCAAAGTCTGCATGCTGAATGGAGTTTGAACCCCTTAAGTGAGTAAGGAAACAATTAGGATTAAACAGGTAAATCCCTAACCTGATGGCATCGATGTCTTTGTAAGAAGAAACAGTGGAACATTGCTGTCTCTCTCGTTCCTGGTCCCTCTTTCTCTCCCCACTCTCCTCCATCTTCCCACACCATATGTGAGGACACAGCAAGAAGTCATCTACAAACCAGGAAGCAAGCTTTCTCTAGGAAGCAAATGGAGCAGTACCCTGACCTTGGACTTTCAGCCTCTAAGACAGTGAGAGAATGAACTTCCATTGCTGCAGCCTTCCACCTGTGGTGTTTATGGCAGTCCCAACAGCACCCTCTATCTACCTCCTGTAGTGAATTTTCTCCACCCGTATCACTACCTGCATGATTCTAACTTATCTATTATTTGTTTTATATATATATATATATATATATATATATATATATATATATATATATATATATATATATACACACACACACACACACACACACACACACACACACACACACACACACACACTCCATGAAGAGAGACTTTTTTTTTTAAGATTTGTTTATTATTATATGTAAGTACACTGTAGTTGTCTTCAGACACACCAGAAGAGGGCGTCAGATCTCATTACGGATGGTTGTGAGCCACTATGTGGTTGCTGGGATTTGAACTCAGGACCTCTGGAAGAGCAGTTGAGGCTCTTAACCGCTGAGCCATCTCTCCAGCCCCCGAGGCGAGACTTTGTTTTAATCGCTGCTATTTCTACAGTCTCTAAAAGACAGCATCAATACATATTTGATGAGGGAGTTGAATGAATGAGAAAAACCAGGGATACATTTTGTACATTCACTAGTAAAGAGAAAACACTGTTGTTTCCCCTGTTGGAAGCTTAACATGTCTCCCCGTTCCTAGTAAAATCAGAAAATGTGTTAAAGAGGTAGGTCAGGAGAAATATCGTAGGACTCACAACATAAACCCTCTAATAAGAAGACAGTGGAGCAGCAAACAAGGAAACAACTGTGCAGGGATGGGGTTGGGTTTTCAAAGCGTATGGATGGGAACTCGCCTAGGATGGGCGTTTTTTGATTTTGTTTTTTTACTTATTTACTTATATTTGATGCACTGCATTCAAGTGCAGTTTGCCCCCAAGGAACCTGTGAGTGCAGCTTAGACTGGGAGTCCAATCCACTGGGGAAAAGCGGTTCAGCTCTCATTACAGATCCAGGGTGTGTGTTTTTGAGTCTGTGGCAACACTGAAAGTCTATCTCAGAGCATCTTCTAGGAGCTCTGGGCTTTGTTTCCATAGCAGGCTTACAGAAGTTACCCACAAGGCATCATGAGTCTGAGCCCTATTTTCATGGGAGGTCAGTAGCCCTCTATATGAATCGTTACAACCTCTTTAATATCAAAGGATAAATCTGTAACAATTGTGGTACCCATTACTCAAAATGACCATCAACGTATCTGAGCTACCTGTTACTCATGCTGGGTTCACCTCACACTTCTTAGCTGCAGAGTACCCACTCTCTTGTTTAATAGCGGGGGAGGGGAACAACTACTACAGTGTAGCCATTGCCACAGTACCAGGTCACTGGCCAGGAAACCAAGATTGAACTTAAAAGAAAATTTGTGATGAATTGGCAAGGAACCCAAAGTAATGGTCTGCTTTTTCATGGCAGTTGCACCTACTTGACAACAACTAAATAAAAACTATCATTGCAGAGCAAGTGCACAATGGAGCCTATGGGAAAGCTCAGTGAGTGAAGTGCCTGCCATGCACACATGAGGACCGGAGTTTAGATCCCAAGCACGCAGGTAAATGCCAGGTGGGCACAGCAACCTGCCTATAGGGCTGGCTCTTAGAAGGTAGAGGTAGCATCCTCAGAGCAAGTGGGATACCATGCCTCAAGATATAAAGTAAAGAACTATCAAAGAAAATACATGATCTCAACCTGTGGCCTCTACATAGACAGTTACACACATGTGTGCATAGCTACATATATGCAGACACAAATCAGAATGTCCAAGAGGAATTTGAGCTATAGATATTAGATCCTCAATGACAGCCATGAAAGAAACTTGATATTTGTCACCAAGGGCTACTATAACTTCGTGGTAAAACAATCAAAATTTGTTCTCCCATAGATTGGGAGAGCAGAAGTTCAGAGTCAAGGCATTAACAAAGTTTGTTTGTCCTGGAAATTGTTGGGAGAGCTTGTCTGTAATCCTTAATGTTCCTCGGCTTAGGGATGTAACTCTCCAGTGTCCCTCTGCCTGCACATGGCCACTTCTCTGTCTTGCCTCTGTCTCTGTCTCCGTCTCTGTCTCTCTGTCTCTCTCTGTCTCTCTCTGTCTCTCTCTCTCTCTCTCTCTCTCTCTCTCTGTCTGTGTGTGTGTGTGTGTGTGTGTGTGTGTGTTTTCTCCCTTTCTGTCATTTATAATGGCCCCTCATTCAAATTAAGAATCCACTCAGGTCTAGGATTAGGATGCTCTGTCTCTCTCTGTCTCTGTCTCTGTCTCTGTCTCTCTCTCTCTCTCTCTCTGTGTGTGTGTGTTCATGTATATATGTGTGTGTTCTCCCTTTCTGTCATTTATAATGGCCCCTCATTCAAATTAAGAGTCCACTCAGGTCTAGGATAGTCTCATCTAGAGATCCCCACCTTCATTACACCTTCAAAGACCCTTATTCCAAAAAAGATTATATTATGAGGTTCCAGAGCTTAGAGATTGGACACATTTTTCTGGAAAACTGTATTCATTCCCCATATGTTCTGTGAGAACATGTTCTTGTCTAATAGATACAAATACTGACCAGTGTTCTTGTCGTATGGATAGAGGGGTGGCTTGAAGCCCTTTTTAACCTGCCGTGTGCCTTCTTTGCTCAACAGCTCACCTTGATTATTTTCCTCAGTGTTCTTCTCAATTTATCTAACCAAATTACAATGATAACCTAGGGATTCCCATAGATGGCAGCTATCCTCTCCAAACCCACTTATTCCTCAGATATCTGCATTTCCACATTCATCTTTTGTTACAGAGGGTGCCGCTGCAAACACGGGCTTTAGATCTGAATCCTAGCACATATGGCTCTGTCATGTGACCTTGGGAGAAGTATCTACCCTTTCTGAGGCTTAAACTGCTTGTCTCTGCAGTAAGACTGGCCATAGAGTGAATACCCTTATATGGAAAGCTCCCAGCTCGGCATCTTGCTCCTGGTCTACAGGAAGAGCACAGTCAATGCTAGCAGTACTATTGTTCTTCCAGGGAATACATTATATTTGTGCTGTATAATCCATGAATGACACAATAATGAGCTTTGTAGGAGATTTCCTAAAGACAGAAAGAAAGAAAAAAACACCATTACTCTTAGAGAAGCCATAAGTGGGTTTTCCTATTTTGAAATTCTAGCGCGAAGAAAATTTAGAAATGTCCTTGAATAAGAATACATGGATCGCAGCTCTTTTTGTGTGTGGGAGGGCATGCACATTTACTGTTACCGATGATAGAGATTCGGCCTATCTAATACATCTTTCTAGAAGAGACTACCTGCCTATGACAACCTTCTTTCCTCTTACAGCCCACAGCAGCTCCCTGGGTATTCTTTTAAAGAATCTTATTTCCCATCTGATGACTGAATCATCTTACTCTTTATCAGTCTTGTGTTGTTTTGAATTACAGCATTGTGGTTTGGCTGAAAAATTCTACAGATCTAACTTGGCCATAAAAGAAAAAAAACACACATATCCTGTCAAATTCAAAATAACCTTTTTGAATTTTTCTGACACAGTTTGATTACTGGTCACAATAATGCTCCAAGAGTACTATAGGGCTCCTTTGGGGTTTTCTTAGCCATCAGAAGAATTGATAATAACCAGCCTTGTTTATATGATAAATATATTTCCTTTCCTGCTAATTTCACAGGAAGGACAAATTTGCATATTGTTTATAAAATAATGCTCATAGATTGTCATCCTGAATCATAAATCATGTTGAGAAGCCAATTATTGTAATCCCTGATTTCACGAGATAGCAAAATGCCATTTTAGCTGTGTGTGTGTGTGTGTGTGTGTGTGTGTGTGTGTGTGTGTGTGTGTACATGTTTGTGCAGGTATATGTGTACAAGTACAGACACATGAAAATCAGAGGTCTACCTTGGGTGTCATTCCTCAGGCACTGTCACATTAGGGGTGCATATGTAAGAGACCCTGTCTGAAACACGCCAAATAGGCTAGGTTGGCTAGCCAGTGAGTCCTAGAGATCTGTCTTTCCACCCTGATGCATCCCTAACTCTAGGACGACAAGGTCATGCTACCATGCCCAGATGTTGTATGTGGCTTCTGGAGATTGAACTGTGGTTCTCACCATTGCATGATAAGCACTTTGTCAACTGAGTTATCTCCCCATCTCCTACTTCTTAACGCTTGCCTCCACTTCTAAGGCAAGATATGTGTTACCTCCCAGCAGCCTGTGTGGCTTAAGTAAACCAGTAATCCTTAGATAATATAGTATGCATATATTTTTTTTCATTTATACTCTTGCTTGGTTCCTAAATTCACGAGAGCTGGTTATAAGTTAAGACACTTTGCAGTCTCACTGGAAAATCCCTAAGAGTGTTGGCTAACAGGTCCAGTTAGGGTTCCTAATGCCTCCTCACCAGCTAGGCACACCCTTGTGGAGCCGCCTTTGCCATCTGACTCATAGATCAGGCTTCAGGTTTGCCCAGCTAGTTAACTGTCTGATTGGTTCCAAGAACCACAGGCTGAACTTCAAGTTGTCACACTTTGATATTTCCTAAATGATGGCATTTTGATATTGTGCTGTTAAAAAAAAAAAATAACGAACAGTGTACTCAAAATTTCCCCCTAAATGAAATGTTTAATTTTATATTAAGCATTTTAAATAAAAGTTCATCTGGCCCAACACACTTAGAACAAAGTTGAAACTGTACCTAAGAACTTATGCATACATTAAATCTTTCTCCCTACATTTGACCAATAAATCCTGTAGGTCTGCCCTAACTGCAGGCACGTTTCTATTAGCATTTGTGCTGGCTAGTTTTTAAAAAAGCTAGGACTCTCTGAGCTTCTCTGGTAAGTTTGCACTTTGACTGTTGGTCAGAATGATGCACCTACAGCATTTTAGATCTCCTCTGGAGTCTTCTGGGCCAGGTAGGTTTTCTACAGACAAAAGTTTTGCGGTTCAGACTACTGAGCCACTATAATAAGATATGTAAGTCACACACACACACACACACACACACACACACACACACACACACACACACAAGATGGGGGGAACAGAGGGACATATATGGAGTACAGTGTGTATATATGTACATTATATAATATATATTAAAATATCCCCAATTCCTGCAGTTCTGTATATACTGTATTATTCACGGGTCTTTAGAATACTCTGAGAAGATCTAGAGAGTACAAACTATTTCCTAAACTCATTTATCTATCTAATTCTTTTTTCACAAAACATATCTTTGCACCCAATGTACATACTTTGAGAAAGGTTAATACTGGTTCTTGGGCAGAATTTGTGACAAATACTTGAGCATAGTCCCAGTGACTAACCCACCTCATATGATTGCCAGACTTTCATGAGACCTTGAATGCGCCTCAGAACTGCTATAAACCACTGATTTTTCATCTATTAATCAAATAGTATGAGTTTTCTTATAGCTTGAATAGTTGCTGACTTGCCCCCAGAGATTGTCAATATTATATTCATTTATTTCACCAAATGACCAAGGTGGAAGTGAAAAAATACAATTCTATAAAACAGAATTCCAGGGATTCCAGACCAACCTGACCGAAAAGATTCAGTTATGGCTCTGTGGCAGAAAAGTTAATATTTCCCCCAAGAATTCTCTGCGTTTCCTTAAGTAGCACTCAAGTCTGTAAGGGATAAAACTGACTGCTGCGTACTTTATCCACCAAGGTCTTTTGTAGATCATCCCTGAAACTCTTGTGTAGTCACTCCCGAGAAAGCGGAAAGCCACTTAGTGGCTTTGCAGTCAGTACCTTAACACGGGGAGATGGAGGACTGAAGTTATAATCACCAGGACCACCAATTATCCACATGGCAATGTTTTCTTTGACACAGTAGAGAAAGGTAAAGACCGAGGTCATGAGCTCAACCATCTTCCCTCCTGTACATCTTCCTCTTCTAGAGTTTAATTCTAGTATCTTGTCTCTAGGCTCAGCTTCAATGGCCAGGCCACAACAACCCCACTATGTTCTTCTGTTTGCTCAGAAAGAAATGGGAACTGTTTCTACAAGTTAGAAATCAGGCCACCACCACACCTGGCAGTGTGGACACCTCTTTTGAAATCTACAAAAAAGAATACATATATATGTATATGTATATGTGTATGTGTATGTGTGTGTGTATGTGTGTGTATATATGTATATATGTGTAATACACACACACACACACACACACACACACACACACACACACACACACACACATATATATATATATATATATATATATATATATATATATATATATATATATGTTTCCCAACCTATAAAGAATGGATTTGTGGGTTTGTTTTGTTTTTGTTGTTGGTTTGTTTATTCATTTGGGGGACTTTTTTTTTTTATTTTATTTAGCTTTTGATTTATTTGGCTTTGGTTGTGAATGAGAACAGAAAGTTTTCTGGAAATGTCCAATTAGGTAGTCAAGTTGTAACACACTGAAAATGAAAATTAATTACCATTAAGCAATACACTTAGCAGTGTGTTCTCAGCACAGAGGCAGATGTGAAGAAGTGACCTTTGGCTTTTCTTCCAGGTGATAATCTGCTGAAGAATCTAAGTTTGCTGTTGTGTATTTTGATGACTCCAGAGAGCTACCTGGAAGGTCCTCAAGAGAAACGGACAAACCTTGGGGGTAAATGGAAAGACCACCTGGTGGGAGTATGGCTTACTTTTCTGAAAGGGTTTGATGGAAGTAAAAGATGTTTGGTGAGATATGGGGTCAGGTCTAATCAATCAATCAATCAATCAATCAATCTCCCTCCCTCCCCTTATCCCTCTTCCCCCTTCCTTTCTTCCCTTTCTCCCTTTCTTTCAGCCTCTCTCTCCCAGTTAGCATAAAATTAAAAGAAATTTTTGCAATGTACTACCCCACTGGGTCAATGAATGGGACTCCTTTAAATTTTTTCTTCGTATCCTGACTTGTCTCCAGCACAGCGGTTTTCCTACCTGGTGCCTCTGCCTGGATCTGATAGGTCCCCCTCTCTCCATCCTTATCCCCTCCAGAGACAAGCTCTAGAACTATTATCTATTATGAGAGGACATTCAGCAGTCATCCTCTGTCTTGGCGCCCTGTTGGCTTCCCTTCAGGAACAATCTCAGTAGAAAGCATATTTGTGTCTTACTCTAGGCCCCAGACTCTTTAGCCCGTGAAAACGTGGATCTGTTTCATCAGCCAATGCCCATTCAACAACCGGTACAATGTCCACATCATATAGAAAGTAAAAAGTTGAAAGAATGAAATAAACAAGAAGAAAGAGAAAACCTGTACTTCTTTGGTCCTGAGAAAAGCAAGGTGAGGTTAGCTTTCTAAGCTCACATGATGTGTTTTGGCAGAAATTGGGAATGTGTGGAGCTGGGGTTTCAGACAGGAGTCCAGGGCTCAGCTTCATGTACCCTTGCCAGTTCTTTGTACTCCCCCCAAAATACTTTGACAATACTGTATGTGACTAAAAACAGCATAACACCAGAAAAATATGCATGGTGTTGTCTATGACATTGTTAATTTTCGAGGAAAGAACACGTTATTTGTGTTTCTGCCCTTACTAGAGATTCTGTATGCCTGTTATCTGCATATTTTCTATCATATATATGATAAGAACACATATAATATAACACATATTAAACAAATGAATATCTAATGCATTTACAGAAGATTCTGGACCTAGATAAAATGGATCCATCATGACTAGAAGTGCAAAGGGGACAGGTAAGTCTTAGAAAACCCTGGCTGTATCTCATAAGATCTATGAAGTTAGAAATGAAGACAGAGGAGTGCAAAGACACAAGGAGGAATGAGCCAAGAGCGGGGCAGAGGACCACTTCATCCTGACGAGGCTAAGGGTGAGGATGCAAATAAACACTGATGCCTGAGGTAGACTGGCAGATGCAGCTACTCAGGTAGGAGTGTTTCTTTCCCCCTTTGCTCTCACTGAGGGTTGACACCGAGGTTTTAGTAAATCCACCCTTAACCACTGTACCTTGGCTGAAAGGCCTGTCTCAGTAACCATGCTAGAGTTCAGCTTTCTAAAGATGTCTGCCCTTTCTAATACACGCTCTGTTTACAGGTTTCCAGTCATCTCTAAAATCACAGAAGCACTTTTAATCTCAGAGTGTGGGCTCAGACTAGTGGGGAAAGATGTTTCACAGTGTGTTCTGAAGAAAGGCAGGGAGTATCCACAACCATGCATAGTAGCCTGGCCACTTTGTGTGACTCATTTCTGAACCAACCCTCCTCAGAGAATCAAGTCCTGTGTCCTTCCTTGCACTTGAGGCCATTTGCAGCCTGTCACCTTTGCCTCCAGCTTACCGGTTCTGTGCTGTTCTGTCCATTAAATGTTTGATTTCAACTCACGAGGAAAACATTGGTCATTCTAAAAAAAAAAAAAAAAAAAGTATAGGTTCTAAGAATTAAGTAAAATAGATTACTTAGTTATTTACTCCTGCAAGTAACTGGTGGAATAAAAGATGAAGAAATAAATAGTTAAGAACTAGAGAACATCTTAATATCCCCAAAGATTTGCTGATCCCACAGGCGCCCAGAAAATCCAACATGACTTTGTTCTACTTAGGAAAATAACATGAGTGTGCCCTCTGCTCCAGGGGACATGCATTTCCTTGAGACTCAGTGGCCTCCTTCTGTGATCTTCCACCGCATCTCCACTGAGAGAACAAATATCATGAAGATTCAATGTCTTTGTCTTCTGCAATGAGTCTGCCAAGCGACTTTCTAAACATTTCAATACCTCTGTTAGCACAAAAGAACATCTTGATACCTTGGCAAATACTCTTACTCCTTCAAGAATTTGAAATTTTCCAACAGACCAAAAAGCTTTGAATTACTTTTATCTGTAACCATTCTGACATTTCAAATAGACCCCAACACTTAATTTAATTTGTATTGGGGATTTCTACATGGACTGGTCATATTTTCTCTGTAAAGTGGTTTTGGAAAATTGTGACTACTGGAATTTAATTACATGGACATATTTTTCCAATAAGAACTTGTTCAATTTTGGACATAGAAATGCCTCAGGTCAGAAAAGGAGGCTCTATGAAAAACTAAGGCACATAAACCAGTCAGGAATGCTCTATGTGAGGCTCAATTGTGGATAGACACAATACAAAATGCCAGGAGGTACAGTCAGTTCTGACGCATAACTCTAGAACTAGAATAAACTTCTGACACTCTGTTTCACAGTGATATCCAGAGAGGTTGAAAGTCTTACTCATAAAGATACTTAATGGCAGGAGCAGGACTAAATTCCAAACACTGACTCTAAATTGAAGCATTGTGCTTGCTTTATAAATCATCTCATCAAGTCTGTGCATTTGTTCAACACAAGGATTAATTTCCAGTCAGGCATGGGGACTTGACTGTGAAATAATGCAAACATTTACCCTGTCCTCATAGAGTTTATATCCAAGTAAATGAGATAGGTTGTCATCGCTGTAGTCATCGTCACCGATTTGAACAAGGAAAATAAACAAAGGCGGAGAAAGGAATAGGAAGTATCTGTCTGGAGTCTCTGAAGGAGCAGAGTATGTGTGCGCATGCGTGCGTGCGTGCATGCGTGCGTGTGTGATTTAAAGTGGTTTTACTGGGCTGGCCTACTCAATTGGATAGCCATCTGCACGCAGAAGCACCAGAGAACTCATACCTGCTCAGTCCAAGACTGGAAACCTTAAAACAAGAAAGATCAATGATGTCGCCCCAGTATGAGACTGAAGCCTGGGGAATGTCTGAAAATCATCATTGTGAGTCTTTATTGAAAGACTGGTGGAGCTCAGTCTGCTGTCCAGGGAGCAGCATTAGTTCTTCTCTGCAGAGTAGAACTTGCACACACTGACTGGCTTCCTCTTCTTCCACTTAGATTCTACCCATGATCCTCTGTTAAGTGGTGCTCCACATTTTCAGGTTAAACTTTTTTCCTCAGTCACTCTCTCACATGTCAATCATCTCTGGATACACACAGGCACGCGCGCGCGCGCGCGCACACACACACACACACACACACACACACACAGGTGGGGGAGTAAGGGAGGGGCTACACTAATCTTCTAGGCATCTCTCCTTCCAGTCAAGTTGGCAGTTCAGATTAGCCATGATAACCCCCTTTAGAGAGAGTGGTTACCTGCCTCTACGTTTTGACAGACGTGACTTTTGGGTTCAGAGAGTTAGAGGATAAAAATGAGAAAGTCATCGGAAGCATTGTGGGAAGCACAAGCAGCAGCAGCTTGCAGACATTCAGAGGTAATTTCAGCATTGTTGGGCCTAGGTTCTCTTTTGAGAAGGAAGCTGTTTATAGTGCCTCCCTGTTTGACCTCCATTTTGTTCAGTCAGCTTCTTATTCTGCTTCTGTTATACTTCCTTTTGCTTTTTGTTTGTTTTAACTTTTTCTTCCATCACTGAGGATTGAACCAAGGGCCTCACAAATGCCAGGCAAGTGTTCTACCACTAAACTATATCCCCAGCCCTCTATATATTTTTTTAACATTGAAAGAGGGTCTCACTCTGAACTCAGTCTTTAGCCCAGGCATTCATTGAAACTGCAATCCTCCTGTCTCAGTCTCCCACCAGACCTAGTACATGTAATGCTTCTTGTACCATAGGAAAGATCATTTTATATTATTTAGAATGAGAATTATGTTCCTATACATTTTCTCCCCTACACATGGCATAAAATAGCTTAGGCTTTATTACAATCCCTGCTTAAGGGCTTGACTCCTCCCCAAATTAACTGAGGATAGATCTTACAATCATAGAAAATAATAGATTAAAGCATAGGGCTCAGGAATTTAAGTAGTTCCTGAGCTGATAAGCCTTCCATCTGCCTCATCCATTATAGGTACAGTACGATGAATTCAGTTCTCCATAATTTACACTCTGAATAGATGTAGAACTGACATAGCATGCTCAGTGAGCACCATCACTCACAGCCTGATGATTTGATGCTGTGGTAGTTTGAAAGAAAATACCCCACAAAAGGCCCATAGGGAGTGGCATTCTTAGAAGGTGTGGCCTTGTTGGAGTGGGTGTGGCCTTGTTGGAGGAAGTCTGTCACTGGGGGTGGGCTTTGGGATTTCAAAGCTCAAGCCAGGCTCAGTGTCACTCTCTCTTCCTGCTGCCTGTGGATCCAGATGTAAAACTCTTGGCTACCCTTATAGTACCATATCTGCCCATGTACCACCATACTTCCTGACATGATAACAGTGGACTAAACCTCTGAATTGGCAGTCAGCTCCAGTTAAATTCTTTCCTTTACATGAGTTGCTGTGGTAATGGTATCTCTTGGCAGCAATAGAAATCCTAAGACAGATGCTATGGAAGACCTGAGCCCATCTGTATCTACTGGCCTTTTTCAAATCTATCCCACTAAAATATCCCTGATCCCTGATGCTCATCTTCATTCAACAGTTTTTTAAATCATGTTTTAGGGGCACAAATAGTAATGTGTTCTCAAAGTTTCTGCTGAGCCACCCTCTGACTTTCTAGTGTTGGTTCTCACACACTAGGATGGAACATTTTGTATATAACATTAACATAAAGCCTCCTTGTCTATCTGAATTAGTAAATAACTTGACCCCTCCAGTAATCTAGGATTTAACTGCTAATGCTTGCCTGAAGCTTGGTTGCTCTCCAGCCAGTTGGTTCAGCAGAGATGGCACTAATGAAGCCAGGGCTATAGACTCAGCTCCCCTGGGGACTAATTAGCTTCACACACAAGAAAAATTCTTCCAAATTTCCCTCATAACCTGAGCCTCCTATTTTACAAGGGCACTCACTGGGGGAAAGAAGGGTGGTCTATGTCATCCTCTGTAAATTCTACATAATCCCTCTTCTTCCCAAGAAAGATTATTGCTAGAGGTTTACATTCGTTTGCCAGCTCAGTTATTTAACTCTGTGAATTCCTCCTTCCTCCTGTCACCTCTGAAATAGCTCCTACTAAAAACAACAGCAATCTGCTAACTTCACTGAGTGAGGACCATTCAAGGCCAATCTATTTCTCCAAGAAGGGAACAAGAACAGACTTTTGGGATGATAAATGGGCCGTAGTCAATGCTGTGCCTCCTGATCCTACCTCTCCACCCCTGCCAGGACAGTTGATGGTGAAAGCTTTCAGATGAGTTTCTTTGGTGGAAATTTATGTCAGCTGGTGGAAGTCATAGCTGTCACGCTCAAGGTATTATTGGGGACAGCTAGAATTCAATGACTGGTTGTTGAGCATGGTTATAGAGATTCAATCCTCTTATTGTAAATCAAGGAAATTCTAGTATCTCTGAAGCTCCCAAAGAAGAAAGTTTGTTGTGGGTGATATGACATCATCTGCTGAGGACACTTGTCACAGAATAGCAGAGTGAGCAAACTTGACTGTTTCTACCATAAAAGGCTAGTAGACAGTAAATATATTTGATATCTGGTAGATATTAAAGGTACATTTTAGGGTACATGACTTTGTCCTTTCTTCCCACTGTGCCTCAACCAGCAGTAATATCAAAAGACTTATAGAACATCTAGCCTATTGACACCACATTGGATAAAGAATGCGCTTTATACCATAAAGGTCTGAGATTGATCACATAGTCACAGAATATTGGTATCAATTTTTTTACTTCATTATGCAGAAATGATTAACTTGACAGCATACCAGAAAGGACTTTCAAAGATGCAATTGAGTTTCAAACTTGTATATGGTTCCCTGACAAGAATGCCCTTCCTCTAAAATTTAACATAAAGTCTAAAGCAGTGGCTACCATATGTAGTTGGATTTCTAGTATGTAGAGTGCACAAAATCCAGAATTAAGGGTGTCTTAGTTACTTTTTTATTGCTGTGATAAGACACCATGACCAAGGCAACTTATAGAAGAAACAACTTATCGGGATCCTACAGTTTAAGAGGATGAATCCATGACCATCATGTCAGGGAACATGGGAGCAGACAGGCAGGCATAGTGCTGGAGCAGTATCTGAGAGCTTACATCCTTATCCAAAAGTAGAGACAGAGAGAACTATTTAGGAGCACCTTTCAAAATACTTTTGAAAACCTCAAAGCCCATCCCCAGTGATACACCTTCTTCAACCAATTAGGAGGTCATACCACCTAATCCTTCCCAAACAGTTCCACAGACTGTATAAGTAATCAAACATATGAGTCTATAGGGGCCATTTTCATTCAAACTACCACAAGGAAGTAGAAGTGGAAACACCCCTTCCTCTCCTGACACATGCATCATCATGTCCAAGGATATATTTTGGTCCCTATAAATCTAGTATAGATTTAAAGGTTCTGGTTCCCAGAATGAATACTTTCACCAAAAGTTTAAAGAGCATTCCATTAACTTTTAAGCTATTGGGCTATACCCAGATATTTTAGGCTTCTTTTGCCAACAAGAAGCAAAGTCAGCTGCCTTCATCTTGACAGAAGTAATCACGGCCACAAAGAGAAGGCTTTGTTACTTAGTGGCGAGGGGGAAGAGTATGTTTGGATTCTATATGATGCATTGAACATATAGCTTTTGGTGCTCTCATGTCTAGCATTGGTAGTAAGTAGATAAATGTGGTAGCCACAAATAGCCTGAGAAGGACATATTGACCAATGTTTAGAATCTTTGGGGTTGAGGGTCTAAATTGTACCATAAGTAAATTTACCTAAAAGAAGATATAGCTGAGGATGGGGTAAGTCTATAATGAGTAAATAAACTGCAGCTTCAAGACCAATAAGGACGAGGCTTATATTTCATCTCATAACCTCTTTTCTTGTAAAAATCCCAAAGATCAACCAGACATATGAAAAAGTTGTTCCCACAGATTATTACAATAAATAAAACACAGATCCAGGTACTGTGTGGAGTGCAATGCTGTGATATTTCAAAAGTGAACCACCCAGAGCCTTCCTCCCTCTCACGTAAGTACTTGCAGTACTGATAGGGGAAGGTTTACAGCTTAGTGGTACTCCATAACTGTCCTGTGTTAGGAAAGTCACCATACAGAGTCATGTTTTCCTCTCATTGGTAGGGAATCTATCTGAATATTAATGACAGGAACATAGAAGGAACCTGTTCTTTTGTCTTGTGCAGGAAAAATATAAAAAGATGTTCTAGTTTTATACCTTCCACTGAAATAAGACTGTGACTTATTATCACAGTCCAGCTTCTCTCTCTGCTCATTCAGGCTTTGTTCATTACCCCATGAATATTGACATTGGCAGCACTCCAAAATGTACTTTCTACGCACCTGTCTGACTCAGAGCCCATTTCTTGGTGACCATGAGGGACTTGAATACAGGAAGATGATATAACAGAGATGTTAAGGGTTTGCTTTTATGACTCCTTTGAAGATAGTGCAAATGTCAGCTTTCATTCTTAAGCAGGACACTCCATTCTCTGCACTTCTGGTTCAGTGACATGATAGCAATGTAGAAGTCAAATGGGTATCGTTAATGAATCAGTGCCTTGTGACAAAGACATGACACTGGAATAATAAGTATGTTCAATAAGTAGAAGTATGTGCATATGATCTTATCTTCTACTGCAAACTTTTCTGAAGCAAACCATGATCCAAGTATCTGAATACAGTTATTTTATTGGGAGGGCAATCTTAGTTAACTAACTGTATAGAAGAAGGAAAGGCAATACTATTTGGTTAATGATAAGTTATTGCTATGGTCAGTTAGGGCTGAAACCCACTAGAGACCTTCAAAATTCTAAGTACAACTTGCTTTTTTCCACTGCAACACCAAAGAAAGAAAATGGAGGGATATTTACCCCAACTCTTATCATTCATATTCCTTGTCCCAACAGTAGTATTGACTACTATATATTTTTAGTCTGACTTACCTGCTATTAAAAACAATTGCAATTTGCCAACCAGTGAAAGCATTCAGGTAGAAAGTGAGAGGGGCAAGGATGTAGACACCACAGATGTGTTTGGGAACAGTAAATGTTGAGGGAATAAGGCTGGGCAAGGATAATATTTTTTGGAGCATGTGTTTGTATAAAGCACAAAAGGTAACAAGCTTCTAAGCTTTCCTCTGCTCTTGATTCTCTCACTGTCTTATTGGGTGGGTGGGGTGGAGCACAATGAGTGATTTCCCCAGTGCCAAAATATCTTCACGCCTTAACAACTGGAGACTGTGACAGTAAACTTATTTCGAGACAGAGTCTTTGAAGGTGTACTTGGAGATTCTAGTAAGATCATCTTGGTAGATCTTAAACTCAGTGTCAAAGTCCTTATGAAAATAAACTAGTGGAATCGTTGAAACAGAAGAAGAGGTATGATGTGACCAAGAAACAGAGTTTAGATTATGTGCCCCAAAGCCAAAGGTATCCTGGAGTTAACTGGTGGTACCCAGGAAAGAAAAGGTGTCTCTGATGATGCTCCCATCTCTTTGGTATCTAGATTCTAGTTCTGTTGGAAGGTAGATCCTATTGCTTGAAGACTCCAAGGTGCCAGTTTCCACAAAAGCACTAAGCAATTTCTGGGGATTTGTTTCTGCCACTTCCTCTGAGCATGCTAGCTGTCTTTACAGCAATTTAACGTCACTGGACTAACCCGAACACAGACTAATCCGTGAAAATCAGACTTAAAGGACCTACCTATATGTACTACTTCTTAGAACTGTCTTGAGACCCAGGAGATCCTAGACTCAGGTCTCCTGGCTCCAGACTACAATAATAGTACCCTGTGATATCACATTCTCTGGCCATTTCAGAAAAGTAATAGGAATACAGTCTTCCTGTACCTTCTCAGACAGCTTAGAAAACAGGTTATGTTAAGATTGACTGATGAAGCTGATTACTTGGTCAGAAGCACATCATGGTGCTTTCTTCAAATTTATGCACAAGTTGGCTATTTATTCCACCAACATTTATCAGCTCCCATCGTCTGCCAAGAATTTTTCTGGGTTCTAACATCTCAGAAGCAGGAATCCTGACAGAAAAGCAATGACTGTCTTATTCAATGCACATTTACTGAGGTCCACACTCCTGCTGCAGGCCAGGGTTGTGCATGTGGTGCATAAGAGTAAAGGTCTGGGCTGGAGAGGTGGCTCAGTGGTTAAGAGCACTGACTGCTCTTCCAAAGGTCCTGAGTTCAATTCCTAGCAACCACATGGTGGCTCACAACCATCTGTAATGGGATCGGATGCCCTCTTCTGACACACAGATGCATATGCAGATAAAGCACTCACATTAAATAAATGAATTAAGTCTTTAAAAAAAATTATAGGTTACTTTGACTATGTCTACAAAGTTTCAGCTCAGTGGCCCTTCCATTCACACCACAATTCTTTGCACTGGAGAATCACTGAATACTGGGTGCAGAATCTGAAATACTCCCACGCTTAGATAACCTTCACATCTTAGAAAGTCACATCTGTTTGCTTAACATGGAAGGGAAGAGAGTCACTCTCATCTGTCCTTCCTAGGCCATCTAGTTCATCCTTCCTCAAAGTGCCTTGCAAGCTTTTCTGGCCCAAGTGATCATCCATCTGCGCTACTCTGGACAAAGCCTCCCTGGCTGCCCCAAATGTTTCTGTTACTGATTAATGCTTTGCTAAGTGTTACCTTCCTCATGTAGTAGGAGAGCGCCTGGAAAGATAAAGAGGGTTCCTAATATTATCCTAATGCAGTAAATGCAATAGATGATCAACAATTTGTTTGAATAGCTGAAAACCGAAGGCAATTGATTAGATAGTTAAATGAATACATTTAACATCTCCCACTAACTTCCCATTACCCTCAGTGGAAAAGGGAAAAGTCATCCCAGCGACCTCTGTGATACGGCATCTGCTGTCTTCCAGTGTCACTTCCTGTCAGTCTTCCCTTGCTCATTCACTGCCCTTGCTACACACACTCCTTCCTGGAGACTGGCCACGGCTGCCAGATTCCACGAATAAAATTACAGCACACCCAGATCAGGTTGAAGTTTGTATGAACTGATGGTTTTAAACATCCCACAACATCCTAGCAATGTTTACAATAGACATATATGGGAAACATTTGTTTTCGTATGGAATTCAACCTGAACCGACTGTCCTGTGCCTGGTCCCTCCACAGGAACGCCTACACTAGGAATCCATACATGTCCTTCAGATCCTCGGCTCCCTCAGACATCACCGTCTTGAAGAGGCACACCCTTAGTCCTACATCACCACCTCTGTCCCTGTCCCTTTGTGTCTTATTTCTACATTCTTTGTAACATGTTAGGATCCCAACAGCGCGTTTCTCACGGGCTTGTTATTCATCTTCTCCTACTCTCGTGACAATTCCAGATGAGCAAGGATTTGTAATAGTCTGGCTTGGGACAGGCCCTTCAATAAATAAAATGGAATCACTTATATTTTGCTTTATATAAAAGTATATAAAATGGTGATTCTTACAGAAAAAAATCAAGTAATTTCAGGCAACTTTCTGTTCTTGTTATTAGTGCCAGTCTCCTTCAAAAGTGATACAGCAGTCCGCTCTTATTCTTGACATTTTGGTTGCGAGACTGGCTTTTAATGGCTGAACCATTGATTCTAGCCCTCCACCCTTGTGCTTGGCTTCACTTTGCACAGTCTTAGTTAGCCATGGTAACTATGATGCAAAAGTATTATTTGTCTTGATCCTTTGAGAGGAAGAGACCACTTTTATGCAACTTTTGTTATGGAATACAACAGCATATAGTATGTAACAATATATTGTCACAGTCTTATTAGTTATTGATATCTCACTGTGCTTCATTTACAAATTGAACTTTATTGTAGGTATGTGTATGTAGGAATTAATGTAGTCTACGCAGAGCTTGGCACCGTCTGCAATCTCAAACACCCAGTGGAGGACCTGATACATGGCCCCCATAGATAAAGGGTATCCCCTGTATTCCCTCTTATCTCCCCATTCCCCAATCATGACAGAGATTTTGTTTTAGTATTTATTATTTTCAATTGTGTGTGTGCATGTGTGTGCACATCTGTGCGTGTGTACATGCGCAGGTGAGCATGTATGTGCATGTGTGTGTGAGAGAGAGCGTGTGTACATGCATGTGTGTGTGCACATGCATGTGCCTGTGTGCATGCATGCATATGTGTGTGTGTGTGTGTGTGTGTGTGAGAGAGAGAGAGAGAGAGAGAGAGAGAGAGAGAGAGAGAGAGAGAGAGAGAGAGCGCATGAGTATGGGGCATGGGATGTGCATGGTACTTCCATTAGTTGCCTGAGGAAGCCAGAAGAGGGCGCTGGATGACTTGAAACTGGAGTTATAGGTGGTTGTGAGCCACCTGACCTGGGTGCTGAGAACAGAACCTGGGTTGTCAGGAACAGCAACCATGGCTCCTAATCATGGAACCACCTCCCCAGCTCAACAGAGCTTTTTGTTCAGTAAGAGACACCCGAAATAAGAAGACTTCCACAACTCTGGCTTTTGGTCACTTACTTAGAAGTCAAAGAAAACAAATGTCTGGGTTTTCATCCTTACCTGGCAGAAAAGTCCAGCAGCACAAGTTCACGTCCACTTAAATCAGAAGACTTGCTCGACCTTGAGCGTTCCCTGCAGTGTTGCAGGGCTGGTTTACCTGTAACTGACAGGCCGGGGAAGGCACAAATGAACATGGGTAATTGAGGGGATGACCTGTGCTGTTCCATCCCACATTTCACTTCTCTGTTTGCACAAGACCAGGGAGAGAAACTGTCCTCTGTTTTATTATAGTGATCATGTATAAGACAGATGACAGCCACAGTACAATCTTCTGGAGGAGGTACTCTGCGTCCATTTCTGTTCCTGAGTCAGCTGAGGGATGAGACACTGCCCGTAAGCAACTACTATGGGATGCTGTCAGCAGGAAAGTTGATCTTGCTTCACTTAGCCTGCATCCAACAGGGAAACACTTGCCTTCCGAAACTTCATCCCCAGAATAGTGATGGTCAGTCTGGGTAATGTGAGTCACTGTATGAAACTGTAGCTCTCCACTGTCATAATAGTGAGGAATCTCTGACACCTCCTCCTCCTCCCCTCCTCCTCCCCTTCTCCTCCTCCTCCCCTCCCCTCCCCTTTCTCCTCCTCCTCCTCCCCTCCTCCTCCCCTCCCCCTCCTCCCCCTCCTCCCCGTCGTCGTCCTCCTCCTCCTCCTCCCCCTCTTTCTCCTCTCCTCTCCCTCCTCCCCCTCCTCCTCCTCTTCCTCCTCCTCCTTCTTCTCCTCTTCTTTCATCACCACCCCTCCATGAAGTTAGCCCGTCAATCTTCTCTGCTGACTAGCTGACCCCAGGTTCTGGGATGGGACTCTAGAGCTATCAGCCAGCACTGACCATCATGCTTCCTCTCGTTCAGAAATGATTGCTGGAACGCCAGGTTTCCCCCTCATCCAGGAACTGCTACCTGGCTTTCAAAGCCCTGTGCCACCTGACTTCTCCCAGTCTGGTCACCAACCAACCCATCTCTTACTCTCACCTTATTTTCTGGTGTACATCCACCTCTGGGCATCTTCGAAGTGTTCTTTGCTGCCTTGATATCTTGAAAACCTGGCTCGTTTCCGTTTGACTTAGACCTGGGCTGGATTTTATTCTCTCTGTCTTTAAGCTCCATATGTAACGTTTGGAGATCCTTGCAGCATTTTTCCCTCACATCAGCGACATCACCGTTGTTTTTATTTTTAGTTGGCATACAAATTAGTAAGCTTTATTGTGATATTTCATATGTATATACAATTATACTCCGTTCACCACCTGCCACAGTCCTCCTTTTCCACTCTACCATCAACTCCCTCCATCAGTCCCTCTGTGTCCATCAGTCCCTCTGTGTCCACCAGTCCCTCTGTGTCCATCAGTCCCTCTGTACTCCTTCAGTCCCTCTGTGTCCATCAGTCCCTCTGTGTCCGTCCGTCCCTCTGTACTCCATCAGTCCCTCTGTGTCCGTCCGTCCCTCTGTACTCCATCAGACCCTGTGTGTCCATCAGTCCCTCTGTACTCCATCAGTCCCTCTGTGTCCATCAGTCCCTCTGTACTCCATTAGTCCCTCTGTGTCTGTCAGTCCCTCTGTGTCTGTCTGTCCCTCTGTACTCCATTAGTCCCTCTGTGTCTGTCAGTCCCTCTGTGTCTGTCTGTCCCTCTGTGTCCACCAGTCCCTCTGTGTCTGTCAGTCCCTCTGTGTCCATCCATCCCTCTGTGTCTGTCAGTCCCTCTGTGTCCATCAGTCCCTCTGTGTTCCATCAGTCTGTGTCTGTCAGTCCCTCTGTGTCCACTAGTCCCTCTGTGTCCGTCAGTCCCTCTGTGTCCACCAGTCCCTCTGTGTCCGTCAGTCCCTCTGTGTCCATCCATCCCTCTGTACCCCATCTGCCCCTCTGTGTCCATCCATCCCTCTGTATCCCTGCGGTCCTCCCTTCGGCTTTTGCATCACATATGCTCCACCATCTCCTCTTGCTTCCATTTCCCATTGCATGTCTGCCTTTTTCTTCTCCTCTTGACACCCCTTTCTATTACCACGTCTTATGTATATGAAGCCATTTAAATCGATTTTACATACTAGAGGAAACGTGCAATAGAGTCTAAGTCGGGCTCATTTCTCTCAACATGGCAATCTGCAGTTCCATCCGTTGTAATTTCATCCCTTACACCTGATCAAACTTCATTGTTCAGAGCTACTACATTTTCTCATCCATTTATCTGTTTATGGACAACAAGGCTGCTCCATATCTTAGGCTACAAGTTGATGTTTTTTATTGATTTCTGTTGTCTTTCCCCCCCAACTAAATTGAAAATGCCTTGAGATATGGAATAAAACTATGGAAAACAAAAACGGTACCTGATGACTGATTTGTTTTTAAATGGCCCCAGTGGCTCAGTTAGTGTCCCACCTGTTATTTGCCCCTGATGGCAATAAGAATAAAAGGCGTCTCCTCTGGCTTGGCAGCTTCCTGGCACTGTATATTAGCCAAGTGTATTGACTGAATCTGCACTGTCTTGACATCAGCTCAGTAAAGAGCAGCCTACTGTGTCCTTTGAGGCATCTAAAGTAAATATCCTCATTATACATTATCTCGAAATCTTCTATAATCTCATGCTAAGGAATTATTATTCTATTTTATCACTAAAAACAAGTCTAGTCAGACAAAAAATATGTCCACATTCACATAGTTGGTCCAGAGTGAAGCCAGGCCAGTTGTGGTGGCTCATAGTCCCAACACTTGGGAGGGAGAGGCAGGAGGATTGCTGCAAGTCTGAGGCCAGTCTGGTAGACATAGAGATTTCTAGAGCAGCCCGGGATACATAAGGACATCCTGTGTTAAAATAACAACAACAAAAGTCACCGGATGAGTATACAGACTGGGCTGCCTATCATGCCTTGAACTTCGACTTCCAAGGACGCTTCCGTTCATTCCAGAGGTATTCTAGAATCAGATCTGCACAGAAATGTCTACTCAGAGAAGAGCTGTCAAATGCACGAACAAATGGGCAGCGTTCCCCACTAAGGAGCAGTCAATAGAACGTCTCTTGGAATTTCTATTCTATTTCTTTTTCTATGAAAAATCTAAATTCACTAAGTCTTCAAAGAACACCGCAAATGTTCAGCCCTTCAAAAGGCTGAAGGCAGGAGTGTGAAACATCTCAATATGATTGATTCTTCTCCTGGGGGGAAAAAGAGAATCAATGTTTTGCTTTTTCCCCAGTTTAGTAGAGCTTTTTTGTGTGTGTTAACTGACTTCCTTTAGAAATTTAAATGCTTAATTTAAATAAGACCTGGGACTCCACATAGCTCCTCCTTGCACAGCTGTGTTTAAAAATGCATGGCCCAGAAGCCAAAAAGTAACTTTAATTGAAATTTTGTTCTTTGCCTGCATTGCTCATAGAATATCAAAAGGGATAAAATCCCTAAACGGAAAGACTCCACTCCAAACCCTGCGCCCCCTCACCACCATTTCGTCTCTGTACCAAAGCTGCATCCATTCATCTCTTGGGCCCAAACCCCACAATGCCTTCTAATGCACCCTGCAGGGACTCTTCTCTTCCAAATATTTCCTTCCTGGTTCACAGCCCTCCTGTTTTCTCACTTGACATTACTCCTAGGGACCAGAATGGCAAGACTGTAACATTCTTAAGTGTGAGACCAGACTAGCCTGTGCTACATAAGTCTCTAGTCACTTTACAGTGCCTCGTGAGAGCCTGGATGTGGCATTGTCTCTCAGGCATTCTCCATCTCTCTTTCACTTCTTTGTCCCTCCTCCATCCCACCCTCCCTCATTCCTTTCCTTCCATTGTTGTTCTCTGAACCCTGACATGGTCATGTGAACAAAGTAGACTGCAAATGAGGAAATAAGTAAAGTCTAGTTATCCCAGCCCAGAATATTCTAGGCCAGCTAAACAACCCAAACATGTGATAGCAATCACAAAAAAAAAAAAAAAAAAAAAAAGCACAGCCAGCTACAAGCTAGACTTCCCATCCTCACAGATGCACGAACATGCCTAGCCAAGAGAAACAGATCAATCCAGTCAGCCCACTGACTTATGAGCTAATTTGGGTTTGATAGGTTTAAGTACTTACTGCCTTTGGAGTGGTTTGTTAGATACCACCACGAGGTAACTGATACATCGGTGATATAGAAAAATCAGGGCTGGAACTCAAGAGGACACAGTAAATGCCTATAAATAAATTCTTGTTCCCAATTGGTGGAAGCTGGTATTTTTATAAGTTATAAGTGTTTCTAATAGCAATGTTGAGATTAATTTGCTACCATTTCCTTCTTTTTTTTATCTAACTACCAAAATAAGAGATCAAAATGTAAATACTATTCAGATACTTCCGACAACAAATGTTGACATGCTTACACCCTACACAATCATTTAATCTGCAATTTTCCTTCATATCTAAAGCAAATTTTTCTCCCTACCACTAACATGGCTACTAGATGGAGCCCACTGCTTAAGTGTTTGTCAGAGAATGGTGCCTAGCACAGCAAAGAAGTGCTGGTCATAAACAGCAGCAGTGTGTAAGTCACCGGCTTCCAACAACAGCAATGAAATCTACATTCTGGCTGCAGCCGCATAGAAAATATTCCCCTTCTGAGGATATTTATTTGGCGCCCACCATTTTGCACATAAATTGTTCTGAAGTTAGGGTGTATGGCTCTGAATCACTGCCAAAGGAACTACTTTGATCACATCCAAAGTCTGTCCCCACAACATCTATCATGGCTGGTGTTTGAAAAGGCATTGCTGTAGCATAGGGCTGATGACAACAGATCTGCTAATGAGTCAACAAACACATACCTTGAGATAAATTGCTTAAGGAAATTATAATGTCACCATCTGGTGACTCCCCCCACATGTTGCAGCTCTCCATGAGATTTCATTAGTGCCTTGGAGCAAGAAGAAATCAGTTCTTAAAGAACATGGGAGAAGCCGGGCAGTGGTGGTGCACGCCTTTAATCCCAGCACTTGGGAGGCAGAGGCAGGCGGATTTCTGAGTTCAAGGCCAGCCTGGTCTACAGAGTGAGTTCCAGGACAGCCAGGGCTACACAGAGAAACCCTGTCTCAAAAAAAAAAAAAAAAAAAAAAAAAAAAAAAAAAAAAAAAAAAAAAAAAAAACCCAAAACAAACAAACAAACAAACAAACAAACAAAAGAACATGGGAGAATTCTTTGCTAGACTGTGATCGTCATGTGAAGGACAGTGGATCAGAGTGTCTCTGAAGGTCCCTTGTTTATAAAGCAGACATCATTTGTTACTAAACTAGCAAAAAGGAACTTATTAGAATGGTATAGAATGGTTTTTACAATCAAAGGAAGGGCCAAAAAAATAACATGGGGGAATGTCTTGCTGGTTATCATTTCTCTAGGAAGCCAGCCAGGCAGGCCCAGAATGGGCACTTGTCGTATTTATACCCCTCCATCCTGTGTCATAAATGAACCTGCCAGGAAGCGCCTAGTGCAATTCAAGTGTCTCTCTCTCTCTCTCTCTCTCTCTCTCTCTCTCTCTCTCTCTCTCTCCCTCTCTCTCCCCATACTCCCCCCCCCCCCCCCCGAGTCAGGGTTTCTCTGCATAGCCCAGTCTGTCCTGGTGCTATCTCTAAGACCAGGCTGGCCTTAAACTCAGAGATGTGCTTGGCCCTGTCTCTTGAGTGCTAGTAGTAAAGGAATGTGGGACCACACCAGGCCTAAGCTTTTGTATTTTAGAAGCTGGTTTTCCTCTAGTTGGGTGACCTCTATACTCATTTCTGGGCGGAAGCTAAACTGATTTTTAAAAAACATATATTTACTTTTATTTTTAATTGTGTGTGTGGTGTAAGTACAAGAGGCCTTTGCGAGACCACAGACATTGGATGCTTCTGGAACTAGAGTTACAAGTGGTTGTGTGCTGCCCAGCATGAGTGTGGGATCTGAACTCAGGTCCTCTTCAAAAGCAGTACACAGTCTCTTAACCATTGAGCCATCTCTCCAGCCCTCTAAACTTCCTGTTTACTCCTATAATTTATTGATTTTAATCATGTGTTAATCATTTTAATCATTAGTGATGGAGAACATGTCACTACCCCTCCTATAGCTTCCATATGCTTGCAGATATTAAGCCTGCTCCTGAGCTCACTATAAATTGAGGGGAACAATTAAACACCTTCCTCTGTCGATTCTGTTTCCTGGGCTTTTAACAAGTCTTTCTGAACGAAATAATCACCAGGCTGTCTGCCCTGGCAAGCCAAGATTCTATTTGCTGTCTATTGGAGTGGACATGATAACAGGACGAAGAACCATGTGGTGGCCACTCCGTCATCTCTCCATGAGGATACATGTCTAGGCATGTGGTTTCACACAGATATCAAAGGCTGTTTCCTTGGAATACACTAAGGCTTCTCTGCACAGAGAGATGTTAGAATCATGCATCCCAGATTGGTGAGGAAGAAGCAGGAGTCCTGACAAAAAGGAATTAGGGCCAGGCAGGGTAACAGCCCCAGCTATTGGACTGGATCCCAACAATAGCATTTAATCATAAAGTATAGCAATGATATCACGTAGAATTTGTATGTGCTGGCGTTACATCAATCAAGTGCTTTACATGCGTGGTCTTATTTGATATCTTAAACGACCCTAACCTTAGAGAGCTATGGTTTGGGGGTGGGGGTGTTTTGTTTTTGTTTTTTGGTTTGTTTGTTTGGTCAGTTGGTTTTTACTATGTATAAAGAGACTAGAGTTCAGAGGATAAAGACATTACATCATTACATTTACAGGCGGCTTTAGAGCAGATGAGGTGGTAAGGCTCCAGAGGCCAGAATGAAATCACTGTATTCTCAAGGACAATGAAACCCAATGCTGGAGGTGAATTTATTTAAAAAAAAAAAAAGAGTCCTTGGTCTGGGAGCAGCTGCCTGGTTTCCTGAAGGAAGGTGGAAAGGAGAAGCCCTAGAGAGGACACTGGGAATCTACTCAGGCCTTCAAGAACTAGAGTTGTGTTGCAAACCTCAACAGGCCGAGAGTGCCCACTGTTGAGACAAGGAATCTGCTGTTAACTGCTGGAATTCAGGCAAAGCTTACGAGCCAATAAATAAACCTGGTCATGATGCTGCAGCTTCTGAACTCTAGAGCCAGGCTCATACCTGGTCCTATGACAGGACTCATGGAAAATCACCAGAGAGTCTGTGTGCGCCTGCCGTACTCCCTACCTGGGAACTACAGCCCCTTTCATACAGTCCTTCTGGTATCCCAATGGTCCTCTCTTGTCTGAAGAACTAGAAGCCAAAAATAATATCCAGCTTCTACCTGTCTGCCCCTTCATCTCTTCAGTGAGCAGAACCCCACCCCTCAACGTGCATCAATAGTAATGTTGTATTAAAATTGATAATATTCATTCATGTTGGCTACCATGACAACACAGAGATTTTTTTTTCCCTCATCCAAGAAACTGTCCCACTTGGATTCTGATGCCAGATCAGATTAAACCTTCACTGATATTAGGACGTCAGAATTGGGGTTTTCCTTGCCTTTTCATGTTTGTGGATTTTGGACTTCTCAAACAGTAGATGGCTGCGTGAATATTTCATTATGACACAGAGAGCAAAACTGCTTGCTTTATTGACTAGCCTTAGGAAATGCGGGGCAGGCTGCAGGAAGTATTCACACAGATTGACAGCAGGCCCCAGGGTACAGAGGTCCACATGACTTCACACACTCCTGAGGATGGAGAGAACTCCTGCTCCCACCTGGACGCCCTTCCACTGCTCAGCATCCGTAGCAGGTGATTTGTTTCTGAGGATCTACCTTCCCCTGTTTCTACCTCTGGCTCCACTGGCTCAACTACTCATTTTGAAATTGCATGTCCTCTAAGGTCATTGTGGGTAGCAAGGTTATACTGGATGCTTTAAGGACCAGACTCAATGGGTTAGAGAGAGATGCAGCAGGGTTTAGAGTGCTTCCTGCTCTTACAAAAGATGTGAGTTCAATTCCCAGCACCCACATGGCAACACAGCACCATCTGTAACCACGAGACACCGTCTTCTGACCTCCGTAGGCACCAAGCATGTACCTGGTACACATACATACAGGAAGGCAAAACACTCATAAGTAAAATTAATAAATCTTAAAAAGTAGAAGAAGAGGAAGAACCAGACTTGTAAATGGCTTTCTTCTTTACTACCGAAATTCACTCCCATTGCCTTAGTCCCATTTCAGGGAAGTCTGGACACTGAAGAGAAGCAGCAGAGATAGAAGGAGTTGTAATATTCTTTGGAGGGGTGATCTTTTTAAAAGTCACAGACAATGATAAGATCTTTAGCTGCATCTCATTGGTACTGTTTTGTGCTCTAACACTCTACTACGGCAAACTGAACCCTAAAAACGTCTGAAGGAGAGAGCGTGTGCTATATTAGCCTACCTACCACCTCCCTTCCCTGATCAAACACCTTTGTTACATTTTTTCTTTAAGGATCTAGGGAACAATTCTTACCACAGCCTCTTGGAGCTATCTGTTGTCCCGTGGACTCTGACAACCTCTTGACTGTTAGATTACTCCTTTTCTTCTTGATCTTATTGTTCTCCCCTGCCCCACAGACTGTCTGCAGCTCCGCCCCCCCATGCCTCCCACATGGGACTCCCGACCTGCCATTCTGAGTTCCAAGACCACCTTCATTATCCCAACTTCATTTAAGACCTGGTTCACACCTCACTAAGTGAAGACTTACCTTGATCATAGGCATGTTGTAGCTGATCATAGACTGACTTGTAGCTCTCACTCATCCTCAGGTAATTCTTGACACATCCTCTTCTTTATTGCACATATGTGTGCAGTTATTTAACCAACCTTTCCTTGGCTACCATATCTTAGTAAATGTTTATTAAAAACAAATGCACCAGCGAAGTCTGGAAATTAATGACAGAATTATCATGACTGCACAGGACTCATCAGGATTCTGTACTACAACAGTCTGAAAGAGATAGATGGACAGATTACCTGAACAGGATACAGATGCTACTAGTAGAAAGAGGGTGGTAACCACAGAAAACTACCCTGCACTGCCTAGTTGACAGCCAGTGCACTGCAGGCTATCACAAGCTCTCTTAGGGATATTGTCAGCTTTTTTATCTGTGTGCATAATTTAGTGTATGAAAACCCGTTTTGATGTATTAATAGGTAGGTATTAACGAGAATATTCTTGAGCTGATAATCCTCTTCTGGTGTGATACAGGGTATATTTCCTCATGAACAAGAAGCAGGAGGCATGAAACTTCACCAATATGTGGGTGCTGAGATAGGAAAACCTTTCCCACTGGTAAAGCAAGCCATGCATTCTGGACACTGGACACATGGGGCTGAGGAGGTACCAAGAAGATTAGTTGATAATGGTTAATTTTAATTGCCTGCTGGATTATCTTAACAAACGTGTGGTGCATTAGTGATGCACACATTTGGGTGTGTTTGTGAGACCATTTACCGAAAAGATTGCTGACGGGGAAAAGATCTGAGAGATCAGGATCTGACATCTCTATCTTCTTAAGAAGGAACCGTTGCAACAGAATCTCTGAAAAACACAGCTTAAGGAAGAGTGGCAGGGCTGAGGCTCACAGTTGCTGGCAGTCCTGGCAGGGAAGATGTGGTGGTGTCCGTGCCAATGGGAGCTTGTCAGAGCCTTCTCACATCTCAGGTTGGAATCAGGGTTGGCTCTAACTCCCAAACATCCAGCCTCTGTAGCCTTACACCACTAGCCATGTATCCGGCCCTGAAAAGGTGCCTCGCCTGTTCAAAAAATCCCAGCATCTAAAGATCAAGTATGCAAGCACATGAGCCCGGGGAGGGGACAGTGCACATGCAAACCATAGCAGCAGTGTTGCTGGGTTAAGGCCTTATTCAGACTTCTTAAACATCCTGTTTCAATATGACCATATTAGAAAGTGGGAGCCCACCCTGGTGGGTCACACCATCCCATGGGATGAGGTCTGGGGCCGAATAAAAGGGGCAGGAGGAGGGAAGAGGCAGCTGAGCACTGGTGTTCCTTTTCCCTGATCCACTCAGATGTGCCTAGAAGTCATCCCTTCTTCCTTCTCCCCGTGATAGACTGTAACCCCAGAAACCATGATCTCATATCAACCTGTGCCTTCTAGTTCACTCTTGTTGGCTATTTTGCCACAACAAGAAGAAAAGTCCCCACTCTGCCCATCAACATGGCATGTGCAGTAAAACTGCACCAATCAAAATTGTTGTGTATCTTAGTAGCAACAAGCACACATAGAGTCTAGGTCCAGGCTTCTACATACCTTTTTGCTAATGAGAGGAACCATAACTTCAACTTCTTGTTGGGGGTGGAAACATAAATTTTAAGTGAGCCTGGTACATCTTAGTCCAAAAGGCAAAAGAAGAGGCGGGGGTTAGGCAAAGGGTTAAGGGCACGTGAAAGGGATGTAGGAAGAGGCCTCAGTGACTGAGTCTGGAAATTGGAGTGTCTGAAATCATGATGTGGTTCTGTATCGTATCCCAAAGTGTAAACCTACGTAAATCCATATTGTTGTCAATATAGGACCGAACTAAATAGGTAAAAAGGGACACATCTTCACTACAGAAAATTCTGTTTAACAGAAGCGGATATTCCCACTTGCAGAAGGTTAACCTCCTTCCGTGTGAGGTGGACTTAGCCATGAGCATCAAGGGAACAGAGGATAATGATAATACCCATTGACATGCCAGTGTAGAAACTGGAAGTTCTACCTGACCTGACCCCCCTAGACAAAGAGCTACATATTAAGGCCTGCTGAGAGAAGGAGAAGCAGTCTCTTCTAGGGACAAGCTTCCACATAAGGCTGTCCTGTCACTGATGGTCAACCTGGAACCCATGTACATACAGATAAGCAGATTTAAATAGTACTTAGTAGTTGCACATACATGTGTATATATGGATTCCATAACATTAATAGCTAAAAAAAGAAGAGAGAGAGATCATGAAATCATGAATTTGGGAGCAAGGGATGGGGAAAACTGGAAGGGGAGAGAAAGAGGCAGGATTAATCCAGAAACAATTCTTAAAAAGTAAAAGTATTAAAATTATTTTAAAAGTATAGAGGATAAATGGGCAAAATGGTGGATTTCAGTGAAAAAAACACAGCAGCTATGGCCTGAGGCAAATGACCAAGGGAACTGAACATATGAAGCGTCCTGACCTCGTGCAGCCCCAAGATGATGGCAGAAGACCCTCTCTGAGTCCTGCAATCCCATCCAGTTCCAAAGGGCACTAGACAAACACAAATCCAGAGATACCCAACAAGGTACAACTCTTGGCTCATAGCTGTCAAGATTATGAAAAATAGGAAAAGGTTAAGAACTTGTCACAGCCTGTCACAGACTACAGGAGACTAAAGAAACACGGTGACTAAACGCAATGGGTACCTTTTATGGGAACCTGGAGTTACAATTAAACGTTGGAGGAAACACTGGTGACATCCAAGGAAGTCTGATGGAATTTTGTTCCTGATGGGGTGTCATGATTAATTTTTAAACCGTGACAAATGATGGACATTCAATATTACCCTTTCAACTTTGTGATAAGCCTAAAAATTATTTCAAAGTACAAAATTTTAAATGCTGATCAAAAAAAAAAAAAAAAAAGCCGAGAACTAATGTTCTAAAGTTGATGTTTGGGAGGCTGGAGAGGTGACTCACTAATGAAGAGGTCCCAGGACCCATGTTGGGCAACTCACAACCTCCTGGAAATCTAGCTCCAGGGGATCCTCTGACCACTGCACTGATGTGCACATAACCCCTCCCTGGACAGACAGACATTTATGCAATTAAGGTAAATAACATGTATGTTCTTGGTCTAGGCAACAGTATTACGGCTCTGAGTAGCCCGAGTTTCCCAGATGGTACCACTATCTGCTTCTAGTCCCTCGATTACAGAACTGTTTTTGAGCCTGTTGTTATCAGCTAGTAGAGGGCCTTGTGGCATCATAACATCAATTTGATCTACTGCTTGTTAGCATCTAATAGTGCCATCTTCCTAAAGATCCGTGGGGAAACTTTTTAGATTTAGTGTCCAGGATGGTCGTGATTCTCTAACTCGGCTTAGACACCAGTTGCCAGGAAGCTTAAAGCCAAATCTGCCAGACACCATTAGGAGATTTAGGATTTCAGGTACAGATCCTGTGGGGATTCCCATTCCGAGCTCACTACAACCACCCTCTCTCTCTCTTCCCTCTTCTTCACATACAGAAATGGGGCCCTTCTTCTTTGGAACCGCAGTGCCCAGCTTGGTGTGTGGCTCACATCTGGAACTCAGACGGTGTTTATCATACACCTTGGGCCCTTCCAACAATTAACAATTTACAAACTTCAAAACAGTCTGAAAACACTGAGGGCACTCTCCATTTTACAGGTCAGGTAAGTGAGCATGAGGACTGAGAATTATACAAACTGCCCACAGTACAGAAGGAGTGTGTGACAGAGCTTGGATTCGAACCCATGAAGTCTGATCCTGAAGCCAGTGTTATTAAGCTTGTAATGCCAAGTAGTTTGTAAATGAGAAGGGGTGGGTGAGACAAAGTAATAAGAGAGAAGGAGAAAAGAAAGAGGAGGGGAGGGAGGAAAGGAGGGAGAGAGGGAGAGAGAGAGAGACTCCAGAGAAAGTTTAATGTAATGTAAGATGGTATGATCTGTTTACAACCTCAAGATTTGAAATTTTAAAGAAAATGGCAAAAGGTTCTACACTCTCCCCCATTCAAACACAATCTGCATCATTGAATTGAAAGACGCATCTTGCCTTTAGGTTTTAAGGCAAGAAAAGATATCATTAAGATGCAAATATCATGTGAAGGAAGTGTAGTCAGTGTTAAAACACATTTATCATCTCAGCTGGGCAGTTTTCTACAAGAAGCTTCAATGTGGATGTTGTTGGGTGGACGGCCCAGCAGGTCTCAGGGCTCCTGAGAGACTGTTTCTGAAGGAGCTGCATAAGGCTGGGGCAGAGAGGAAGCCCACAGCAGTGAGCAGCACTGGAAAGCTGATGAAATTGAGCTGTGGGCAGGAGCTTCACACACATGGTCTGTCTGTGCTGAGGCAGCTGGTTGGTTCTGCAAGCCTTTATGGACCAGCCAAACAAAGAAGAGACCCAGAACAAGAGCCTGAAACCCTTGCGGGACCACATTCTGTTTACTTCCTCTGGACACTCCCTCTCTTATCCCTGTTCCTTCAAACCTCTAAATGAGATATAATAGCCTCAAACAGACCACCTTTATCTATCGCAGTATTTCTCTTTTATTGCACGTGATGTGGAACACTTAAGAGGTAGTGCTGAATCGGGAAATCTAAATTAGAATAATGGTCATAATAGCTGCTAATTAAAAGCTTTCTGAATGGTGTTTTTGTGTGTGTGTATTGTTGTTGTCGTTTTCGTTGTTGTTGTTTATATAATCTCATTCCAACTTCCCAGTGAGTCTGTGAGGAAGTTTGACTACTCCTTCAACAAAGGGAGGCTCAAAGGTATGTGGGAAATTGCCTGAGATTGCTGGCTAGGAGAGGAGAGGGCTTAGATAAGAGCACTGATCTAACTGGCCCCAGGCACAGTCTCTTATCACATGACCTCAGCCTCTTCCTGGCTTAGCTAAATCCTAGAACAAGTCAGTTGGTTTGCAACCCCTAGCAGGTGAGATCAGCTTTCTTAAAATGATCTTAAACTTTTCTTAATATTCACATGGCTCAACTGACATTTTAAACATTGTTTTGTTTTGTTTTGTTTTGTTTTAAAAAAAAAAAAAAAAGGTTGTTGGCCCAGAGTACTGGGGTGCACACTTTTTATCAGGAAGCAGAGGCAGGTGGATCTCTGTGTCTTCACCACCAGTCTGGTATACATAGTGAGTTCTAATCCAGCCAGAGCTGTGTAATGAGACCCCGCCATCTCAAGATGTCAGGCCTGAGATGCTGCCTAGCAGGCAGGTTTCTGAGGTTCATGGAGAGGGTGTTTGTCTTTAGAAATGGGGGGACGTATGCAAAGTTTGATCACTGTGCATAAACAAGAAGCTTGGTAACAAGTTGAGATTCACAGGAATGCTTGCCCCCTGCACAAATGTGAAGAATGGATTCCCGAGGGCATTCTTCAACAAGAATCTTCCAGAAGATCCCGCAGACACCCGGTGGAATACACTTAACCCAGTAGCCTGAAGATCTGTGAGGCTCCTTCCTCATTCTAGAAGCCTTTGAAGATATTGCAACTGTTCCATGACTCACTGGCATTAGGTCATACTTAGCTGTTTATCCCTAAACCGTTTGGGGAGAAAGTCTCCAAAGTAGACTGGAGAGGCTAAGAAGGTCCCTTTAACTGTCTCTTTGTGTGATAATTGCTTTTAAAAGTCACCATGGCTTTCTGTGTCTGGTATTACAATAATTGACTTCTGTTCTTTAATAAGAGCCAGTCTTTCCTCAGAGCTTCATAAACATGGGGTCAGTGTTACCCTCATTAAAACCAAAATGATGATAAGTGGAAGCAAGGTACCTCTTCACAACTGAGACCCCAGTGGCCTGAAAAAGTAAGAACTGCTGTATGGCAGTACCACAAGACATAGCACAGATCAGCTGTGCCCTGTGGCCAGCTAGCACTAAGAGTCTGCTCTTAAGAACTGGTTCATTACGTTTACGATGACTGTTCTTAACTCAAAAGCTATCATGGGAATTAGCTTGTCTTCTCTGTGTGACCTAAATGAACTTTGGGGGTCCGTGGAGCCTGCCCAAAAATCTATATACAAATTGACACAGTTCTTAGAACGTGTTTCTGGCCTGGCATAAAGTCAAAAACTTGGGGATAAATTCTTCCTGAAAAGAACTAGCCATCTCATCTTGAGACCTTTGTTTTTGTTGCCCACTCCCCTCTCTGACACCTGTCAATAGGCTCTGGGGAAAACCATAATAAATGTTATCATTTGATGCTCAGCAATGTTCCAGGCATGCTAGAAGGTACATCAGGAGAGTTGGCTTGGGAGGCTCTTACAAAAATACCCTAGACCAGATGACCTATGAGGATAGAGATTTATTTCTCACAATTCTTGAAGCTAAGAACTCTAGGAACAAGGTGCCAGATGAGTCAGAATCTGGTGAAGGTCCATTTTCTGGCTCATGAATGGCCATCTTCATCTCCTCTCTATACTATAGGCGTCTACAGCATCATGGAGTGGGTGGATAAGGGTCTTTCTCAGGCCCCTTGTATAAGGGCACATAAGTCCATTCATGAAGAATCCTCATGGTCTAACCTTGACCCAAAGATCTCACCTCTTTTTTTGTTTGTTTGTTTGGCTGGTTGGATTTCTTTTTTATTATTATTTTTGATATGGTGGGGTTCCTCTGTGTATCACTGGCTGCCCTGAAACTCACTCTGTCGATCAGACTGGCCTCAATTCAGAGATCCACCTCCTCTGCCTCCCAAGTGCTGGGATTAAAGATGTGCACTGCCACCACCCAGCAAAACATCACCTCTTAATAGCATCCATTGGTCAACAATTTTCAGCATATGAACTTTAGAGGGACACACACAGACTGACCATACAAGTTGGTATAGAACAGACTCAACAACAACTTGTTGCTAGACCGGGAAAGACAACTGTATTTCTGGATAGATAATAATAATAATGACGATGATGATGATGTACATGACGTACTTTAGAGTTTACAATATGTTTTACCTAACCTCATGAAAGATTTTGTTCTATTGTAAGGTAACTGCATCCCAAAGACATTAAATGACACCCAGACGATCCCAAGAAAGTGACAGAAACAGACAGGAATCCAGATCTCCTGGATCCCAGTGACTAGTCTTTTGAGTTCTTTCCATCATTCAAAGCTACAAAAGTGAAAGACTTCAAGTATAAAAGAAGGAATGAAATATGCAGGTAATACAGCTGCCAGGCCTCACTTGGCCTTTGAGTGGCTGTCCCCCTTTGGAACAGTGAAGTGGACTGGGTTGTCCAATCATTCAATAATCATATTATAGTCTTCTGTAATAATATTATTTCATAATGACTGACTATAGTCTTCTCAGTTGAAGGACCTGTATGAAAAAAATAGAGCTATCTGGAACCAAATCCTTGTCTTGAAGATAGGATATGATTGTATGCAGTAAGTAGCTGACATTCAGAGTTATGGAACTACTGAGAAAGGAGAGAAGTTGATATTGGCTGAGGAAGAACCGTGATGGTCTTTGGGGAGAGAGGTGGTGGATTGTGTCCCAAAATGATCAAAGTAGCCTGTTTCATACCACATATCCCCCTGAAAGTTGATTTTGTAATTTACCTTATTATAAACTAAATTTCTGGTCCTCCAAATTTTATATCTTGAAGCCCTACACTCACTCATGTGACTGTATTTGAGGACAGAACACCTAAGATGGTAAGTAAGACTAAATGAGGCCTTAAGTGTGAGGTCTTAACCCAGAAACACTGGCGCCATGGTTTGCGTGGGACACCGGCCATTCCAAGGATCATGTGCTTACACACTCTTTTGCTTGTACAGTTTGTTCAGTGTTGTTATCACAGGTTTGGGAGGCTGTGATGCAACTTCTAGGGAAGGAGGCATGGCTGATGGAATTGGGTCACTAAATGTGGACCTGTGAGGGTTAGGACTAGCTCCACTTCTAGCTTGAGAGCTCTGCTTTCTAGCTCACTGAGATGTGAGAAGATTCTGAAGGGCTTCTCCATTACCATGAACATGGCTAGGTCTCCCTTGCTATGGATGACCATGAGCCAAAAGAAACCTTTCCTACCTTAACTTGTTTCTGAGCTAGCATGCGCTCCCTCCCTCCCTCCCTCCCTCCCTCCCTCTCTCTCTTTCTCTCTCTCTCTCTCTCTCTCTCTCTCTCTCTCTCTCTGTCCCCCCATGTGTGTATGTTCTCCCTCCCTCCTTCCAACCTTCCTTTTCTCCATCCCTCCCCCTTCCCTCTCCCCCACTTTCTGAGAGGTGAGAAACAATGAGAAAGCAATCATCTGTACCGTACTTGGTCTCCAAAACCCAGCACAGCTAACCCCTTGTTCTTAGAGTCCCAGTTACCACAAATAAACGTCCATTCATATACCACTCGGTCCATGGCATAAACAGACAGACATGCCTCTCTCAGCAAGAAGTGGAACCAACGTTTCCTCTTTGGACCTTAGATATAGCTCATGGCTTGCTTTAAATTGTGGCTGCAGAACTGACATTGTACTAAATCCAAGACAAGTCTTTATAAGATCTTTCAGCTTTGGCTTTTGCCATCTGGAGGTCTGAACTATAACACGGAGTCTAATTACTCCTGGAAAAACCATGGAGAGGAGATGCCTTTGAGTATAAAGTGTGAAAGATGAAAGAAAGAACACAAAGATGAGAGACACTGGTGAAGACAAAAATAGAGTTCCAGTCATCCCACCAAGGAGCCTCACATGTGAGTGAAGTCACCATCAACTTGCAGCTGTACCAGTATGGTCAGACAACACAAAGGGAATTAGACTCCAGCCATCCCAGCTGAATTCTGCTGGTGCTGATACATGGAACTGTAAACTAGCAAACAGTGGTTGTTATTAAAACTATGGCTATTTGGGCTAACTGGCTTCATGGATGATAAAAGGGGCCATAGGGGGAGAGAAAATGGTTTGAACAATGGCACACTGATAAGAAAAAAAGGCAATGTAATCATAGATAAGTAATTATGATTGATAAGGCTTTAAAGAATATAGCAGAAAAAACGAGATGCTACAAAGGTAGGCTAGGGTAGACTGTGGGGGTTTTCTCGGTCCTTTTTTATTCTGAGCAATTAGGATGTGTCAGGTGCTCTGCTAAACCCCTTTTGTGGATTAACTCGTCATCACTTGAATTTATAAATTCTATAGTTATTCCTCATTCTGGGAAAAAAAAGAAACGGAGACTCAGAAATTAAGTTATCATTAATTTAGCAACGAGGCTAAGAATCTGAACACAGGCATTCAATTGCCAGGATATGCACCTATCCCCTCTGCCGAAGACTGAACTGTAGTCACAAGAGGGCATTATCTCAGTGGATAACAGATACAACACTTTAGAAAGACTAAGTAGCTGTAGACAGATTCTGGAAGCTTCCAGAGTAGAAAGGGGGACTTGGTGTGGTCTAGGTGTTAAGTAGCAGGGGTGTGAACTTATTGGGAAAAAAACATGGAAGAGGAATGAGTAAGTACAATTTGGGGAAGAAACAATGCCCAAGGACTAGCAGAGTATGGGTTGATTAAGGGCCGAGGAGGAGTGTGAACTTATTCTTTTCTTTATGGTTTTAGTTGCTCCTATTAGCAAGCATGTGAAGGGGAACTTGTTTGGGGATGGCAGTGGCTCATCTTGATGGTCAGCTTAATGAGATTTAGAGTCGCCATGGCAACAGACTTTTAGACAATGTAAAAGATTGTCTGGAATAGGTTCATTGAGGTGCAGAGGCCCATCCTAAATGTGGGTGGCATCATTCCATGGGCTTGGGGTCCCAGGCTAAATAAAACAGAGAGAACTATCAGAGCCCCAATATTTGTTGCTCTTTGGTTCCTAACTGCAGATGCAGTGTGATCAGTTGCCTCAGGTTCCTGCTGACATGACTTTCCTGCCATAACAGGCTGTACCTTTGGTCTCGTGAGCCAAAACAAACCCTTCTTTTCATTGCTCTTGTCAGATGCTTTGTCTTAGCAACAAGATGGATGGAGCTAGCATGCTTGTTTTTAGACTTGCTAAGTGGTTTGTGATGGTGAAATAGTAAGTGACGCTGCCTACTAGGTATTTGGTGACTATGTGTATGGTGAATATGTGAGCGTGTGTGCGTCCACACTATATATATACATATATACATACACATACATCATATACATATACGTCATATACATATACGTCATATACATATACGTCATATACATATACGTCATATACATATACGTCATATACATATACGTCATATACATATACGTCATATACATATACGTCATATACATACGCATCACATCTATGCATTGCACCTATACATTGCACCTATACATATACATACACATTACACCTATAAGTTGTACCTATGCATTACACCTATACACTGAACATATACATTAAACATACACACTACACAAATATATTCTACATAAACATCCCCTCAGAACAATAATCCAGATTACTTATAAATACAGTTTTGGAATTCATCCAAAGCTAACGAACTCACAGGAATACAGCAAGTCAGTGAAGGGTCCTCAATATATACTACAGAAATAAATGTTCCCATAAAGTAGAAAGGGCTCACAGAAACACACATTCCTGAGCTTCTACTTGGAAGGGGAGAGAAAAGAACAGTTCAGAGATCCAGAAAACGCACAATCTCATTAAGCCAGGATGAGCAAGCCGCTAGCTAGTCTTCCCAATCCTTGGAAGACTCAAAGTACTGGGAGGGAATCCAATTAACTTGGTTGTATGGTAATCTAGCAGAGGTGGAGACAGTTTGAGTTCTATTCCCAACAAGATGGTGGGTACATTAAGCAGGAGAAGCGCTTCACTAGAAACGGACATGGGAAGAATGAGTAACGGCTGGCTACATACTCATCAGTGTGCATCTCGCCCTGGCAGCATAGAAAAGATACAGCCAAGGGCAGTCAGTTTCATCTATAGGAAGAGGAAGATGAGGAGGGAAAGATACAGGCAAGCAAAGGAATTAGAATAGCACAAGACAGGAAAAGCATAAGAATTCACTACTGCTGAAGATCATGAGGAATGGTAAATATCTACTGGGTTTAGCAATATTACTGGGAACTTTGGGAGAGAATGATGCCATGAGTGGCTGGTGGAAAGGGGGAAGGAGAGACCGTGATGGACCTGAGAGGCTGGATTCAAGAAACTCAGACTTAGGCAGGTAGCATCCATTGAGTGCTGATTAAAGAAGCGCTGGATTCCTTGAAGCACTGGGAACCACAGTGATTCTTAAAACCTGCACATCCTGTTGTGCTTGCTGAGATGTAAGCAGAAAGTAATACCCAGCCTAGCACTCAGTAATGCCTGTGCTCTGAAGCCATTGCTGAAAAGCAGACAATAAGAAAGAGCAAACCGACCCTCTGCCTTAATCAGTTTCAGAAGTTACAGAAAGAGGAAATTGGATTTACTTGAAAGCCAACTTTAAAGGGAAATAAAAAGACAAATGTCTTTTATAAGCTCAACAGGGACAAAACAGCGGTGCAAGAGCCTCAGAAGGTAATTGTATAAGTGGACTGTTATAACCAGTCTCCTTTCTCTGGGTTGGAACTGTCTTACAAAACAGGATTTGCATCTGTAATGTTGTGTAACAAGCAGCTTTGTGGTATAATATCTTTTAAATAGAGGGTAGATAGGAGAGATGAAACTGTCACTATCTTAGCATCATAATCTCCCTCAGTCTTCCAGACAAAACACCATCACCCAGTTGGGAGCTAAGGACAGCTCTTACTCAAATACAAGGTCACTTTATATGGTCTGCCAGGGAGCAGTGGAGGTGGGGTGGGGGATTCACATTTATTCCACAGCACTCAGCACTGGACCCAAGCCAAGAGAGGAAACGAGACTAAATAGATCATTTGTTTTATTCTGTTTGGGAATTTCTTGTGTCTCTCCCAACTGCAGCTTATGGACACAAAGCCAAACTCAGAACCCTGGCTAGAGCTGGCTAAACGCCAGGTCACTTTTTTTTTTTTTTTTTTAAAGGACTAAACAGCTTGAAGCTGTGGCTGAAGATTAAGGCAAGCCACACAATTGAAGGATGAAATGAAATTCTACTGTGAATGTGAAGTCGGAATAGAAAGAGCCAGGTAGGAGTTAAGTGATTTGTATTGCTCAAACAAAGCAGAGACAGAGACGGGAAGGACATATCCCATGGAAGCACTTTGAGTTATATTTCTTTGAGAAATATACTTTCAAGAAGAGTTGGACACAGAGAGGAAAACCTGCAGCTTGAGCCCTCCAGCAGAGGTAGGCACACACCTTCTCTGGACCCGTGCTCCAACGATGGATAGCCAAGTGCCTCTTGGTGTGAATGGCGTGTCAAGTATACCCTGGATTTTTGCTGCTGCCCTGTCTTGTGGGCATGAAGAAGGTGAGCCAACAGCAGCCACGCACACTCAGTAACACACATTGTTGGTATTCCTAGCAGATCCCACTGGCAGAATGAGGCTTTGTTTTGAATCCTTTCCTCTGGGGGAAGTTCACAATCCATCCCATCCAGTGGCCAAAGAGAATGAAAGGAACATTCGTGGCTGGGCTTATTCTAGTCTATTAGTTAACACCATATCCTGCCTGATTTCAGAATTGACAAGTCAAGTACAGCATTGCTCATAAACGTTCCTTCCACACTGCTGGGGAGAAGAGGAAAGTGCATGTCAGTTGTGAGATTGTAAACTAAAGCAGCAAATCCTAAAGACTCCCGAAGAGTATATTTGATAGAGTCCAGACCAGTGGCTCTCAACCTTCTTAATGTTGCAACTCTTTAGTACAGCTCCTCGTGTTGTGGTGACCAACAACCATACAATTATTTTCCTTGTTACTCTATAACTGTAACTTTGCAACTGTTATGAATCAAAATGTAAATATCTGATATGCAGGATATCTGGTATTCGGCCCCTATGAAAGAGTCGTTGACCTCCAAAGGGGTCGAGACCCACAGGCTGAGAATGACTGGACTAAATCCTGTTAATGTTCTAACTGGGAAAATAAGAGGGTTTCCCCTTCGGAGACATGAGCTGCATTACAAGACACTCAAATCCTTCAATGTTTGTGCATTTCTCCCAAAACCAGTCAACTTTAGATAGCTTTCCTGAAAATTTAGCACAGCAAATAATGTTTGAGATACAAACCACTGTATCCATGCTAACATCCTGAGAGTGATATTATGAAATCGATTTGTAAAATGTCAGCCCTGAGAAAAAAACTGGACAAAGTGTTCAGGGATCTCAATCGAACACCTACAACTATCTCAATTAGCAGTGTCAGCATGAAGACCGTGAGATAGAAGCAGACGAAGAGAATCCAGCAAGCTCTGTTTATCTGCCTTCGTTCACATATCAAGCTTGGCTCTGCAGAACAGTGATTCTCATCCTGTGAGTCGTGACCCCTTTAGGGGTCAAATGACTATTCTCAGGGATCAGGTAAGACCATCGGGAAACACTGATATTTATATTACAACTTATAACAGCAGCAAAATCACAGTTATGAAGTAGCAAGAAAAATAGTGTTATGGTTGGGGGTCACCAGAACATGAGGGGCCATATGCATTAAAGGGTTGCAGCATTAGGAAAGTTGAGAACCACTGCTCTACTAGTTTCTTAATCTGCGCCCCCCCCCCCCAATCCACAGCACTTGGGCCCTAATCCAGGGCCTTGTGCATGTGAGACAAGCAACCTACCACCTAGCTACACCCTCAGCCCCTAATGCCTTCATCTGGAAGCAGCCCTCAGATTTTCAAGTCACACACACACACACACACACACACACACACACACACACACACACACACACTGAGGGGTGCCTATTCTCATTTCTGGGCTTTCTTCTCTCATCTCCCCCACGACCTCATCTGAATTCTTCGTATCCACAGCCTATCTCCCAGGCAAACCCAGTTACAACCTCTGCCATTACCACATCTGAAAGGCTCCTTGATCTGTTATCCTATCTACACACATTTCTGAGCAATTGCTGAGTGCTGAACAACCCTCTGGGCACAGAGGATGCCCTGAGCTGGGAACCATAGTAGAATAGTCTCTCTTTGTCTCTGTGTGTCTCTGTCTCTGTGTGCCTCTGTCTCTGTCTCTCTCTCTTCCTCCTGCTCTCTGGTGACATATTGTGAAAAGGGAGAGAAGAAAAACAGCAAGAAGCAAATAGGGAAGAAAAAAATCCAATCATGATGAGGTTTCTGAAAAAAATGATGGGGAAGGAAGGGACTTGAACTCCATAGTCAGAGGCTGCCCAGAGGACGTAAGGTTTGACTGTGACCTGAAGAAGGAGAGGGCAGTCTCTCAGGAGCACTTGGGACAGAGGGAACAAGAAAATATACGGGATTTGTAAACTGTCATGACTGTAGAGCAAGGTTTTTTGTTTGGTTGGTTTTTTTTGTTTGGTTGGTTTTTGGTTTTTTGTGTTTTTTTTTTATTGCATTTCCTTATTTAAGGGACAAACCTTCCATAACATTTGTCCCTACAAAAGGAACTGTGAAACACACACACACACACACACACACACACACACACACACACACACACACACACACACACACGGGCAGGCAGAGTCTAGCATGGACACAGCTGTGTCTGTGGCTGCTCAGTGATCTGAGTTGCTCTAGCAGTGGATGCAGTTTATTTCACAGTCCTAGGGAGATTTACCGCCTCTTTTTTCCTCCACTGGGGCCAGACATGGGGCCTGAAAGGCAACAGAAACTACCATGAAAGTCCCTACACACCTAACCTGAGCAGAGGACTGAAGATTGCAGAAAGGGACACCCAGATGACAGAGCTTGGGACAGAACAGCCATCGGTTGCTGGTCTCTCGGGTCTGCAGCAGTTTCCTACTGATAAGGTCTCATGGGTTGAAGGTATAGGTTCAAAAACACCTGGCTCTCCGGAGTTCTGAGAGTACTTCATGCTGTCACCACAAATAAGGGGTCAGTTTTCTGCCTGTCCTTGCTTGTCATGTGCCTAAGGAATCTCACAGCCCGCGGCTCATCCACTAAGCAGGGATAAGTAGACTCTGGGGCACCTGGAAGGGAGGACTTGTTCTAGACCTCACGTCCTGGCTCCGTTATCCTCATCACCTGCTGGACTGCACACTGTCGCCGCCGCCCCCCCCCCCCCCTAGACGACGCGTCCTGCGTCTCAGGGGCACACCACTGGCTTCTGTGTTGCCCACTCCTCTCCACTCCGCACACACTCATCCGGAGGACCCACGTGCAGCTCGACCCGAGGTTGGCGCCGCACCTCCGGCCCGGCGCGTCTGGCCGGCGCTTTCTGGGGACCCGAACCCTCCTTTTTCCCCGCGAGAGGGCGGCATCCGGCGACCGCGGGTCGGGCGGGGGGGGCGTCCTGAAGTCCCCTGCGGTGCAGAGACGTTGCGGCCCGCTGCCACACAAAGGCGGCGGCGGCGGGAAGGCGGGGCGGGGCGGGGCGGGGGGCGGGGGAGGCAGGAAGGGGCGGGGGCGGCGGCGGTGATAAAGCCCCCGCGCCACCCGGCCGGCTAGTGCAGTAGTTGCACGGGAGCGCGGGCTGCACGCGTTCCCGCCGCCTGTCCCCCACCGCCGCGCCGACCTCCCTCCCGGCTCCGGCCGCCACCTGGGGATCCAAGCGAGGACGCGTGAGTACGGGCTGCGGGGTCCCCGCCGCTCGGAGGGGAGCCGGGGACTGTCCCCGGGGCAGCACCGCGACAGGGTGCTGGGGCGGGAACTTTCTCGAATCGCCCTGGCCCCCCGCTGCGAGCGCGCCTGGCTCCCGTGTCCCTGTCCCCGAGGGCTCGGGCGTCCAGGTGTGCCCGAGGCTGGAGGAACGCTCGCCGAGTTCGGCGAGGCTACTGTGGGTCCAGCAGGGCTACAAACCGTGACCCTGAACCGGGGGCATCTGGGCACTCAGGGGTAGCACTGACCCCATACTTTGCCTGTGCGCGGGTCCCTGTCCCGGGCGACCGGTTCTCACTTGTAACCTTTGCCTGAGCAGTGCGGAGGTGGGCAGCGGTTTGGGGAAGGGCTTCAGTTCATACTGGCCTTTGCAACAGGCTTATCCCTGGGATGCAGTAGCAGCTCCTTGCTATTTCTTATTTATTTTCATCATCTGTAGACTAGGGAATTGCGAGGCCGCTGAGTGACTCCAGGTAAGGTGAAAGTACTCAGAAATCCTAGGCGGAATTGGGTATTTAATTTGCCCCAACGATGAGCAGAGAGGGAAAGCTACTATTACATAAGACAGCATTCCACCTTCAGGTATTAGGGAAGGTGCTGTTGAGGATTTTTAGTGTTTTAATGAACAAAACAGAATCTCCGCGTGTCTCTCTTGAGAAATCTCCAAACGCGGCTGGATCTTGGTTTGACTACTTTGTTGAGAACGTTCTTATATTTAGCATGAACATAAAAAGGTGTTTGAAGGTTTAACTTTTCTCTTTCAAGCCAGGAGGCAGTTTACTTTTCTAAACTGTTCTAGAACAACTGATCTGATCATTTTGTACTTTGGAGATTTTGTATCAGAATGGGAATACAGATAATGGGAGAAATGTCAGCATTACTGATTTGTGTATCTGAAGCACACTTAAACATTGAAGGTGCTTTCAACACTTTCTGGGGCTCTAAAACAATAATTATACCCTGTTGGCAACATTTAAGTAAAAAAACTTCTCAGGAGCTACTGCCACCGATAATGGCTCCATCAACCATGGAGCTGTTTTTCAGAGCAGTGTTTGAAAATTTTGTTCAGCTAAGGGTGACTCCTGAAGGTCAGGAGCCAATGTCATCGTTCTTTTTTTTTTTTTAATCTTCTTTGAAAGAACCTATATCTTCTCCCATGAACTTGACAGATTTGCATAATAAGACAGAAATTGCTGAATCTCCAAAGGATGCTAATTTTCAGCCACACACATTGGTGACTTGACAGTGGTTGGAGATGGATGAGGAAGCGTTGGAAGGCTCCTGGCCCCCCTCCATGTTGCTGCCGCCTTCTAGCCACTTCTCCTCCCACATGGTTCAGAACTTTGGCCTTTTTTCCCTCTTGTGGTTGTGGTGCTGCAAGCTCTGGATTCTGTGGCCATATCAGGTCCAGTGGTTTACACACACTCCACTTACTCAGTCCTCGAAACATGTTCAAGACTTGCCCTCACCTGGAGGTGCTATGCTTCTAATGTCAAAAACTCTGGCATCTGCTGGATGTGATGATATATACCGCTCAAAATCCCAGCATGAGGGAGGCTGGAGCAGAAGGATCACTATGCTCCTGATCTACATAGTGAGCTCCAGATCAGCCAGGGCTACACACACACACACACACACACACACACACACACACACACACACACATACACAGACACACACCATTATCTTTAAACTCTAGGCTCCTCCCCCTCCCCCAGGCTCTCCCATTGTAGTCTTCAACACAAAGGGTTTTTCTGGTGCCTTCCGTGCTTCAGGTTCTACAGGTGACCTAATGGCCCATGCTCCTGAGAAAATAAAGGCCACCAGACTTATTCCATGTGTCACCTCTGGGCCACCCTATAAGCATTTCCATATTTACTGACTCATCTGCCCTGTTTCCCAAGGCCTGTATGTGCCTTGAATTATTTGGGGAGGGGGGCTCTTTTCACCTTTGCTAAATATAGCAACTTCTGTCTTCCTGAGATTATCATTCTTATGGTGGAAGAGCAGACAGAAAAGCATATCCATGGTAAACACTGTGGTGCAGAAAGGGTGGGGAAATAATCAAGTTTAACTGGGAATTTGCAGAAGATGTAAGAGAAGGCGCCTGGTGTCAGGGACTAAAGTCCCCAGCTGTATCATGAATCCCAGCCCTCCCTCTGCTCAGAAATCTTACTCTTCTCTTACCGTCTGGTCTCTCACCAGGAACCCTATTTAAGCTGTAACTTTGCATTGCTCTAACCTCCCTTGACCTGGCATTTGTACCTTATCCCTGGTGATCACCAGATCACTCCGTGCTTCTTAAATTAGTTCCCACTTCTCCAGTTTTCCTTGCCCTCGGCCCCTGCAAGTCTCTCTAGAACAGAAAAAACTACAATTTCCTGCATGAGTCGTCTCCTGGGTGCTCAGCTGGCCTCTGCCATCTCCTGAGTGCTCAGCTGGCCTCTGCCATCTCCTGGGTGCTCAGCTGGCCTCTGCCATCTCCTGGGTGCTCAGCTGGCCTCTGCCATCTCCTGGGTGCTCAGCTGGCCTCTGACATCTCCTGGGTGCTCAGCTGGCCTCTGACATCTCCTGGATGCTCAGCTGGCCTCTGCCATCTCCTGGGTGCTCAGCTAGCCTCTGCCATCTCCTGGGTGCTCAGCTGGGCTCTGTTCCATTTGACTCCAGGCACTCTGTTCCCTTCTGGTTTTCCTTCCCAGCACTGCCTCTTCCTGGTTAGGTTATCTGTGGAGTCTTTGGCTGAACCAGTTTCCCAGGTTCATTTATCACCAGAATGAAGTGAATCCCAGGTTGCCATCTGAGCTAAGAGCATTCTCCTATATTTCAGCTGGTTACCAGCCTGGAGGTCTGAGACTGACTTTCTGTGTTTGCTTCATGTATGCAAGTGTACATCTATGTGTTTGCACACATGTGGAGGCCACAGAACAACCTCAAGTGTCATTCCTCAGATACTGTCCATCTGGTTTGGTTTGGTTTGTTGAGATAAGGTTTCTCACTAGCTTGGAGCTCACAGGCTTGGAGCTCACCAGAGGGATCCTCTCATCCCCCCCTCCCCCTTCAGCCCTGGAATTACAAGCACGCACCATTATGCTCTTGATTTTCTTTTAATGTCAGTCTGGGAATTGAACTCACATACCTGTACCTGTGGCAAGCACTTTATCATCTAACCCACTGGTTCTCAACCTTCCCAACGCTGCCACCCTTAATACAGGTCCTCATGGTGTGGTGACCCCCAACCATAAAATTATTTGTGTTGCTACTTCATAACTACAATTTTGCTATCACTATGAATCATAATGAAGATATCTAATATGCAAGATATCTGATATGTGACCCCATGCGTGGGTTGTTTGACCCTTCCCCATCCCGGAGAGGTCACGACCCAGAGGCTGAGAACTGCTAATCTAAGCTATCTCATCAGCCCCTGACGTTTTATGTCCACCCCATATGTGCCTCATTAGCCAAAATTTATCCTTTTTATTTTTTTAACGACTATATAGTTCCTCAAGGTATATAGGTGGGAGCCTCCAGAAATGTCTAATTTCTGCATATCCTGCTCCAGGAAGTCACAGTCCAGTTGCTTCTCTGTGCTATGAGACCCCATAAGCCTCCAAATCTATTTGCTTGCCTCTGCTTTGCTTTAGTGTGTAGAAATGACAAAATGGTGGGCAGTGCATCACTTGCAGCCAGCAGATCTATATTGGCCTGAATGAAATGTACAGAAAATGAACTAATACTTAGAGATCTGGAGATACCTTGAGTATATTGCTTCTCATAAAGGACAGAAGATATGGAACATGATGAGACTTACACTCACTGTGGAACCCCTCTGCAGATGCTAAGCTTCTAGCATATGCCTGTGATAGACAGCTTCGTTCTGGTCCCTGTGGACCTGTGGTCTCCACACTTACATCAGCTCTGTGGCTTTGGAGTTAGTAACGGGGCTGGGACAGCTATTGGCAACCTGGGAGTCTCAAGGGCTTACTGTAAGTTTCCTGCATCAAGTTTTGCATCCTATCTGTCTTCCATGTTGTTACTCGCTCAGATCACTGCAGTCTGTCCATCAGCCTGCATCCCCCCCCCCCCCCCAATCCAATATCTCCCTCTTGATGTGGAGCTGGACACCACTCTTGAATGGCATTGTTGTGTCAGGAGATCCCTCAGGTTGAAGGTGAGTGCTCAGTGGTCTTTATGCCGGGTTGTCCCTGAGTATCTCAGCAGACTTTCAATGTGGCTCCTGCAGAATTCTGGTATAACTTTCTCTGTGTCCACACTGCAGCCTCTGCTGTTTCCGCAGACATCACTCCTTTAGGTTTGGTTAACTCCCACTCCAGGCAGTACCGAGGAGACTGTAAGCATGGAGACATGATCCTAGAGCTACAAAGTTCCCAAGGTCACACAGACCTTTCACCCTCCAAGCCAGAGCCTGTGTCCATGGTGTTCTGGGAACTTTCGAGAATATTCTGGGAACTCACTAGGCTGGTGACTATCTGGTTACTTGATCATGTCTGTGCTCTTGGCTACCCTTCCTGCCTCCCTGTCATGTCCTCGTCTAGAATTTTGTTTCTTCTACACTGGCTTTCATGGGGTTCACAGACCAGGACGCTGCACTGCATCTTCTTGCCCTAGTCTTTCTGTATTTGCCTTCTATTCCCTTCTTCCGTTCTCACTGTCTGGCTAATTTCACCTTTTCTAGTTACCTCCTGTTCGTAAAAGCCATTCCTGGTAATCACTGTTTCTAGCCCTTGGTGGCACACACACAGCACACACACACACACACACACACACACACACACACTGTGCATACACAGATCCATGGTGCCAGCTGCTACCTTGCAGTCAAATGCTTTACCTACTCTTGTTTTAATTGTATTTGCACCAGTAATGGCACGCAGCTTAATGGCATTTCATAGATGGATGAATGAAACCATCATCGTGTTTTAAGAAGACGGCTTCATATCCTGTATGGAACAGTGGCTGTATTTCAGGCTTAAAGGGGAAGCCTTTAAGAGACCTCAACTTCTGGCTGTGGTCCTTCTCCTTTTAACACACATTTTTACACTTTCCTGTGTGGGTGTGAGTGGACGTGTGCTTGTGCATGCAGTGGCCAGAGGACAACCTCAGATGTTTGTTTGGTGGTAGCCATCTTATTTTTTGAGAGTCTCTCATTGACCTGAAGCTCATCAATTAGGCAGAGGCTGCCTGGCCAAAGAACCCTAGGGATCCTGTTGTCTCCACCTCTTTAACTGGGACTACAGTTTTTGTTTTTTAAAAAAAACATGTGCTCTAGTGGATTGAACTTGGGTCCTTGAGCTTGCTGAGCAAGCGCTCCTGTCTCCAGGTTTTAAAGTGTCCTGAGCGACCATGTGTTTTGAGGGGGAGCATTAGGGAACACAGGCAGTACAAAAGTGCTGCTCTGCCTGTGTCCACTTGGATCACCTTCCTGACCCTTCTCAGCCCACTGCCTTCTTCCTTGAGATCCACTGGCCGGGCTACACTCTGCCTCCCATGGTTTGTCTGAGGAGGGAGGATGCATTGTGGTTTACTTCCCCTAGCCTTGTTGATGATGGTGCATCCCTTATTTTTCTTTTCTTTTGTATTTTTGCTTATTTCATCGTGGTGCTGGCTCTCTTCAGCCAAAGTTGGTGAAAAGGACACCCTGGACTGCAAAGGGTCTGGGTTGTGCTGCTGATCATCTAGCCATGTAGAACTCGGGTTCCTTCTGTATACAGTGGCTATTCACTGAAATAAATGACGTCCACGGTGTCTTATTAAATGTCTTATAGATTTTTAAAAATCAATATCTTCTTGGCTTTCCTTCCTAATCGAACTTTCTCATAACTATCAAGTCTAGGTGACTTTTTGTTCTTTCGTGCGTAATTCTGTGCTTACAGAACATGGTGTTCCTGTCTATCTCTTTCTTTTCTAGTCCTTTGAGGACGTTTAGCGTTAGAACCTAGAACTTAGCACTGTGGGCCAAGGGGAAGATTTAGTTGATGTTTTTACTAGGAGGCAGTTATGAAACTATTAAATGAATTAGGGCCGCTATGCTTGGATCTTTTTTGTAAGCCCGCTCCCCATGTATAAATGTTCCCAATCCTCTCTTCCAAACCATCTTTCTTCATGAATAGATTGCATGCCTGGGGTGGAAATCAATGCTGGTTAAAAAAAATACCCTTGGGTACTAAAGGGAGTCAAGCACAGTAAACTGCATCTTAAGGTTATTTCTTATATATAAGTTCCCAATTTGTCTTAAGGATGCTGAAAGCTCAGTACTATTTTATTATTCTTTAGAGAAGCGCCATCTTCTACCGAATAGGCTGGATCTTTTACGTAGCCCACAAGCCTCTGCTTTATTTTACCGTTTGATTTCCAGATCTGGATTTAAACACAGACTGCAGAAGTTAGCATCCTTACTCAATTCCTGTTTGCCAGGAATGGCCACCAGCAAGCCCGAGCAACCTCCTCCTTTATAATCTTGTCGATGTGCTTTGACAAACATGCCCTCCATTTTATCTTTGAATCTCCCTCTCAAGGTTGGGTAAGCACCCTAGTTCATGATCAGATCAGGAACACCCAGACCTGCTACTGTTTGTCCTTAGATTTTATCTTTACTTCAAAAGATAAATGATGGAGAATGGGAATCCACCATGCTATTCTGTTCTTATCAGCTGATTCTGAGAAGGAAAAAAAATGTGGACAAAGTTGTAACATTAAAACACACACACACACACACACACACACACACACACACACACACACACACACACACACACACTGAGAAAGCTGCAGGCTTTTCTTGCTGTGGGTGCGAACCTTGGTAGACACACTTGGTTTTTATACCTTTGCCTCTCTGCTCATTGACAGCACCAAATGAGGATTTTGGTTAAGGAATTTCTCTTGAGAGCATACCAAAAATAGCATCGGGACCTGCCACCCTCCCACCCATTCTCCTCTATGGAACTCTAACAACCATGACTATAGGAAAAATCCTGGAAATGGGTATGGGTAGCAAGAGAGATTATAGCAAACACAAGACACACTTGCATTGTGTAAGGTGCAGCTGGGAAGTGGCTCTAAGGTCAAATGCCTGTCCATCCTGTGGAGCCCTAGTAAACACGGAACAAGAGACTTAACCACCTATAAGGTGACTACAAAGGCGAGTGGTTACCTCTTCCTTCCAGCGAGGCCCTGTAGGAATAGTGGAGATCTTTCTTGGTAAAAGGTATCCTTTGTTTGTTTTTCTCCATATTCTGAATATGGCTCTACCTGAGAAGTTCTTCAGTTGAGGTTTCGATCTCTTCAGACCATACCAAAAGCTGTTAACACGCACATTACCTTTCCCTTACAGTACAAAACCCTAAACTCCAGCAGAAAGATGTTCCGTAGGGGCTTTACCTTTTCCGACCCTCAGATCTGACTCTGGAATTGAAACAAGAGACTCAGGCCTAGAGGTTCCCCCCTCACTTTGTCTCTGCACTCTCCTCTCTTTCTCAGGTGACTACAACTAGCCCCAGGTTTATCTCCCCAGAGCCCCATCCTGATGAGGGAAAGAGCTTTCCTGCCATTCCTAGTTGGGAGGAAAAATTGCTGGGAGGAAATCTGATTGGCTTGCTTCTGGCCACTTCCTTTCTCTGCACCAATGGCGGCTTATAAGAATGGGGTTCTTAGGAGTGGCTGAGTCGGAGTCAGGTGTTCAGTGCTGTGGGATCAGGCTGGGGTAAGGTGCGCTAAGCAGGTAAGTTACCTTCAGTTGACCGAGGCTCTGTGGACTCCTTGACCATGCTGCCTACCTCTGGAGTAGATGCTAATATCTCTTCCACTTACACAGTTATGAGAGAAGAATAGAAAAGCTCATGTGTCCATGGCCATACGGCCTGTGTCCGTCCATGACAGAGGGAGGTCTGTAAGTCTGTCAACATTAGCTGATAGCATGGATCACAAAATATTGCTTCTCAGCAGTGTTTGTGTTCTCTCGAAAAGAAAACCTTCCAAATTGCACCCTTCCTTTCAAGCCTCTGCCTTTTCTACAGGGCATGATATCCCAAGCCCATGAGGGAGGAATAGGCCAACACTTTTATGTTGTTTGAAGTGGTGTGTTGGTGTCATTTGGCTTCCCAGATTCTTCCTTAGCCATGCCCCACCCCCAGCCCCTCCGAGAATGGAGTCTAAAATTAGTGCTGACCTTTGGGTAGAGAAGCTAGAATGTATTTACACACAGTTGTAAGGACCAATTTAGCCTTAGCTAGATAAAAATGCCACAGGTCCAAAGACTGAGTGTAACGTGATATTTTTTAATTCAACTGTTTGGGGTAACTTTATACTTTATTCAAAACTTGTCACTTCTTTGTAGCAGAGATTCTCCCCCACTTCCTCTTCTCTTTCTCCTCCTTTCCATTAACTTACTCTAGATTTGGAGTCTGGTAGCCTTTGGTCTGAATCTCGATCCCATTGGTTGCAAGCAGGAGAACATAGCTAAGTTTCTAGGCTTTCCTTAGCCCCAGCTTTGTGAGTTGAACGTAAAGGTAACCAGCTCTTGAGTGTCGAGGAAGAGTGGAGAATGTATCTTAGGTAGGGGCTGTACACAATAGGAGGAATGGAGTCTAACAGGACACGGTCATAGTTTTGGATTCTGCTTGCTACAGTAGTATAAGTATGTGTTTGACTTCCCCAGGATTCCTATTCTGTGTGTCTCTGACCTGATGTGTTACTTACTCAGTGTGTTTGGCACCCTTTCTTTCTCTCTCGTCTTCCATCCTGTGATGTTCAGTAGGCAACACTCTCTCTGATTGGCCTCAAGTCAACAGAAGCATCTCCCTCTTTTGTTCTCCACTTTATTGAGGTGGGATCTGCCACTGAACCTGGTAGTGGCTCCTCTAGCTGGCCAGCTTGCCCCAGCATGCTCTGTATGTGCATCTTAAGTGTGGGGCTGAGGTTACACGTGGACCACCCCTCCCAGGGCTTTTAAGAGGATTCTGGGAATCTGAACTCTTCTCCTCATGCTTCTGTAACCAACAGTTGACCCAGGATCATCTTCCCAACTCAGAAATGACCATTTTAAAGATGTGTCAAATGTATGTAGAACACATGGTCATTTAATTATGTTTGGATTCCCTAAATATACAAGAGTTCTAAGAATATTTGACTCGCAAGTATTCCCAGATCAGACATACATTTTCTGCTGTTTTCTGTTAGCCATTTGAGACTTCATACAACACTCTGAGAATGTTGCCTGCATCTGAGTTGTTGCTCTGCAGATGGCAGATGTCATGGAGGTTTGGTGTGGTGGCTAACTCAATTATAAAAAGACTTTCCTTTCTAAAGACATGAATTTTCTTTCTGAAATTAATTTGCTAAGAGATTCACATTACCTACTGCCAAATCTATGTTAGTTTCTTAATGCGACATACTGGTTAAGATAGCAATTTAGAAGACTGGCCAAAGATGCTTAGATATTCATAATAAACCTACTCCTGTGCAGCAAAGTGATAAATTATGAATTATGTCCTGATCATACAAATGTGAATTAATTCAACATAGTTGAAGGGCTGAAAACATAGTTGTTCCTACAGGCTTGCATCGCTTATTTGACTAAAATTTTTTGTGCAAGATAAGTAGATGTGCGTTTGCTGGTTAAGTTATAATTTCATGATCCGCCTTCCTTGTTGTAGTTGTGTGTGTCTTATCTGTCATATGAAAACCAACAAACCTGTCATGGCCTTCTGAGTTCCTTTTGCTGTGCCTGGCATAGAGGAGCTGAAAAGAGGTTTCAAGCAGAAGGAAGTGAAAAGTTAGAGATGATCAGTATGTCAAAGGCTGCTAGGTACCATTTTATACTTGACTTTGATGAGCCTTAACAACTCCTAACAGTAAGGTGGGAGTGGGTCAAAGTTCATAGTGAGAAACCATGAGGCTTAGATGTGCAGAGCAGCTTGCTCAGATATTCATGGATCAGAGAGACTAGAACCGTATGTCCCTTGTGGAAGGAATGCTTTATTCTGAATCACTGTTTTCAGCAACAAGGCAAGATTGCCCAGATAAGAGGTCAGGACATTGCTGGGCAGGGAGACACTTTGGGAGTCAGATGAACTTGGGTTTAAATCCCAGCTCCACGTGTAATTGCTGTGCAGCCCATGTCAAGTGTTCACCTCTCTGTGCTCTGTTTCCACAGGTAGAAAGTACACGTAGTCAGGGTTTTTCCCTTTTTGTAGGGAGGGATCATGTCTGCCTCATTTCACACTGAAAAAAGTAGAAAATGCAGGGACTTAATCCATGTCAAGGTCAGGGATGTGACAGAACTCCCCTTCCTCATTACTGTTACCTGTTGCTCTCCATGTGTTCAGTCTGGGTACAACAGACTGCCCTGCCTGCTTCCTACCTATAATTGGACCCTTTGGCTTACAGGCTGTTCTCACCCAGTCCCTATAAATATATGGCCAACCTATGCTCCAGGCCCCACCAGTTTATATTTACTCCCACCATCCTGAAGAGGACTCTGTCAAAAGTATGAGGGATTCTACAAATTGGCTCTTGATGTACATTCCCTACCCATAACATCCAGAAATTGAATGACAGTCCTATCACTTAAATTCAATTTAAGGACCAGGTTTTGAGCACCTACTCTGTCATAGGTACTTAGAGACACCCAGGTATATGGACAGGACAGCCCTCCACCTTGGCGGTCCTCATCCACTTATGTTGAAACACATCTGTGTCCAAGTTAACCGAGAGCAGTGGCATATCACAGTGGCAGAAGAGAAGCAACCACGGAATGTTCTAGAGGGTACGGAAGCAACAGTGAAGGGGATGGAGAGATGGCTCAGTCAGTAAAGTGCTTGCTGCACAAGTGGAAGGACCTGAGTGTGGGTCCCTAGTGTCCATGTAAAATCTACAATGTGTATCTATCATCGAAGAATTCGGGAGGCAGATAAGCCGATCCCTGAGGCTAGCTGACTACCTATTGTAGTGGATAGGGTTAAGACTGAGGCTCAGTAAGAGACTCCATATCGACAGCAAGCAATAGAGGAGACCATCTAACACTGACCTTTGGCCGCTACCCATGGACACATGGGCAAGCACAGCTGCACACATGTTCATGTGTACCACACAAAACCACACATGAACACATACAGATGTATGTGCTCAGAAGACGACAGTGAACGTTCCCGAGAATTAGTTTGCTTTTTACCATTATGTACTGTGCTGATCAGTATTCCCTCACCAGAACAGACTTGATCCTACGACCTTCATCTTGCCCTTAGCCCTTCCCTGGGTCAGTCATAAGCTGACAAAATTAATGGCACTAATGAGGTGTTTGGCAGGTCAGACTGGGTAGTGGTCAGTGTGGATTGAATTGTTGAGATGCCTACACTGAAATTTCTCCTTTCTGTGTCTCTTATAAAAGGAGTCTAATGAAGTAGTCTTCAATCTAGAGAAGCAGAGAAGCCACTGATGTCCCTGGAGCCATGGGCTGAGAAGGCCTCGCTGTATCTGTCAAGTGGTCTGGAGGAGATTGTGGTTGAGGGTAGTTCTGTAGATGGGGAACCCAGACTCCCCCTCCCCCTGAAAAATACAGGCAAGTGACAGGATTTCCTCTGTGGTGTGAGGACAGAGATAGCCAGTTCTTAGGCAGCTAGCTGACTGGGAAGCTTCATGGTGCTCATGAGAAACCCTTTGTGCATAGAAATGACTTAAATGTCACCAGGATGTTTGTGAGGTAAGTCTGTACATAGCTGATGAATGTAGGTGTCTAGATGCTCCGTGGGAAATACTGTTTCTGTTTCTTTTACTTGTAGGCTCACAAAATTCCATGTGCCATAAACTTTGTAGAGTTGTTTTGTATTGATTTGTTTCTGCCAAGAATTGTTTGGTTCTCTGTGGCTCACTACAGGTAGACAACTCCTTTACAGAGGAGAAATTAGTTTGCACACAAAAAGATAAACACTTTAGTGGACGACCTTGGAAAGTCTGAAGCATTGTTCATGGGATGCTGGTACTTTTATTCAGTACACATGGTTACAAGAACAGGCATACGTGGGACTGTGTGCACACACACGTCTCCGGGCAAAGTGTACAGGCAGCAGATCGTGCCTAGGCAGTGCCACCATAAGTCATCCACAGGTGATGCAATGGGAACTTCCTCAGTGAAAGCGGCTCGAAGCTTAGAGACTGCCTGCATATAATGTGAAGAACTTCCCCCAGATTATCCTGCAGGGAAAAGGGGCTGTTATCTAATGCAGTCCATCTTGGTGTTGTGTTCAGTAATAAGTTCATTATTCAGTATTACAGAGGGAAATAACTGGGTGAAACTCATGAGCAACTGGTTGAGAATAGATGAGAGAGACACATTAGCCTGGCAACCTGCCAGTTGTCTTGTACTTGAAGAATTACTGGAGGTTGTACAATGAAAAGGTTATTTTGTTGTTGTTTTTAAGGGAGGCAGAGACATGCTAAAGCCATAGGACCACATCTGCCAACTAATTGAATGTTTTAGTTGTGGTCATGGTTCGAACACCTTAGGAGGTCATTCTCCACATGCCTGAAGCCCAGAGTGGGTCTGCCTATGTGAACTCAGCCTTCTAATACTTCATGGCTCCACTCTCCTTAACCAGTACTCATCAGTCAGTATGCTAGCCAGTTCTGAGATGGTGGCAGTAGACGGATCATGGAGCATTGCATGATGGGCCAGGCCTAGGAGCAGCATGTATCATCTCTCCTATTTTGCTAAGTATTCAGTCTTAAGTTTTCTTGGACTTTCATCAGAGGCCAAGAAATATCATCCAGCTCTGGGGCTGTGATGATGGGGAAGTGGATTACCTGGTATCCTAGTTAGGGTTACTATTGCTATGATAAAACGCCATGACTAAAGCAACTTAAAGGGGCAGGGTTTATTTCAGCTTATACTCGCAAGTAACAGGCCATCACTGAGGGACATCAGGGCAGGAAACTAGAAGCAGGAACTGATACAGAGGCCATGGAAGAGTGTTCCTTACTGACTTGCTCCTCCTGGCTTGCTCAGCCTGTTTTCTTATAGAACCCAGGACCACCACCAGCCCAAAGGTACACCAACAACAACTGGCTGTACCCTCCCTATCGATCACTTACTTAAAAAATGTTCTACAGCCTTGTCTACAGGCCAATCTTATGGAGACATTTCTCAGTTGGGATCCCCTTCTCTTTGATGACTCTACCCTGTGTCAAGCTCTCAAATGATCCAGCGCAGCTGAGGCCCTGCCTACTCTGTCAGAAGAAAAGACTACTAACGATCACTTTTTAGCAGTAGCAGTCATTGGCCTTAGAGGTCATGGATATTTTTGCTTCTGGGGATAATTACACTGCTGTTCCCTCAGAGGTCTCTTAGAGACCCAAGCCAACATGTCAGGGCCAGTGCCTATGACATGTCTCTTGGTAAGGAGATGCAGTGCCTGGGAACATAGCTGGGAAGGACAGAAATGATGGCAGGTATTGGAAGCCAAGGAGAGGACAAAACAAATTGCTTCATGGAAGATGGGGGTGGGGGGAAGGTGCTATTTCTAGCTCAGAATACATGTGATTTCATGTCTTAGTCATAAAGTTTGTTTAGTCTGGTGGACCCAAATTTGTGAAAGCAGCGAGGCTCTTTTCACTGGGAAAAGAGGAAACTGAGTTAGGTTATGTGAGAAATGCATGCTAGTCATCCACACTTGGGAGTTAGAAATCCACTAACGGAATAGCACATCTTCTGGAAGAAAGCCCCTTTTTAACAATGTGGAGAAGGGTGTTTGGTACACTGGAAAAGCAACTCTGCATCTGGGATATCTAGGAGGGAACCTGGAGGCAAAGCTTAGGAGCAACGTCTTCACCAACCACAAGCACTGTTTCCATCTGAGGACATAGAAAGGACCAGAGGGGTTAGGTGGGTGGAGGCGGGTTTCCATCTCTGGATGAAGCACTTGAAATGCCAGCTTTGAGGGAGACACACCCTGCATGTGCCCTTACATCTATCTGTCTGGCTGTGTGACAAGATGAGGATATATATCCCCTGCACGTCTCATGTGTGACATGACATGTCTCGAAAGCTGTGTGCCCAGTAGGGACTTTCTAAGTCTCTAGTGAAACCGCTTGCCTTCTTCACTGTTGGGGATATCATCTCTCTTTATAACATGCACCTTGACAAGAAGCTCAGCCAGTCTACCCACCCTACCCATTCCTCGGTACACTGTCTATTCCAGGTTAGATAAAGGGAGAAAGTAAACTTTAAGTCCTTGGGGGGGGGGTGTTTTTAAATTAAATCCTTGCTCTTCTGCAGTAGATCTGGCAGAGAGAAGCGGCCAATCCTACAAGGAAAAGCTCTCAGATTTGTATCATCCTCCCTCCATAGCAGTTCTCTGAGGTACAGAGTGGAGGAAGCAGGTTAGCGCTTGCTATAGAGGGGGGAAACTGAGTCACAGAGCATGTGTGCGATCTATGAAAGGAGGCGAAGATGAGGTAGCTGCTCTGTTTCCGCATTTGGGTTGTGAACTTAGACTTCTTGTAGGAAATAGCTAAATGTCCCTCTTGTTCCTGCCTCCTCTATGTTTTTAGAGGGTGCCCTCATCTACTGTAGCAAGGGAAGTTGAGGCAAGCCAAGGGAAGAAACTGAGTGTGAGATCATATTTCCTATCACCTCGGGTGGTTTCTAAATTTGAAGAATTATTCAGTTTCATATATATATATATATATACATATATATATATATATATATATTCTGTTTAGATTTGTTCTTATTTTTCATACAAGTATTTATTATGCATTAAATGTTGTCTTAGTTACTTTTCTATCACTGTGATAAAACACCTAGACCAAGGCAACTTAGAGAAGAAAGCATTTACTTCAGAGCTTATAGCTTCAGAGGGTTAGCAGTCCATGATAGGGGAAGCAAAGGCATGCCAGTAGGGAGAGTTGAGAGCTTACATCTTACAAGGAGCAGGCAGAAAGGTAAAGACTTGGTAAATACAAACCACAAGTCTTTTAAAACCTCAAGGCCTGCCACCAGTGACACACCTCCTTCAACAAGGCCACACCTCCTAACCCTTCCCAAACAGTTCCACCAACTGGGGACCAAGCATTCAGATCTATGAGCCTGTGGGGCACATTCTGATTCAAACCACCACAAGCATGTCCTCCCCCTGCTTCTTACCCTTCCCTTTCTTACCTCTATCCCAATTTATTTGTTCACACATTCTTTGTAATGAAAGACTTGGAAGAGACTAAGACCTTCCCTTATCTTTTTGTTGTACGAGGGCAAGCCCAGTGCCTTTCCCACACAGGGTAAGCTCTCTACCACGGAGGTACAACCTACAGGAACCACACCCCTTTGCTCACCCTCTTTCTTTATATATATATATATGTGTGTGTGTGTGTGTGTGTGTGTGTGTGTGTGTGTGTGTGTGTGTTTAATTTATTTTGGAAGGTGGCTCATATAATTTGCTCCCACCTACTTATATGTTGGTAATACTTCCTTCCCAACTGCTTTGCTTACTATATTTCACCAGAAAGTTCTGCCTAGGAAGTTTGGCTGTACCAAGTCTGGGTAGATGGACTGGAAACATGGTGATGAGAACCACCCTGAAGAAAAGGAGACTCTAAATATCACAGTTGTTGCCATAGCTTACCCCAGAGCAGCCATGACAGTTATAATAACAAATGGGAAACACTGGCTCCATGTTTCCTTGTAGAATCCATTTTGTAAGTGTGATGTCATCAATGAATTTAGAGAACATTTTCTCTAAAACCTGAATTTTAGTTTCTGCATCTATTCTGAAATACAGAAGTCTAATTTAGCTGCGTGGATCTTTTCTTTCCCCTTTTCTCTCAGCTTCTGAATCACAGGCTCAGCTTTTACGTGTATTCCTTGGGTTGCCCTGGGGAAAGAGAATGAATACTATGTGGTGCCAAAGGGTAGGAAGAAGCATGCAGTAAATGATGAACTGGTGCTACATTTTCCTTGCATCTCAGAAAAGAGGCTGCTTAGGTGACATGTCCTATTGGGATCCACAGCATGAAGAATGGAATAAAGGCTCGGAGTCTGTCAGGACATTCAGGGTTATTTAGAGTTAGGAGGATTAATAATTCCGTTTCACAAACAGATGACTAATAAACAGGGTCCTTTGACTGACTAGCATACTCCATGGTGTGATGGTTCAGAGGCAGAGGCAGGAGGATCTCCATAAATTTAAGGTCAGCCTGGCCTATTACCAAACTGCAGACAAGGCAGGGCTGCATAGCAAGACCTATCTAAAAAACTTCAAAACCAAACCAAAGCAAAACAACAACAAATCTTCAGGAGAAGCTACCTGTTATAGGAGAAGTGATTGGTGAGGTGGTGCAAGTTACCAGGTGTGGTGGCCTGAGCCTTTAGTCTCAGCACTCGGGAGGCAGAGGCAGCTGGCTCTGTAAGGCCATCTGGATTTACATAGTAAATTCCAGGACAGTCAAGGCTACATTAAAAAAATAAAATAAAAAAGATTGTGTGAGTTAGTGTCTCATCTCATAGAACTAAAACCCCAAGGTAGTTCCGTGTAGACTATTTGCTTGTCGGCAGACACGGGCAGTTAGTTAGCTTATCAAAAGTCGCACACAGCTAATATCCCTTCCGTTCTTATACACAGCTGTAGAGGCTACAAGGGCCTCACCCCTGGGGACAGGTTATGGAAATTTCTAGGCTGTGAGTTCTTTCAGCCGTTTTTTCTTTTTTTGTTGTTGTTGTTTTTGTTTTTTTGGTTTTTGGTTTTTGGTTTTTCGAGACAGGGTTTCTCTGTGTAGCCCTGGCTGTCCTGGAACTCCCTCTGTAGAGGCTGGCCTCGAACTCAGAAATCCGCCTGCCTCTGTCTCCCGAGTGCTGGGATTAAAGGCGTGCGCCACCACTGCCCGCTGTCAGCCGTTTTTTCATTTCTTATTTTATAGACAAAAGATAAGGAGTCAAAGTGTGACCGGGGTGTCGGCAGCCTTGGTAGATACATATTTAATGCCTCTTGTGTTCCCGACTTTGGGTTCAAATGGTTCTTATTCTATGTTGGTAATTCTTAGTTGCCAGTTACCACCAATGCTAGTCACTCGTGTCTGTGAAGGGGAAGCAACAGCTTCCCCCTCCTGCTCTCATGGTCTCTTACTTATTGACTACATGGTGAGGCATTAATAATCAAACAGGGTGGCCATTTATAAAGGCAAGTAGCTGCCCCCCCTTGTTGGCCTGACGTTCTTCTTGTTACATGTCACTTTCTGTGTTGTTTCTTTTTTTCCTTTAAGGGCTTCTGTCATTCATTCCTTGTGAGGGTCCTTGGTGCTTTGTTAACTTGGGAAGTGCCAGGCTACTTCGTAACCCGCAAAGCTCTCAGGAGTAGAAGGTGCTCACCGTACACTCTTGCCTCAAATAACACATTTTAAGTCTCCAGCCTCTGTCTTCATCCTTGTGCATGGTGCTGCCAACCACTTTGATCTGGAATGTCCTGGGGGCTTTTGGATCTTGAATCGCAAAGCTCTGGGCACTCTTGAGAACTCCGTTTTGCCTCCTTGCTGAGGATGTTCTTACACCCGGTGCCTTCCTCCTGTCAGGCATCCTCTTGCCACGTTCTGCTTTCTTTCTGCATCTCACAGATTTGAACCAGTCCAATCTATGAACCATTCGTTTTCTCAAGAAAAAGAGCCCTTTCAAGCCATTGTTTTTAGAAGTCACTTGGAGCCTTCAAACCCCCCAGTCATTAATTCACAGTGCTAAAATTTAGGAGTGGCTAAGACTTCAGGCAAGCTATATTGAATTAAATGTGTGGAGCACTTTAAGACAGCATTTGATTGTACATTTAAAATAGGGAATGCAAATTGAAATTCCTCCTGGGTGCTTTAAATCATCCATTATATGTGCGGTATTTTCAATTAGCTGTAGAAAAAAAAATCCTTCAGTGCGGCTCTATTTTTACAGCTGGGAATTTCTCAGAGAACAACCAACTATTTTATATATGTGAGATTTATTTAAATGACTCGTGGGGCATTTGCAATTTAACCAATAATTGAAAATATTGTTGCAGGGTGGCAGGTAAAACTGGGAAGTCATTTTGCATCCCAGGAGAGGTGGTTGTGAGCTCAATGGTGCCTTAGTTAGAGTGGACTGGATGGGAGTTCAGCAGAGACTTGGCTCTTCACGTCTCATTCCTAGGTTTAACCCCACCAGAGAAAGGAGACCATTAGCTGTGAAATGGTACTTTCAACAGGAACTCCCAGCTCTAAGGCATTATTCATTTTCTCTCTTTTTTAAAATTAATTTATTTATTCACTTTACATCCCAATATCAGCCCCCCTCTCCTCCCAGTCATCTCCTTTTGTATCTCCTCCCCCTCCCCCTCCCTTTCTCCTCTGAGAAATGGGAGCCCCCTCCCCCCAGGTATTGCCCCACCCTAGCACATCAAGTCACTGCAGAACCAGGTGCATCCTCTCCCACTGAGGGCAGACCAGGTGGCCCAGTTAGGGGAACAGAATCCACAGACAGGCAACAGGTTTAGGGACAGCCCCGGCTCGAGTTGTTAGGGGACCCACATGAAGACCAAGCCTTTTTTTTTTTTTTTTTTTTTTTTTTTTGTGCCAAACACAAATAAGTCAGATGGGATAAAAGGAGACACAAGTCATTCTCTGAGTCCTGGCCCATACCTTCCTAGTCACATCATCTCAGTTCAGACACCATGAGGAATATTGATGCAGGAAGCACGTTGAGGCTGTCCGGATGGACTAACCCACCCTTCCGGGGTTGTTCATATGCATGACTGAGGGGTTATAACACATGCTCCTTCTGAAATGAATGGTGTTTCGAATGGTTGTTCAGCCGCATTGTACTAAAATCCATCCTTATTCTGATTCAAACAATAGCTATAGGTTAGTTGGGCATTTTGTGCCCAGAATGGGAGTGGTATGCATTTATTTCTAACCTTTATAGTAATGGTTGCTAACCAGGGTCAGTCTTTCTTTCCTCTTCCAAGGATGTCTGTCAGTGTCTCTAGGCATGCACTTATCACAACTGGGTGGGGATGCAGTCAGCATCTCTTGAGTAAAGCCTAGAAATGTTGCTTAACAAGGTACAGCCCCTTACAAGCAAGAATCATCCAGCCCAGCATATGAAGAGTGCCATGCACTTTCAAACATGTTAAACCGTATGAAATGGTCCATGCTGCACCATCGAACTAAGTTGGTCTTCAGAGGCCTGGATGCTTCTTCAATGCCTTATTTGTATATTGCACACCTGGGTATCCATGTGCCCAGTACAGTGTACAGGACACAGTGACAGACAGAGCAGATGAAGGGATCAAGTGGAAGCAAGAAGGTAAATGTCTCATTTGGGAAGACCTTTAACATGGAAACCGGATGCTAAAAGAGACTGGTGGGTTCAGTATATACCTGGAGAAAATAAAAGCCTGATCCTGGCCAAGTAGTGCCTTACAGGCTACAAGACAAACTCCAGTTGCTACCAAGTGCATTGGAAAGCCATTGGAGAGTTTGATGCAGATCCCAGGCAAAATGCCATGGTCTGCTTTTCTTCTTAGTAGCAGTCCAAGAGCAATGTGGGTGGTGACTTGGGTACAGGAAATCAGTGCTCTTTTCCAGAGAAGTTGGTGGCTTAGACTAGGGACAAGGAGATGGAGAGGATATTTGAAATGTATTACAGAGGGAGAATGAAATTATTGCTGATTCTAATAGGATAAGGGAAAAAATAGTTCCCAGACCTTTGGCTTAGATTCTTGGTTGGGGACTGGGTGATGGGTGATGCTGCTTATTAAGGTCTGGCAAATAGCAAGTTTAGTGGATAGGAACAGCCCCTCCCACTTCCTGGGATTTCTGTGAAAATTGCTAAGGGGATATCTATATTCAGGAACATTGTATTTTGGGGTCTGCATACAAACACTTAAGCCTCTTCACCCAGATTGCCTGTTGTTCTGGGGTCATCCTACTAGGCTTTTTAGTGTGGTTCTACGTTATTTGTAAGCGCTCTTTTAGAGTAGTTGTCAAGCATTTCCTGTTTCATGTTATTCCACCTATCTAAACAAACAAAACAGTTCTGAGAGTCCGCTTAAAATCCAGACAGCCTCCATTAAATCTCGAGACCCCTGAGACAGGATTTGTCTGGCCCTACTACATTAAAACCTTCAAAAATTGCTTAAGTTTAATCGCACACTATTTCAATTTCGGGCTGGTAGGAAAAGGCTTCGTATTCGCGTGCTTGGCAGCCTTGGAAAAAAACACAAAGAAAATTGCCAGAGCCCGACTCCCATTTACTAAGCTGACCAGGTGCTCTGCAGTCATGGCTAACCCTGTCATGGGGACTGTCAGTGGAGCAGCCAGCATACCACTGTCCCTAGGAGGAGAAAAGCCCTTATGTTATCTTCCCAGATTCAAAGGTCTTGGGATGTCTTACTCTAGACCTTTGAATCCCTCTTGTATTGAAGAAATATAGGAAAGATATCAGCAATGGAAAAGAAAGACCATGGTAAATAAATGAGGTGACTTCCTTTTTTGTTTTCAGGAATCGGGGTTTGAGTCTTTTGTAGTTGAGGTTAAGGTTAAGGTGGTCTGTAGACCCTCAGAGAATGAGACCGTAATCTCTGTCTACGATGGTAAACAGTAGCGATGGCAGAAGCCAGCATTGATAAAGACCTTAAGAACCACCCCTAAGCGCTCCAGTAGATGGCTCAGTGGTTAAGTCTATAGGGCTGTTCTTCTTAGAGGACCTGGGTTCAATTCCCAGCATGCTCATCGTGGTTCACGACCATCTGTAACTCCAGTTCCAGAGGATCCAATGCCTTCTTTTGGCCTCTGTGGGTTCCAGACACTCAGGTGGAACATAAATATGAGTGTAGGCAAAACACTCATACATATAAAATAAAAATAAATCTTAATTCTGTTTTTAAAAGAGAGCTAGCCTATGAACCTAAGACACATTGTGTTTTTTAATGACTACAATAACTCATGTACCTTTACCAGGTCTATACAAAGACGGTACGTTGCATAACAATGGAGATGGAACAACGGTAAAACCATCAGATTGACATGGATATATGCAGTCTACCAGTCATTCATATTGTACCAGCTTTCTTGTTTTTTTACAGGTGTCTGTGTGTGTGTGTGTGTGTGTGTGTAAAGCAGAGGTCAGTCAGTTTGCAGGTGTCATTCCTCAAGAGCTACTCACCTTGTATTTTGAAACAAGTTCTTTTACTGGTTTGGGGCTCAGTACTTGGGCTAGGCTGACTAGTGGGCCAGCGAGCCCCAAGAATCTGAATCTTTGCCTCCCTAACACTGTGTGACTGTCCCCACCATCATACCCAGCTTTTTGCGTAGATGCTAGGGATCAAACTCAGGTTGTCATGTTTGAACATCAGATACCTTCACCAACTGAGCTGTCTCCCTAGCCTCATTACAGGATCTTCTTTGAAGAACCAAAGGTTTGGGGGTTTTTGGTTTTTATTAATTTTTCAGATTATCAGTGTGGTGGTTTGAATATGCTTGGCCCAGGAAAGGGCACTATTAGGAGGTGTGGCCTTGTTGGTGTAGGTGTGACTTTGTTGGAGGAAGTGTGTCACTGTGGGGGTAGGCTTTGAGACCATGTGAGACAGTCTGCCCCTGGCTTCCTTTCAATGAAGATGCAGAACCCTTGGCTCCTCCAGTACTGTATCTACCTGCACAGTGCTGTGCTTCCTGCCGTGATGATAATGGACTGAACCTCTGAAAGTATAAGCCAGCCCCAATTAAATGTTATCCTTTATAAGAACTGCCTTGGTCATGGTGTCCTTCCCAGCAACAGAAATCCTAACTAAGACAATCAGTTTTCCCGTTTATTGATATGGATACTTTTAGTGTGAAATCTGAGAAAGATTGGGATTTTGGGTCCTGCCACTTACAATGTACAGTGACTGGTGGCTGAGGAAAAAGTGATACGGAATGTGGACACAAGCACGAGAGGTTCTTTCAGCTGCTCTCTGGTTTGGGATCTGGTGTGGTGCCGGTGAGCTGCCTGCTTAGCAGGGTGCCTTGCAAAGACTGGGAGATGTGGATGGCCTGAAAGAGAAAGACAAAGTGCCTCAAGTATCAAAGGCATTTTACCCTCTAGACCATTAATGAATGGCTTTCTGACCTTCCCCACTGCCCCTGGGCTAGTTACTTACTGCTCATTCTCCAGTCTTCACGGAGGAGGGCGGGGCTTTCCACAGATAGCTTCCCATCCCTCTCTGGGTGGGTGTGCCTTGGCTTTCTTTGCTGTACACCCCACTTGCTTTCAGTCCATTTGTACCAGAGATAGGTAAAAATTAATATAAGTATTGCCTCGGAAGCATGACAGTTTGGTTAAAAATCTGTTTCTTCTCTAAAAGCAGGCCGATGTACCAACCTCAGCTCTGTCGACAGATTGGACTGGGCAGTTCCTGATTGTTGGAGGGCTTTTTGTGGCTACCAGTGTCCCTGCCTTCTCCTGGTGAATGGCACAGCACTTCCTTGACTACCTGTAACCTAACCATTTCTGAAAAGCACAAATGTCTTTAGCAATGATGTCCAAGAGTCCAGACCACTTGGGGTGAGAACCTTGAGGGGAGATGCTAATTACCCTCGCTTGATCAGCGATTTGGTAAGCAACGGCACCTCATTAGTGCCATTATCACATGCTGATAAAGAGTACTCACACCAGGGCCTGGTTCTCTTCTGGTAGCCCAGCACTCTACCTTAGTATTTGAGCAATACAGGAACAGATGGCTGTGCTTAATATCAAAAATTTCTTACTACCTGACTTTAGGGGAGCCAAGAGGCTTTAGCTGTGAAATTGAGCCCCGGCAGTCTGAATTCCTCTCTGCATGGTTAAATGTGGACTTCCTTGCTCACCACCCCACCGCCTGAAATAGGAGCACGAGGACCTTCGGGTTCCTGCCTGATTAATGCCCACATCCTCTGGTAGTGCTCTCAAAGCTGAGCCTCATGGCCCAGACAAATTATCTCTGTGCTTTACATGGCTCAGATGTCACCTATCCACTCACTGGTCTCTCCTGCCAAAGAAGGCATCCCACCCCATAATGATAGTTACACACACACACACACACACACACACACACACATACACACACACATACACCTTCACTTTTTAAGGTAATTTGGCATGGGATCATCTTGAGATCTAATTCAGAACTTATTTACCGAGAAGTCTGTCTTTCCTGGCTAACCAGACAGGTCCCCTCAGATGAAGGAGGGAGTAAAGTGGGGGTTGGGACTCAAGAGTGGCTCAGCTCTGCAGGTACTGGATAGAAGGGGTTCAGAAATGCCAGGGACTAAGTACAGAGACGTGAAAAATGACATAGGGTCTGGGGACATGCAGGGATTCCCAGTGCTTCTCTCCTTACTTGTCAGTTCCGATTCCTGAACTTGAACGATAGCGTAGCTTTGGTTAGCATAAAAAAAAAAAAAACGACACCCATGGGGAGAGAGCTGAGGGTCCGTGAGCAGGAGGATGGACCAAGGGCAGAAGATGGGGTGCCAATTGGCTTCCTGCCGCTGCTCTTAGGAGAGTTTAGAGAAATAACTGGTGAGTCAGCCTGGTCTTACCACCTCCCCGTGCCTCCTGCTAGAAGCAGAAGCTCATTAGAATGCTGTATGTCTGCTTCCAGCCTCAAAGTTCTTCCACAGGCTGCAGCAAACTGGAGCTGACACATTGGATGGGGTGAACTATCAGACTCAAGCTATAATTGCTGGTCATAAGCCTCCCTTCTAGGATGCACAGAAGTAATTGGCTGGATTCCTTCCTCTTCCACACAGGAAAGTTTCAGGTTAAAAATTCCAGAGAGAATCATGCTGTAAATTGGTATCAGTACTGCCATGGCTTCGCCTATGATTCTAAATGATGGGAAGCCAGCAACATCATGGGTGACCTGGGCAGAATGGAAATGTGTGCTCTTCTGTGCATCAGAGCATAGGTTCTCTTGGAGTCCTGAGGCATGAGGTATGGGAGCTGGCCCATACCTAAGATGCTCGTACCCCTAAGGAGCGGTATCCTTGGTTTCCACCCACTAGACAGCATAGCACTGCTTACCCAAGTGAGACAACCAAAAGTGTTCCCAAATAACCTCTGGGGACAGAGTTGCCCCTACCCTGGATGGAAGCCACCACCCTAGAGTTACAAACACTATGTTCAGTTTGGCACTCTTGAAAGCTGTGGTCACTTGTTTGCTCCAAGTGTTTGGTGAGGTAAGCTGAGGTAGAGGAACATAGTGTTTCTTCACCTTTTCCACCAGTGGCCTTTAAAGTCCACCAAAGGAAGCAGTGTAGCCTATTAGCCACAGTCTCAGACTTTCAACCTCAGATCTCTGACCGTGTCTAAGGTGTACAACCTACGTATGCTATTCAGGATTTCTCAGAGCCCCCGTTTCCACCATTTGTAACGTAGAACAACTAATTCCTACTTCTTAAGTAGAGGATTAAATTGCATTTTCAATATAAAGTACCGTGTCTGGCATTAGTAGATGTCTTGTACGTTTAATCTGCTGTAACGAAATACCATTAACTGGCAAGCTTACAATCAACAGAGATTTATTTCTCATAGTCCTGGAGTCAGGGAAGTCTAAGGTTAAGACACTTGCATCTACAGTAGTTGGTAAAGGCTTTCGGTTTGCAGATGGTACCTTCTGGTTGTTTTCCTCATGCATCAAGCATGTGGTGGTGGTGGTGATGATGACGATGCTGAGGATTGAGATAGAGTCTCCCTGTATATCCCTGGGTGGCCTGGAATTTACTATCCAGTGTATGGGCTGGCCTTGAATTGATTAGAGATTTGTCTTCCCCAGGAATGCTGGGATTAAAGATGTACACTACCACGTCCAGCAAGAATCAACTTCTGAAAACATCACGTGGCACAGTTAGGACTTAAATAAGTGAATTTTGGGAAGATAAACTATTCAGATTGTAGTAATATGCATTCGGTTAATGATGGCTATTATTCTCAAGTATTTAAGAGTGTGTTCTATAGATTTTAAGTAAGTTAGAAGTGGGCAGAAGAATTTTATTGCCCCTGTCACATAAAATAGGAACGGAACCATTAACTTCTATTGAATTCCAATTTGTTTCATAAGCACCTATTGAATTCCTTCTAATCCAGGCACTATACTAAATACATGGCATAAAATATTAATAAATAATTATCTCTGCCTTTAAATGTCTGGTAGGGAGATATAGAGACAAATAGATCAAGTCACTCATCAGAGTAGATGAACCTCTGTTGACAGACACACATGGGCAGCCTGTACCATTCACCTGGGAGTGTGAGAAAGGAGCTGGTTGTGTGTCCATAGTTTTTCTTTTCCTGTAGATACCACTTTATTACCGTTTTCACGCTCTTCTGACTTAGGTACAGTTCCTGTGCTCTGCGGCTTTCTCTGTTCTCTATGCATCCAGCCTTCACCTTTCAGCTGAAGTGAAATCCCCAGCTCCTGTCATGGGTGCTTTTATAAGCAGAAGAAAAAAAGATCCTGTTTTAAAATCTTTAAGTGTGCTGTTTCTTTCCTGAAACTTTGCAAAATACATAACAATATGCAGAGAAATGTTGTCATCAAAAACAATTGTATAATGCTAACTCAGCAGTGTACGTTAGTCTTGTTGCACATAGGTATAATTTTTGCATAGTTGCTTATATGATAAATAGTTTGGGTTGTCAATTGATGTAAGTCTGTTCCAACACTAGGGAGGCTGAGACACAGGATTGAGCATTTTGAGTCCAGCGTGGGCTGTATAGCAAAAGTGTCTCTGCTACAAAAATAAATAGCCAGAACCAATTACTGCTGATATATGAGTGTTTAGTTTTCTTCACAGTGAGTGACACTGTTGGGTGGATGTCATTAACTACCACTCAGTGTTGGGTGGCATAGGTCATGTTCTCCCAGAAGCAACAAGGTGATTTGGTAAGGAAGCACTTCCCAAGCAAACCCCGCAGTGGGATGGGAAGAGTGGGTATTAGAAAAGGAAGAAGCTGAGCAGGAGATGTGTCTGGGCTGAGTCTCACTACAGAGCTCATGGGTGTTTTGGAATCATTTACAGCAAGACCAGGAGTCAATGGCTATTAGCCTTCTGGAAGGAAATAGCGTCTGTAAACACTTAAGGCCCACTAAGCAACGAAGGCGTTGCTTCCCACTGGCAGTGGTCCAAGGGTAGCAGGTGCAAACAGCACCAGAGCACACAAAGGCGAGAGGGCTGCTAAGTGGCACCCACAGTGCTGCTTCCATTGGAGATTCAGGTTGCAATTAGAATCGCCAGTGTGGCGAGCTACTTACTGCGATGGCTTTGCTTCTAGACATGATCAGTTTGGAACCCAGATCCCTTTTATTCTCTTACAGAGGGTTGGTGGAGTTTGCAGTTTAACGGGTATATGATTTTTTTTTTTTTTTAAGAAACATCTTTATTTCAGAAATTTTTTTTCAATCAATTTTTTCTTAAAACCCTTGGCCTTCATGGTTTGCCAGCATCAATTTTCAGAGTGCTGGGTTCTCATCGATGAGCAGAGGACCCACAGACAGCATCAGTATTATTTCAAAGGACCAGTGAAGTTATGGTCAGAGTCTGGCTTTAAGTACAGGCTGAATAAACAATGCCTCAATAGGAGATAAAAGAGGGAACTGAGGGGGGTGTATTTAAGGCTCAGCCAGGCACTGGTCACCAAATCTAATGACCTAAGTTCAACCTAGAACCACGTGGCAGAAAGAAACAAATGATTCCCTGTAAATTGTCCTCTGATCTCCACAGGAATGTCACACACTCCTTCCACAAATAATTGAAATGTAAACACAGGTTTTACAATGGATCTTAATTATGTTATAATAAAAATGATTTGCTTTTTATTAAAATATTTGTAAATTCATGATCATTTCGTATCTCCCAAAGTATGATACCTGTTCCACTTTTTTCTTTTCTTTTCTTTTTTAATGCAATGAAATTGTTTCTCTTTTTAAAGATTATGAGTCACTGGTCTGTCACTGGGGCCTTCTCTTGGATGCTGGATGAGGAAATCACCAATCTAAAGCATTATAGCTTTAATGGCCTAAGTCTGCACACTAAAAGATATATCTTAATCCGTTATGAGTGTTTCTTTTTGGAGGGAGAATATACAACGCCTTTATCTTCCCACCACTAGCAACCACTCTTCTTTTTTATATATACCTCATTCCCAAATATGTCTCCCCACTCTTTCTTCTGTTAAACCATCCAAGGAAACTGGGAAGGCACACACTAGAGGAGGAGGCAAGCTTCATGAAGAGGCTCATTCCCTCCGCCTCCCCTAGGGAGAGCATAGAAGTTGGGTTTAAGCCCTCAGCAAATTATTTTGAAAAACTTGAAGGAAAGCAAACAAATGCCCCACTATCTTTTTCTTTAGCTTCTCCCCCTTCCCAAAGAATAGTTTCAGAATGAAGAGTATATGGATAAAAGGCACTGGTGTCAGAGTTCACCTTACACAGCCTTTTCATTTTAGCCTTCATTTCCTTACATTTCAGCGGCTGAAAGTGTCTCTCCTAAGCATTTTTACATCGGTTCTTGACCCGATTGGTTAGTGTTGTAGATTGAACATACATGCATCCCTGTTGGATTCTGGTTAAAACATAGGAAGAACTTCCAAGGACTCATGCTTCTTTACAGTGACCTGGAAAAGCATTTTCAAGCCATAGCAGCTCCAGCTGCCGTCTCTGGTTTGTTCCTCCCTAAATTGTAAAGATGCTGACTCACATGGAGACTGCTGGGGTCTTATCAGAGCTGCATATCGTGGTGTGCTCTGGCTTGCTTGATCTTCTGGTTTAGTTATCTTAAGAGAATGTGATCTTATTTGGACAGCAAAGACAGAGCCTGGGGAGGCATAATTTCAGGAATGGCTTACAAAAGTTTTAAATCCAGTCTTCTGGCTTCCATGGGACCATATTCAAGACTAGTCTCTCCTTGGCTTTTTAATCTTAGCTCTAGTTACTTGTGGATGAGCAGTTACCTCTGCTTCACAGAGAGACTTAAATCTTCACCGCCTGACTCCTAGAGGGTACCTGTAATGCCTCTTGTGAAACACTCTGGAGAGTTTGAGACATTTCTCTGCTGACAGAAATATTGCTGGGAAATACATGGTCCGACGGCTTGAGCATCACAGACCTGTGTAAAAGTTTTAGTGTTTCCTTTAAGAAACTAAAACTTTTCCTTTGAGAAATCCTCAATGAAACCTGTTGGGAGATGTGATCCTTCTCATGCAGGGGAATTTGCAGGTGTGTCCTTGCTGCTCATGCCGCCTTTAGAAGAATGGGGACAGGGACAAATCAATAAGGGAGCATCTAGGTTTGAAGAACCAAGATCCTAGAAACAGAGACCGGAAGAACCGCAGAGCTTTTCCAGTTGGCTGTCTGTCAAGCTGAGAAAAAGCTATGGAGAGATACAGGGCCTGGGAGAGACACCACATGACCTTCCTTGCGGTACTGTCAGTTGCCATTCCAGGTGTGTGGCACTGCTGTGATCCATACTTCTTATGATAGGACCGACTCCAGAGACTCAGTGAGTTTACCCATCAGTGGTGTATTTTGATCATTCTCACCAATTTTTAATGTCAGCTGACTTCCCATCTTGGCCTCAACCATTGAGCTTCCTATGGCTTTCTTGGCCCTGAGAGGCAAGCCAATTCATGTGCAAGCAGGTTTTAGATATGCCCCAGAGAACAACATAAATAAATATGGGCTCTTCATTGTCTCTGTCTCCTAATATTGCTACAGTTTACTTGGGATTTATGAAGTGTGATTTGTTAGGTCTGGTTCTTCCTCTCAACCCCATGCACCCAAAAATAAGATTCAGACTCAAAATATATTTACAAATACCTTGGCCATGTAGCTAGGTTCTACTCTGACTAGATCAGAACTTAAAATAACCCAATTATTTTAACCTACATTCTGCCATGTGGCTAGTTTCCTATGCTCAGGTACCATGTGTCCGTCTTGTCACATCTACCCAGGCTAACCTCCTCTGCCTGGCTCTATCCCAGAATCTGGTTTGCCTCCCGAATGTCCCACCTTCTATTCTACCCTTCTTATAGGCCATAAGCTTTTTAATTGACAAGTGATGCATCCATACAATACACAAGATATTCTCTCTACAATCTGTAAATACTGTTTCACTCTAAAAGGAGCCAGAGAAGTGACTGACTGTATGAACCCAAGAAACAGAAGACAAGGAAGCTGAGGACACTATGCGATCAAATTGGATGTTTCAAGAAACTTGAAGTGACTTATTTTGAGTTTCAACAAGAATTAATATTTACAGTGGATCAAGCCCCTAGAAGATGTTGAAAAACATGAATTTTTAATGACAGGAAAGCAAAACAGCATTCTAGTGAAATCAGAATATTTTAACAAAGTCTTTTTGAAAATGAGAACTCTTCTGCACATTTGTCCCACCTTTAAAACACACACACACACACACACACACACACACACACACACACACACACATATACACACACACACATATACACACACACACTGAAGCTCAGAATAGTCAGCTATGTAGGTTTTCTTTTTATTTATATTCTTACCAGTGAATGGAGGAAACTTAGTTATAATAGCACGCACCATGTTGGGTCCCCTAATAAAAAGGCCTTGGGCAACGATTGTGATGCAAAAGCAAAGAGAGCAGTTGACCAGTCTCCTTACCCTACAACTTTGTACCACAAACACAATCACAAAATGGTCTTACCTGAAGACTTAAAATCAGCGAGCTGCTTAGTGTCTGGATCAGGGGAGGTGGACAGCCTTCCAGGTGGTAATTTTTCTCTTATTTATGCCATACTGTCTCTGTTGCCAACAGCCCTGTTCTGACTCTACCCACTTTACACAGGACAGAGGAATGCAGTTATCAAATTCTGGTGGTATTAGGACCAAATCTAAAAATAAAGCAACTTAAGAATTTGTATTGTTGTTCTAAAAAAGCAGGAGGGTTATCGACTTGTAATGGCTGGGGCTTATGGCTATCTTGAATCAAAGAAAATTATTAACATAACAATACAATCAAGACAATGTGGACAGGTGATAATCAGCATATTGAAGACTTACTGATATTTTGCTAGGTGATAATGATATTGTGGATTTAAACCCTAATTAGGATATATATTAGAATGATCCTGAGTGCTGCTATATGTCTATAGTTTGCTTCAGAATAATATTTGACTTTCAAGAGCTAAGCCATGAGTTGACCATTATCATTATTAAATGTCGAATACTGTGGACTTAAATTTTTCTATTTGTTGTATGTTTATTTGAAATTTTCCATGATACAGTATGTATGCATATGTGTGTTTGTGTGTGTATGCGCATGCATACACACGTAGTTTATTATTGTTAGCTCTTTTAGCGTGTGTTAGCAAGTGGTAGAGGATAGACCACTGTCCTTTCTTTAGACACTCTTGGGTCCCCCAGAGCAAATAAGAAACAAGGTCTCAGAGCCTGTAGGCCTCTGCCATGTTCTTTTCACACTAGTCCATTTCTATAAACTTGATATATTAAGTAGAGCACGTGGACATGGTATTTATCATCTGCTTGTGCTGTAGAGAAGGTATATTTTATATAAAAATAGCTTGTTAAATAGAAAACAAACACGACTGTTTGCAGGGCTACCTCATATTCTATTACTCAGTAGGTCAGCAATGAGGCCATCTAGGGCTCTGTTTCCAAGTCCTTATGCAGCCCAGGCTAGGTGTGTACAGCAGCTTCTCAGGCAGAAGGCAGAGAGGGCTGCAGAAATCAAGGCATGTGACCAGACCCCAGAGGGGCGGCACTGAAACAGGACGTTTGTGGTGAGACTGGGGTCCAGCAGAACCAACCCTCTCTTTTTTTACATTTCCTGTGAGTAACTCTAAATTCAGACTTGGATGTGCTGTCTCCTGAATTTTAGTTTCCTAAAATATTTTGAGATCACTACACTTCAAACCAAACCGTGAGCAGTGGGATTAGGCCTTCACTTCTGCCTCTGATTTAGTGAATAGCCATGGTAAGGCTCTAAATAGACCCTGTGGGCCCCAGCACTCTAGAGGCCACTGGTTCTATTTTCTGTGAGCTTCCTGTCTAGTGTGAAGGGAGTGGGATAATTTGAAAGGCCAAATGAGAGGACTGATATATTCAGGCAAGGGGATGAAGAACCCATCAGAGGCAATCAGGAAGGGCCTAGAACACTGTTTGGAAGAAGAGTTGGGAAGGCTCTGCTGGTCTCTAAGTGAACAACAGAAAAGGAAAGAGAGGCCCCCAAAGAGGAGAACTGGGGAACTAATGGTCTCCATAGCTCACCAATGGAGGATTGCATCCCACCCCCCAGGTCAAATGAGCGCCATGAACAATGAGATGGAAATGGGTAGCAAGCTGCCGAAGGCTTGACGGTGAAATTAACAGAAATCTCAGCTCCGCCTGTGTAGAAGTGACACTTGGAGCCACAGGGTCTGTGGCATGCTTTTCCCTCACATCTGCCGTCGTTCAGCAACTGACACATTTTCAAGTGTGCATCTTGAGTCTGGCATTTGCAAATCTAGCAGCCCGTTATTTACGACGCTAAGCCATGCTTCACGCTCAGAGCACTACTCAATTACTTCAGGAGCATTCCGCTCGCTGGAAAGGGGAGACGTCTTGGAGCAGGAGACAGCCAACGTTTGGAAGGCTGTGCCTGGCAGCAACTTTATTGGTAGGCTCACGATCTCCCTCAGTGATGGCCTAAAGCACACGAATTGCTTTTTATTGTTGTAAAAACGTTATTCAAGAAATTGAGACAGTCGAGAACAGATTTATGAACCTGGGTATCCAGAGTTCCCAGTACATTTGGGCCAAACACTTATTCTTTCTCCTATACCAAAGTTTGAAGAGTTTAAAATGAAAGTAAGCAGAAAGTTACTGCGTTCTTCCCACGGCTGGACTCTCCTGCTCTTGAGACGAAGCATTTGAAAACTTGCCAAACACATTTCATGTGAAATGGTATCTATCGGGGAATGAGTATCTTTCATTATTAGCACTTACTCAAGCCTGGAGTGATTTACAGATCCATCTCTACTCTCCAGACTCATGAGCTTATACTTAGACCTCTGTGCAAGCCAGGTGAGTTTATATTTGAGAGCGTTTGGCCAAGCAGAAGTTAGGCCTAGACCGTCCATCAAAAAGAGCCCTGATTCCAAGTTTCACACAGCCTGAAAACTGCCCAGTGTGCTTTTAAGAAGCTGAACATGGACATCTGTCAAAAACTTGCCCCAGCAAAGAAACCAAGAAAAATACTTCCAGTATAATGAAACTATTCTTTTTTAAAAAGTCATAACAGCAAATTCTGAAAAATTCTGGTAACTAAAGTAACTTTGTTTGGGAGACAGTCCGTGCTGATGCCAAGATATTAGGGCTGTTAAGATTTTTACTTTGGTTTGTCCTCCTCAGCGCCCCCCATACCCCCTGGAGCTTTCAACTACCAATGGCAAAAACAACATGTCTTTTTGTGCCTTTTGAGTGTGCAAATCCAGCCATTTATTCAAATATTCCCTGACCCAACAGAGTTCCTTAGGAGTCAGTAACAGAAATTGATAAGGTTGGTGGATACAAGGATTCTACACATTCTTTGTATCTGTGATTAGTTTGTGGTATGTCAAATCTCGAAGGGGAATAGGAAATGCATTCCCCGAGGGGAGAAAGTGAAGAAGGAAAATCAGGGCTAACTTGTAGGAGGGCTGAGCAAAGCTCCCATGGTCAGTGCTTGGAAGTCCTCCAAGGTCCAACAGGCTCCAGGAAACTCGGGCAATTGTCATGGTATTAGAACCAGTCCAAGGTGCCAGAGTCAAAATACAGCCACCACTGACCACAGCAGAGGGCTACGTGGGAGCGTATGTAGGTCACTTACACATTGTGAATTTAGACAGGCTGAGTTTATGCAATTATTTTACAACTAAGCTCTGGAGAAACCCCAAATGTTCGGAACTTTTAGAAGGGACCTTTTCACAACGTGTAAGAAAATTACAACATGTGCCTGAACGGTACGTCCTTAGCGGCTCATTGCATGTGGATAGCCAGGTGGGGGATTCTGTCTGTGCTGACGTCCTTGCCCCACCTAGATGATGGCATTTCCTTGGACAAATTTTGGAGTTCACTGGGACGCTCATGATTCAACACAAGCATTTCCTCAACCACATTCAGTGAACTCTGGTTTGATGCAATAAAGAACAAATAAAATTAAAAATTGCTCTCCTAACCCCTGGGCCTTAATCCCACAAGTGGTTTTGCGCGTCAGCCATGCATAGTGAGGGAAGTTCCCAAAACCGGGAAAGGAAGGCAGGAAGACAGTTACCCAGTGCCGCCCACACTCTTTTTCTTTCCCCTTGTGGCCACTGATTTCCCCCTCACTCCTGGTCACCTGTCTTTTCAAAGACTTCCTTCCCTCTGTAACCTTCCACAGGTGACAAGGGGATCAAATTAGCTCCCAGGGAGATTTGTGCCTTAGTAAAACCTCAGACCTCTAAAGTAGGGATCCAATTAGTAACGTCACAAATTCTGCCTTTGTTTTTGCTAAGTGCTGCTGGTGAGGTCTAACTTAATGGAAGTATCTGCTTTCCCATAAATACACATAAACTCCTGCCTCCTGTAGTAGACAAAGAAAGCCCTGTCAATGGCAATCAAGGACTGTAGCGTGTTTAAAAGCAAATGGCTGTAATTGAAGTTCTCAGTGTAAGCAATGCCCTCCGCGTCGTTTATGGATTTAGCAATTGTTCTGCCCTGTTGTAGCTCCAAAGCTACCACTGAAATTTGTTTTAATTACCAGGCCTGTAATTTAAAAAGTTGTATGTGGTACAGTAAGAGAATCACGTCTGTGTGGTTCTAAGAAAATCCCCTCTGTTTATAACTCGACAAGTGGTCTCTTGTGACTCTTGCTGTGAGTCTACCCTGGCGTCTGTCACACAGCCCGATTGTTCCTCCAGTCCCTTTGTGCTGCTGTCCTTTTGCTTGGCTCTCCCTTCCCACACCCATGCATGATTGGTTCTTTTCTCGATCTTCAGTTGTCCTCAACTGTGTTCCTACCACAGAGGTAGCATACCTATGACAAGACCCTCCCCTGGCCCTTCATTTACCCACATTGCTTTGCTTTATGATCCTAAATTTTCGTCTTCTCTGAAGTTACTGAATAGCTTGCTGGTTTATTTTCTCCATGTCCCTCTAGAAGGGCAGGCTGAGAAGGCCAGGGTCACACCCATCAGATTTACTGTTGTCTGCCTACTACTTAGGAAAGAGCTTAGCATATAGAAGACCCTTGGAAATAATGCTTTATATGATTGACAGTTTCGAGAATTAAACAATGGTTTATAGCCTAATGTCTGGCGCATAAGGGTCTAGCTGATGGAAGTTTACTCTTTCCAGCCCTGTCTGTCTAAACCCTAGGCATTAGGGGCTAACTTAGCACAACATTCAGTTATCATGAGCACAGGAAATCAGATCTAGTTGAGTATAAAGTACTCATCCTTTGTGTTTGCAAAAGAGTGATATATTTCTGATTTATTTTTTTTTTTTTAGGCTGTCCTTGTTGGAAGGAACCATGAATTGGCATTTTCCCTTCTTCATCTTGACCACAGTGACTTTATCCTCCGTGTACTCCCAGTTCAACTCTCTGTCGCTGGAAGAACTAGGCTCCGACATAGGGATCCAGGTTTTCAATCAGATCATCAAGTCACGGCCTCATGAGAACATCGTTGTCTCCCCACATGGGATTGCATCCATCTTGGGCATGCTGCAGCTGGGGGCTGACGGCAGAACAAAGAAGCAGCTCTCGACAGTGATGCGATACAATGTAAACGGTGCGTGTGTGCATGTGTGTGTGTGTGTGTGTGTGTGTGTGTGTGTGTGTGTGCGTGTGTGTTCTCCTTCATCAGTGAGGCCTTGCCTGCAGTCCTGCATGTGAAGGGTCTCTGCCTAATCAGAGAAGCAGGGCAACCAAGACAAGTCATACAATGCCATCTGGAATATGAGGCCAGAGTCTTTTAAAGGGAAGATGACATGCCAACATTAGGAGCTGTGCTTTTGGTTCTGTCGCTGTTGGGCTTTGTGTTCTCTGTCTCCCAACACGAATGTTTTCTCTCTTAAGGATAATCTTTCACATTATAAGCATCCTTTTAAGACAGGTCCACACTAGAGACTGGCTGTGCGTAGCCCTTATGTTGGTGGAGCTGCCCTGGACTGGTGGGGATACAGGAGTGGTACAAGGGCACAGAACTGCTCACACACACATGCATGCATGGGCACCAAGCGTGAATGAAAACTGAGTCAAGTCAGAATGAACTCTATAGACTGCGTCCATGACAGTTTCTCAATACAGTCGCCATGCCACTCGGAAAAACGAGATGAAGGGCACAAGGAGTGTCCCTTTTCTATTTTTTTTTTTTTTAATTTTTAAAAGCTCATTTTTTGTGTGGGGATGGTGTGGACAGGTGGATATATGTGTATATAGGAGAAGAAGTGTGTGGAGACTAGAAGTGCATATTGGGTGTCTTCTTCCATCACACTCCTTAATTTTTGAGACATGGTCTCTTACTGAACCTAAAATTTTCCAATTAAGCAAGACTAGCTGGCCAGTGAGCCCTGGGGATCCACCTACCTATGCTTCCCCAGTGCTAGGATCATAGCGTAGACATATACCACCACACAGGCAGGCTTTATATAGCTGCTAGGGATCTGAACGTTGGTTCTCATGCTTCTGTGGCAAGCACTTTACTGACTGAGGCATTTGCCCAAAATATCTTGTCTGCTGATCTAAAGTCACTTAGACATCAGAAGTGAAAAGCGAAATGATTTAGAAAGAAAGAAATGAAAAAAAGAAAAGAAAGGAAAGGAAGAAACTAAGGCCCAGTCACTGGACATGATAACTAACATATGCTTGTAGTCATAGCACTTGGGAAACAAGTCAGGAGGATCAAGAGTTCAAGACCAGTCAGACTCTATAGCAAGGCTGTGTCAGAACAATGAAATGAACCTGAAGATAGCCCAGTGCCGGGGGGCTTGCCTTACATGTGCAAAGCCCTGGGTTTGGTATTTAGTTCCACAAAAGGACAAAGAAACAAAAACATAACAACAGATACAGGTAAGGCCCTATGAGAGAGGCTCGGTGTTATTGAAGGGGCAGCTTGTTTGGAATCGCCTGCTGGCTGTAGGAACCCCTGTTTGCAGGCAGGATGTCCCTGTAGGTTAGCTCACTAGTGCTGCGTCCTTTTCCATAGCCCTGGCACACAAGGGAACGGGGCTGTTTCTGAGCTCATCTTTGCTGCTGTGCACACTGCATGTGAACTAGTCAGGCGCCAATTACCTCACTGGAAAGTGAAGGAGTTTTCTCACCACGTTTGCCTGCCTTCTCTAGTGATGTACAGTGATGTCGTTCTAGAACTCTTGACGACGTTGGCTCTGTTGCCACGAGAGCTAGTCCAGTAGTGGAAGAATGCCTTTCCTTGGCTCTAGCTGCTCCCACTTCCTTTGTGTTTTAGTGGGACCCTCACCAGGCTTGGGAACCCCATATGCCCAGTGGTGCCCTCTGTTGACAGGGTAAACTTTGCTTGCTTTTGCAGTTCATCTACCTGCTAGATGTGAGGAACATTCTTGGGACATAGTGTCCTGTCCCTGTAAGTTCAGGGCTCTGGTGATTTATACCTCCTTTGTGAGTCACTGCTTAAATTTATGACTGTTTTTGCTGCCATCCAGGGCCTGTCAGCCAGCACAGTTCCAAAATAGCAAGGCATTGTGTGTTGTTGTTTTGTTTTGTTCAGGTTTAGTTTGGTTTTAATGCCGATCCACTGTGATTTTAGGTCTACACCTTCCTTGATGTTGGCCTGTTGGTTACCAGTATGCCTCCACCTTTCCTCTCTCCAGAATTGCCAAAAGTCATATGTAGGATGTGATGTCAGGGTTCTATATACTCATGCATGCCGGAGGCTACTTTTGGAGCTCAGACTCTGAGGATTTGCTGTAGTTGATGCTCACCCAGGAAGAAGTGAGGCTAGACAGGGTGTGTGTGAGGATATGGAAAATGAGCTCTGATCTTTTCCCCTGAAAAGTGTATTAGTTACTCTTATTCATTGCTGGGACAAAAGCAACTGAACAAAGGCAAGATTTAGCTCAGTTCCCAGTTTGGAGGGAAAAGGGTGAGAGCAGGAACTGGAAGCCACTGGTCATGTATCCCAGTGAGGAAGTAAAGAAATGCCTGGTACCCAGGTGCCAGGTCACTTTCTCCTGTTTTATTATGTCTGGGATGCCAGCTCAGGAGATGGTACCTCCTAGGTGCAGGGATCTCCCAGGTGTCGCCTGAATCCTCCTCAATTAATCCAGTCTGGACACTCCTCTACAAGCATGCTTAGAGTTTTGACTCTTAATGTGACTCTAGGTCCTGCCAAGTTGGCAGTTGGTTATCACATGGAGGAACTGTACTTGTAGAGAGGGTGGAGCCAAAAAGTGTCAGGGCTGGTACTTGGCTTTGGAGGTGTCTTTTGACACACACACACCCAAGCCTGCTGTTCTCCATAAAACAGTTTCCCCAGAGCATGCTGTGAAGGTGAGTGAAGGTTCTGAAGCCCCCCCACCCCCACCCCATGATGTAAAGCTCTCCTTGTGAACCAGGGCATGTCCTGATCCTAGCATTCGTAGATCTGAGGAAGACGCACATTCAGAATGAAGCAGCCAGTCCTCAAGCCTCATCAAGGTGACTGTGGCAGGAATTTTAAGGACACTGTACTTTTGAAAAGCCCCCAGACGATTAGTGCAGTCTTGTAATCCGGCTCCCTGTGGAAACCTGTCTCACCCTTATGACATTTTTTTTCCTCTTTTTCATGCCCCCAAACTAAATGGAGCATGAATGAATGGCTCGTGTAAAATAAGCTTATGCTGCCATAAAATTAATTTCATTGCTTTCCAAGTTCAATATCAAAACCGCAGTGTTCTGGTTGGCGGCACATGACAATGTGTAATAGTCTTCCTAATGCTTATTTTATTCATTTTCTTTCTTCCAAACAGAAAAAAAAAATCGCATTGTTAAATCCTTGGCAAGAGAAGGAAGCAGGGCTTAAGAATGTTAGGCAAGGGAACTGGATGAGGAAGCTTCCTGCCATTCATTTCTTCCACGGCCAGAGTTCATTTCTTCATGCCAGTCCCAGAGTAGACCAGCATTCATGATGACTGTGAGAGGAACATAACATACCTGCTTGATTCAGGAAGAATTGTCTTAAAGGAAATTTTGTGGTTTATTTTAACACCATCCATACCTCGAGAGATAGAGACCCCTTACAAAGCAAATCTAGTCTCTCGTAACTCCTGTCTTGTTTCTTACATGCCGTGGTACAAATGATAGGTTTCTTGGGGCATGCATGTGTATGTTATGTCTACTGGTATGTAGGAGTTTTAGAGCACGCGTGTGCATCCGTGTGAAGATTGAATGCGGATGTCGAGGTTTTTCCTTGATTGCCCCCAACCTTACATATTTAGGCAGGGTCTCTGTCTTAGTTGGGGTTTTACTTCTGTGAACAGACACCATGACCAAGGTAACTCTTATAAAGGACAACATTTAATTGGGGCTGGCTTATAGGTTCAGAGGTTCAGTCCATTATCATCAAGGCTGGAACATGGCAGCATCCAAGCAGGCAGGGTGCAGGAGGAGCTGAGAATTCTACATCTTCATCTGAAGGCTGCTAGCAGAATACTGGCTTCCAGGCAGCTGGGATGAGGGTCTTAAAGCCCACACCCACAGTGATACACCTATTCCAAAAAGCCACACCTACTCAAACAGGGCCACACCTTCTAATAATGCCACTCCTGGGGCTGAGCATATACACACCATCACAGTCTTTCACTTGAACCTGAAGCTCACCAAATTGGCTTGTCTAGCCAGCCAGTTCTACTTGACGCATCTCCTGTCTCCACCTCTTTCTGAAGGCTGGAATTTTAGGTGGGCTGCCATGCCTGCCCAGTATTTATGTGGGTGCTGGGACTGAACACCAGTTCTTGTAGATTGTAGGACAAGCACATGACTTGCTGAATCATCTCCATAGAGCCATGTTATTTGAACAGGGTCTTGCTGTGTAGCCTCAGATGACTTCAACTTTAACTCTTGACAGTCCCCTTGTCTCAGCCTCCCAACTCCTAGGATTACAAGTATGAGCCACTCTGCCCAACAAGAGGATTTTTTTAAATATGTAAATTCTCATAAAAAAATATTGCCATGTTTTCTGATTTCTCCTTCAGGAGTTGGTAAAGTACTGAAGAAGATCAACAAGGCTATTGTCTCCAAGAAGAATAAAGACATTGTGACCGTGGCCAATGCTGTGTTTGTCAGGAATGGCTTTAAAATGGAAGTGCCTTTTGCAGCAAGGAACAAAGAGGTGTTTCAGTGTGAAGTGCAGAATGTGGACTTCCAGGACCCAGCCTCTGCCTGTGATTCCATCAATTTTTGGGTCAAAAATGAGACCAGGGGTGAGTGGTTCTCCTACTCCGTGTGGGCTCACCCTTGGTGAATGAGAGTGCGGGACATAGAGATTCCTTAAGACCAGAGGTTGCTCCATCAAGAACTACCTGGGTTTAGGCATTCTCCATGGGCCAGCTTCAGTCAGCCTGCCTTCCCATGGCTACCACTGCTCACTGTCTAGGATTTTCCTCCTGCAGGGTGGGCAGTGGAAAAGAACACAGCCCTCCACCTCTCTCCTCAGACTGCCACACCCTCCTCCTCGAGCCCTCACCCATGATCGTGTCTATCTGGCTGGTTTCCTTGCTTGGGTTGCCTGGGTTTTGCACCTAGTGTTTCCTTGGCCTGGAGCAGCCCTCTCATGCTTTGACTTTGTTTCTGTCATGACCCCAGTCCCATCTACCATTGCTCAGCCGTGGGCGCTTCACTGGCTCTGTTTGGCCTGTGATTCCACTGTTTTGAACCCCTCCACTATGGCATTTCAGATAATGACTGCTTGTTAGAGATGTCTCTTCTCATTAAATGAAGGAGTTTTCCAGTATTTGGTGTTTCCAACCTGCTGACTTGTAGGCTGGAAGTCTCAGAGACTTTCAGGAGGAGCTTGGAGCCTACCACAACCAAGCAAGGCTGTACTGCTTTTATTTCTATGATAAAATGTCTTGGTACAGAGCAGCTTTAAGAAGAAAGGGTTTAGTTTAGTTCACAATTCCAGATCATAGACCATCATTGCAGGGAAGGCTGGCCAACGTTTAAACTAACTACTCATAGCAAGTCCCCACTCATGAGCAAAGAGAAATAAATGCAGGCATGCTCAGTTCTCGGTTAGCTTTCTCTCCTCCCACACAGTCTGGGGCCATAAAACCAGGAAATGGTGCTGTTTTCATGCTGGGTCTTCCTGCTTCAATTAAAACTGTCAAGACAATACTTTATTAATCCATTCTTCTGGGTTCTGTTCAGGTGATGATCAAACTAACCCTTAGAATCACTAAGACTGGAAATGTGCTTTGGGGGTTAGAGTCATACAAGAGGCAGAGACTCAGTAGGGTAACCTGCCTTTTGGGAACAAGTTTCTCAGGACCTTGTTCCTGGTGCACCGGCACTAGGATTACCCAGAGGTGTGTTTTAGAATACAAAGTTCCTGGGGCTGGAAAGATGGCTCAGCACTTAAGAGCACTGGCTGCTCTTCCAGAGGTCCAGAGTTCAATTCCCAGGGATCATATGGTGGCCCATCACCATGTATAATGCCCTCTTCTGGCATGCAGGTATACTGCAGATAGAGCACTCATATACATAAAATAAATTTTAAAAATGAATGGTTAGAATAGATTTCTCTGAGCCCTGGCTTACTGGGGAAGAATTTCTGAGGGATGGGCAGGATATCTCCAGTCAGGCTCCATCACCCAGTGTCACACACGTGTGAAAATGTGATCACCTCAGAGGAGCTAACAAAGGGGGAAGAAAGATGTACAGGGAGCAGAGGAGAACCAGTGACTTTCTCAGCTGCTCTGCAATCTGGAGTCCACTCCCAAAACCATGCTGCTATCGGGAGAGCAATATGTGTATGTGCAGGGCTAGTTTTAGGCTGCTGGATCCTGCATTTCTGGTGGTAGCTGTTGGCAATAGATACACACAAAAATGACTCTTGGTCCTGATGCTGGCTGTGTGATGTCATGTCATTGTACCCTATGCCTTCTTTAACCATAAAAAGGTAACAGTGCATCATATTGGTATACTCTCTGATGGGGCCCCTGAGCCCCTGACCGGGAACCTCAAGCAGGGTTTTTCAGCTCTGTCAGACCCAGCTCCCTCCCTTAGTCTGTTCCTTTGTTTATCGGCAGTGCTCCTGATGGAGCGGAAGGCTTTGCACCAAGCTAAACAAGCCCTCAGCCGATTAACTACATCCTTAGCCTTCAAGCCCCTCCTTCTAGCTTGAGACAAAACTCATAAATAATATCTGTTATCTATAGATATTATCATAGATTTTATATATGTGTGTGGGTATATATATATTCCCATTGCACACATAAACAGATTATTTTTAAAAATTAAACAATATCATGGCTGCAATAGTTGTAGTTAAATAGCTATAACTTTGGGTCCAAGTATATGTAAATACATGATACATGCTTTCCTTTTGATATTTTTTTGTCAAATTCTTAGGGTGAGTGTCAACTGGCAATAGTTGAGTAAGTCAGGTGTGTTATACCATGACACAGGAACTGCAAGCTGATGCCATTTTTAAAAAATTAGGCAAACCAAGAGACCTTTTCTGGATCTCACAGTTATAATAACCCCAAACAGGCTGTTTCCAAGACTTTTCTGCTGGGATAACAAACAGACCTCTCTTTCACTTCTTGTCATGAGCAATTATCATGACATAATTGGAAATGAGTGAGCCGCCTGGGGCTTAGTGAAGAGAGTGACTCCGGGATCTTACCACCACCTGTCATCATCACCTGATGCAACTTGTAAAAGTAATGTCGCAAAATTCCTGGTAAACTTCCAAACGTGTCCTGCAGCAAACAAAATGGAAGTATTTAAACGTAGTCGCTGAAAAAGATGGCTCAGCACTTAGGAGCACTTGCTGCTCTTGCAGAGGACTTGACTTCAGTTCCCAGCAACCATGTTGGGTGGCTTACTGGGATTTCAGGTCCAGAGGAATCTCAACAACCCACTACCAAGGGTACCTACATTCATATATCTTTTTTTTTTTAATGAGACACGCTGCATTGTGTGGGACTGTTTTGAACACCACAGAACATGTGGCATGCCTGGCCACTGCCATCTCAACCAAAACACTCCCACAGATCCCCAGGCAAGCAATCTCTGTCCCCAAATTGCTAATCCCTCTAGGGAGATGAGCTTCCTGCAGAGAGAGCTAGCACCAGGGTCCTCTGCTCACACTGTGACAGGGCTGACTTGGGGCCCCTGGCAGCCTCAGTTTCTCCCTGCCACAAAGGCGTCTCTCATCCTCCAATCACAAGCCCCCCCCCCCCCCAACCCACGATGCTCATAGCACTCTGAAATGCTTCCCGTCCTGTTTCCCTATGGAGCTCCTGCACACCTGTGTGCCACCACAGGAGAGGCACCGAAGCTGCAGGCTTCGTAAGAATACCAACCGACGTTGGTACCAGTGCAGGAGAAGTTTCTTCACTGAGAACTTGTTCTGTCTCAGGCTGGCTTTGAGCTCTGAGATCTGCTTGGCTTTATCTCCTGGAATTAAAGGTGTGTACCACCATGCCTGGATCTAAACCTAGCTGGGTGGGATCTTGCCCCAGAGTCAAACTCCCTTAGTCTGTTATCTCCTGGAACACAGGAATCAGCTCCATTTCACTTCCTGGTGCCCCTTTAATACTTGAACCATATATTTTATATTTTTCCTTTCTCAGCTTGCTACACTTGTTTAAAATGCTCTTCATGAGACTTAATCAGAGAACAAAGTCTATGATGGGTGTTTCTGAGACTTCCTTTGTCAGTGCAGTTAACCTGAGTCTCTTCACCTTAGCCTCAGGCAGACTCTTCAGACAAGGGCAAAGAGTAGCACATTCTTCACCAAAATACCACAAAAACAGTCTCTAGGCCACATACTGAAATTCTTCACTGAAATTTCTTGGGCTAGGTCTGCACAATTCAAATCACTCTCAGTAACAAAGTCTTCCATATTCCTACTAGAATAGCCCATTAAGCCCCATTTAAATCATTCCACTGCTTTCCAAATCCAAAGTCCCAAAATCCACATTTTTCCAAAGAAAAGCACGGTCAGGCCTACCACAGCAATACCCCAGTCCCTGGTACCAACTTCCATCTTAGGGTTTTTACTGCTGTGAACAGACACCATGACCAAGGCAACTCTTTTAAGGAACAACATTTAATTGGGGCTGGCTTACAGGTTCAGAGGTTCAGTCCATTATCATCAAGGTGGGAGCATGGCAGCATCCAGGTAGGCATGGTTCAGGAGGAGCTGAGAGTTCTACATCTTCATCTGAAGGCTGCTAGCAGAATACTGGCTTCCAGGCAGCTGGGAAGAGGGTCTTATAGCCCACACCCCCAGTGACATACCTACTCCAACAGGGCCACGCCTACTCCAACAGGGCTACACCTTCTAATGGTGCCACTCCCTGAATGGAGCATATACAAACCATCACACAGCTTGTTCCAGAGACTTTCGTAGAGTATTAGGACTCCTCACACTTGAGCTTCATTGTAAGAGACATGGAGTTCTCTGCTTAATTTAGACATCTGGCCTCTTTGGAAACTGTTGATTTTACTCTTACCATTTTATGTATTATAACTTGAATGTATATTATGTGTTGATATATATAATGTATCATACATATGGACCAAAATCAATTGAATTAAATTTTAATAGCTTTGGGTATAAGAAATGCCTGTTCAACACACACACACACACACACACACACACACACACACACACACACACACACACACACCTTTAAACCTTCCAAGACCAAGCAAAAAGGAACCTAGACTTCAAGCATAGATGGCTTTGAAGGATCCCTCCAACACTCTGAAGTAGGAAGAACCTGTTTGTGCCTTCACTAATGATGCAAGGAAGTGTAGCATCTGACATCCCAGCATCCCAGCAGGAGATCACTTGCCTTCAAAGCCGGTTCCTGTAGGCTAACCCTATCTCCTCTGTACTCTTGGAGCCTAGCTCAATGCCCCGCCCTTCAACAGTGACATGGTATTTATTCCATTTCAATTCTTGTTGGAGTCGTCAGGTGGCTTGTGAGGTCCCGAGATTGATTCCACGTATTTCTAAACTCTTAGAAGAAATGAAGTTTAGCTCTGACATTTCACAAGCTAGAACGTTTACTCGGATGGAGACTTCTTGAGCCTAGTGGCTTAAAAACAAAGACAAGCCGAAACCGCTTATCTCGTGAACACCTAAGACCCTCGTCAGCAGCCACATGACAGTTGTCAGTAAAAACATCTAAAACAGTTCCTAATTAAACATAGCTTATTCTAAACACATAAACATTTTGTAAAACAAGGGACTTACAGAACTAGTTGTGAGTTCTTGAGCTGAAGTTTGGTAAACTCTTAACTAACCAGTGAAGGTCTTTTTTTTTTTTTTCCCGATTTTAAGTTTCAGTTTTATTTGAAAACTTTAAATCAGAATGAGAAAAGAATTAGTATAAAAAGCACGCTTTAGAAATCCGGTTGAGAAGCTGTTGATGTAATTCCGTTGGTAGAGTGCTTATTTAATTCAACTTGCGATGTCACATAAACTGGACATGGCGCCACGCCCTGAAATCCCATCACGTAGTCGTTAGAGGCAGGAGTGTCAGAAGTTCAAGTATTGTCAGCTACATAGAGTTTGAGGCCAGCCTGGGCTACATGAGATCAGAATGTCTGATTTAAGTCTTTAAAAAATTTTTTATTGTGTCTTTGCAGCCGTTTGCCCTCAGTGTGGCCTCCATTGCTGATATTTCCCCCTTGTTCTTCTCAGGCATGATTGACAACCTGCTGTCCCCAAATCTGATCGATAGTGCCCTTACCAGGCTGGTCCTCGTTAATGCAGTGTATTTCAAGGGTTTGTGGAAATCCCGGTTTCAACCCGAGAGCACAAAGAAACGGACATTCGTGGCAGGTGATGGGAAATCCTACCAAGTACCCATGCTGGCCCAGCTCTCCGTGTTCCGCTCTGGTGAGTGTGGTTTGGGTGAGGTCTATTCTAGAATGCTCGAGTAGCAGAAAGACAAGGCCTCCGGTACTCTACTCAAGAGCAGATCTGCTGGGAGATATCGCTCACACCTGGGATGCCAGAACTCCAGAGCAGCTGAGGTTTCTGGGAAGCTTCTTAAAGCCATGTAAAAACATGTCACCTGTGTAGGTTTCTGGGTTGAAAATGTAGAATAAAAAGCTAATTAACAAAATCAATGTGTGTGTGTGTGTGTGTGTGTGTGTGTGTGTGTGTGTGTACATTAAACATAAGAAGAAATCTATTAAGTCACCCTTAGCAAACTTACATTGCTAAATAAATATTATTTCTTTTTTACTTCTCACAGAAATTAGGGAGGCAAATAAAAGCCACTTATGGCTCCTGCGTAGGATGGGCAGGCCCCTTGAGCGTTCCTGGTGGTGGGGACCTATTATCTTCATGAAGGACTATGTCATTTCCCAGCAGCTCAACTCCAGAGAGCTGACTGCCCAAAGATAATCACACACTGGCAAATAAATAGAAGCCTGATCCAAAGCTACGTTCAGAGCCCTGGGTTCTGTATCATCAGATTTAACCTACCTCAGATGTAAAATATTAAGGAAAAGTTCACTGTATATCAAACATACACTGATATTTTTTCTTGTCATTGTCCCTAAACAGTATGATGAAGTGGCAATCCACATTGCATCAAGTATTATAAGTAACAGATGATTTAAAATATTCAGTGGGATTGATATAGGCTACATGGAAAGACCACACTGAATTGGAGGGATTTTAGCATGCTAAGCGCCGTAGATCCTGAGACATGACTGCGCTCTGGAACGCAGGTGGTAATTAGATTCAGAGCTACAGAAATAGGAAGATTATGCAGTGTGTATCTGATTTCCGAAGGCAGGTTATAAAACAGCAGATGCTGATGAACCACGCTTATAAAAATACTTTCTGTACATTTGTCTATACAGTGATGTCTTGGAGAATGTTCAGTAAAATATTCACAGTGTAGGATTTTACACGGATTTCCGTATTTAAAATGGAAACGTCCTGTGTATGGGTGTGTGTGCGTGCGTGTGTGTGTGTGTGTGTGTGTGTGTGTGTGCAGGTGTGCATACCTGAGGGTGCCAGAGGAGGACACTTTTGAGATGGGATCTCTTACTGAGCCTGGCACTAACAGCCAAAATGTTCCAATAATCTTCCCGTCTCTCAGTTTTTATGTGGTTTCTGGAGATTGGAATTTAAGGACTCTTGGTTATACAGCAAACTTGCATGCCCTCTCTCCAGCCCCTGAATTTTCTTTTCAGTGAGCATGTATCATCAACCTTACAGGTAGAGGAAAGAGTCTCCCATATATACCATTATTTTCACAGCACAGATAACCACGACTGGTTTGTCTTTTACATTTCACATCATTGAACCATTCTTGGACCACCTTAAATCTCTTTCCTGTCTGTATGTCAGTCTTCAAGTCTCCAGTCTATACTAGCCCTCTGAGTGCCAAATATTCCCTTTTATTTCTTTCTTGTCTTCCATTTTAAAAAAAGATTTGTCTTTTAATTTTGTGTATGCCTGTGTGCAGGTGCCCACAGTGGCCAGAAGAGGGCACCAGATACCCTGGAGCTGGAGTATCTGAAGTCTCGTCCTCTGCAAGGACAGAACACACTCCCGAGCACTGAGCCATTCTCTCCAGCCCCTAGATGTGTCCCTTTTCATATTCAGTCACCATTACATCAGTTGTCCATGGTACTGGCTACCTGTGGTAGACATTAAGTCATGGCTCCTGAATGTATTATCAGAACACTTTCCATCTCATCAGTCAACAGTCTTCTGGAAGCAAATTTTCCAAATTCGATAAGTGTTCATTGAAAAATATATTGTGTACTTAAAACACCACAGGAAGTTCATCCCAAATACCTGAGCGTAGGAAATGGCTCCTTTTGCCTGAAAGTCATTTCATTCACACTGCCCTCGCCCTCCTGGGCTGTGCTTCTTGAGGACACCTCGGAATGCTGGCAGCACCCTAGTACATAGCCAGACAGAAATGCTTTATTTTTAAATAAAATCTTTATGCAGTCGGCATTCTATTCAAAACAGAAGATTAAAATATGGTGATTCTTTTTTTTTTCCTTTTCCAAGGTTCTTTTTTTTAATTATTTCTTTATTTCTTGATACTTTATTTACATTTCCAATGTTTCCCCCTTTCCAGGTCTCCTCTTTGGAAACCCCCATCCCCTCCCCCTCCCCCACTCTATGAGGGTATTCCACCTCCCACCCACCCACCCACCCACTCTCGTATTCCCACCTTGACATTCCCCTTTACTGGGGCCTCTAACGCCCTCAGGCCCAAGGGCCTCTCCTTAGATATTCCTCTGGGAGATTCAGACATGCAATTTTTATAGGGATATAGTATGCTCTTCTTAATTATATAGTCTATTCTCAAATAGAAACACTTAAGGACATAACCAGAGTTCAGAACTGGTTTGTCCAAGAACAACAGGTGTTCACAGATGCATCTTTTTGTGGTATGGAGGATCGAACCCAGGACCTTGGGCAGGCTAGACAAAGACTCTACTACTGAACGGCATCCTTGATATAAATGTATTTTTATCAGTTCAGATAGAGGAAGGAGTGAGAGAGGAGACATACACACACAGGGAGGAAGAGAAGCAGAGAGGGAGGAGGGGGTGGAGAGAAGGGAGAATATAGGAATGAATCTCTCTCTCTCTCTCTCTCTCTCTCTCTCTCTCTCTCTTCCCTTACTCCCTTTCCTTTCCCACCTCCTTCATCTCAGTGTCTGCAGTTGAGACTGCCTGATAGGGCTCCCTCTGTCCCTGGCTTCCTATGGGAGTGGCCAGTGTAGAAACAGCAGGTGACTAGTAAGAGAGGAGAGAAGGCTGTGGCATTAAGTTCCCATCTCTCCCCACAATGACACCAAGGCTGCAGCTTGCTTACCCCAGGGTCTCAGCTCCTTCTGGAGCCTGAGCGTGCGATCAGGAACTCTTTCCCTCGAGATCACCCACCCCACGAGGCTGGGAATGGTCACCACCATTTGTAACCTGTCTGTAGCAGTTTGTCTGTGTTCTTCCTGTGCTTTATATAATGCCTTCATTAAGATCTGCTTAGATGATCCAGCCTGATGGCGTGTCTGCTTCAGACCCACTGTGACTGCTGTTGTGAGCACAGGATAGACTATGTAAGTGTTCTTCTTACCTGTGTCCCGTTTCATTACAAGTCAGTAAAGTGGGCATCCTGGACTCATCCTGCCTGTCCCCATCTGTGCCTGCCATTGGGTCCAGCTGGAATCCCGGCTTGGAGTCTGGCTTCCTTCTGAGTTGTGTGATGTGAAACTGTCGTGCCTCTCCTAGTTTCACAGGTTGCCACCACAGCAGCTTAGCAGGATAAGATTGGCTCATGTGCCTGTGAGGAGGGTGCAGCAGGCCTCAGTGGCTCAAGCAGGCATTCGTTTCATGACTACAGTCCCTTAGCCTGTTGGCCATTTCTGCCCATATACTCACCTTCTGCCAACACTACCAGCCGAGACTCAAGAGGCTGCTGTGGAGGAGCCCACGTGACTCGCAGGGCCTCCTCTTGGGTGTTTTCTGGGCCTCCGCCAAGTCTTTGCCCCCTTGCTGAAACACTGCCATTCAGAGAGGACCTGACTTTACTTCTCTCCCAAGATGTCATTAGCGTCTCTGAGGAGACCCACTTGGCAACATCGAGGCAAGATGGTAGAAAATAAAGAGGGAGAGAAATGCTTCTGATCTGTGCCTCTTAAGAGAGACCGTCAAGGAGAGACTTTTTATTTATTTATTTATTTATTTATTTATTTATTTATTTATTTATTTATAGCTTTGAAGTGCTATTTTGAGGCAGGGCATTTCAGGCTCACTGCTAAGCCAGCCGCCACATGTATAAAGCAGGAAGAAAATGGCTCCAATAATCCCAGTTCCTAGGCTAGAAACCTCCATTAAGTGTGAGGAATATAACTTTCTACCTATTCTATGAATATATGAAATGTATTTTGAAGCCTTTTTGCATGCATAGGATTACACTGCAGGGTTTAATCAGTAGTCTGTGTGGTTCATTAGCTACTATATCATGGAACTTTTTTTTCAGCAATTTGTTAGGATTTACAAGACGGATTTTTTAGCTGCACATTATTTCGTGATATAAACTTACATAATATTTTCTGGCTAGTCAGCTGCTTCTTTCCTCTAATAAATAATCACCGAGTTTTCTTATGCATACATTTGTAAAGGCTTTTATCACTATTCCTACAGGAAATTTGCTTAAATAGGAATTGCTGATCGAAGTTATTGTAGATGCTCAGCATAAATGCTTGGATTTATGCTACAGAGACCTTACCCTGGGCCGGGAAGGAAGGGGGGCAAATAATCAGATTACTATGTAAGTAGACGTGTGCACACGCTCATGTTATGCGGGTGCGCCTGTATCTGAGGTTGTGTACGGAGGCCAGAAGTTCCCATTGAGTATATTCCTCAATCATTCCTCAACTTAGTCTTTGAGACAGGGTCTCTCACTGAACCTGGTACTTGCTGTCAGCTAGGCTGACTGGTCACTGAGTCTCCAGGACCCGCCTCTTTCTGCTCCCCTAGAACTGGATTTACAAGCTTGGCACCCTATCTGAATTTTTCTATGGGTACTGGGAATTGAACTTAGGTCATCATGCTTGTGTGGCAGGCACTGTACCAGCTGGGATGTCTCCACAGTCCACCTGTCTCCAGTTTCCTTCTTTCTCTATTCCCGGCTTGTATTCATCCAATAGTACGTCCCTTTTGGCTGTCTACTAAGTTGTGGTTCCCAAGTCTAGTTGTATTCTGTCCTCGCCTGCCAAGATCTCCCAACACAGCACTTCTATTGACTCGCCCAGTTCCTTGGGCCTTGTTTCTTCCCCATCAGCTGTCTTCAAGCCTGCTTTGGACTCTAGTCTGTAATGTAGGCAGCCATACTCAAAAGGATCTATTTGTCGTTTCCAAATACATTTTTCACTTTCTATTCAAGTGGGATGAGGAAATCCACTCAACTGGTAGCTAAGGTCATTACAGGGACAGCCATCTATAATGCTTTCCTAATAGTAAGTATTTGAAACATTCTCCTTGATTTTACAGACCATAAAGCATTGGTAGCATTTCAGTGAGTTCAGTTATATCCTTCCTTGTAGGACTTACCATAGGAATCAGAGAATGACAAGGACCTTTCTAGAATAAAAGCTCTTAGGCTAAATGGATCTTCTAAGAAAAGTATCCACATTTTTCATGCTTGACTCTTGACTAATTATATCTTTCATCTAAGAGAGAAGGCTTTCCTGTTCCTTTTCCATGTGAGGGGGCAGCTTCATGTGTTACACGCCACAGAAATCATCTTCCCAGAAGAACACAGTGCATTTTGCAGATGTCAGGTTTTAGACAGCTTAGGATATGACACTTTGAAAGAAATATCTTTGGGACAGCCAGAGGCCTGTGCCCTAACCCCAGCTCCCAAATACCCTTTCCTGTGTGACTTGACCTAATGGGGAGGTGTGGTTTCCTATGGTAGGACAGCTCTGTGTCTACACTCTGAGGAGTAACCAGTTCTTCCAGAAGTAAGGCACCCAGGCAACACTGTGGCTTGTGTTTTGTAATCCTCACATCTAACTGAGACAGAAGGATCCCGTGCTTGGGGTCAGTCTGGAATCTCCAGCAAGATCGTGTTTCAAAAATGGGTCAGTGGTTCCAAAGCTTCTCCCATCAGTACGAAAGTCTGTGCTGTGTGCCAACTTGTGCTGAGTATGGTGTGTATACACTGTCATGCAGAGTTTTACTAAAGTCATTGACTGAGTGAGCTATTCAGATTGGCTTTTACTTCAGATTTGGGTTGTGTGACTCCAGCCTGTGTTCTCAACCTCATATCTGCCCTCTGTAAAAGGCTATGGGGGCAGTATTGTAGTCCCTGGGATGGAAGAGAGAACAGAGGTGTTCATACATCTCCTGACTTCTCAAGATGACAAGTTCAGCATGAGTATGGACAGATGCAGCCCACCTGCCGGCACTGGTCACCTAGTCCTGGGGTCCAATGCAGAGGTAGAGAAAGGTCAAATGTCCAGTGAATGCGTGACTACACAGAATGGTTAACTGTGCTGGTTCTACTGATTGGTAACGATGTATCCTGTCAAGGCTGGGTCAGCCTGTGAGCCTGCTTACCGCCCCACCTCCCACCTACCCCAGCTCATAGGCCCCATCCTTCACAGCTTCAGTTCTCCTTAGCTGAATCATATACACTTCTGCAGCAATTGCTCTCTCCGGGTCTTCGTTTTCAGCCCCAGAGCGATAATTTAATAACTACTTCCTGCATTTCACAGTTTCTAAAAATTAGTCCTATTAGAGCCAGAGACTTGATGTTTTCTTTGAGGATTAAAGGGCTCATTAGGAACTGGGGTATTTTCCCACTTTCTCATTGATTTTCCAGTTTCTACTGAGGCTGTTTTATCACTCAGGCTAAAAGTAAAGACGAAGTATATTCATTCACTTTGATTCTTGGGTAGTCCAGACCTGGAATCCAGTCTGGTGTGAGAGCTCACAGCAATTCCGAGCTGAGTCTGATATCACTGGATTCTTGGGCTGTCCTACAGCCCAGTGCAATCTGTGTTTGCAGAGAAGAGATTCCAGCAGTCCCTAGAAGACTGTACTTTTGATGGCGGCAGCTCTTCTAGCACCTTCAGCTGTTGGTGTTTTATAGCTAAACGTGTTTGTGACAAAACAAGGCTTGCTCTCTTTCTGTCTCTTGCTGTCCTCTTTCTCTCTTTGACCTCCTGTTCTCCTTCTCTGGAGGTGTGGCCTGTCCAAAGTTCTTCACCTGGGAATGGTGTATGCTCTCAATCTCAGCACTCAGGAAGTAGAGGCAGAGAGATCTCTTATAAGTTCGAGGCCAACCTGGTCTACAGAGCGAGTTCCAGGATAGCCAGGGCTACTATACAGTGAAACCTTGTCTCAAAAACAACAAACAAACAAGCAAACAAGGCTATCCACCAAGAAAAATCCAGTGAAAATCATAAAACTTGCTGCCTCTTTTCCCTCTTTGTTGTACTTCATGTAGAGGAGGGAGAGCAGGGCCTGTGGGCGCCCTCCTCTCTACGGCATACATTATATGTAGTTTTCGTTTGGTCATCCCAGCAACCTTGTGAGGTCCATACTTTAATATCCCGATATTTCCATCTGTATAGAAATATGGATGGCATGGGGAGACCCTGATGCCCTTAAGCTCACAGAGTTCATCTTTAAAGGTTTAGTGCTAAATGCATGCTTTAGAGATCCCCCATCAATTTTGAAATGCCAACATTTGACCTTTTGACTGCTCGGTTGTACTATGCAGTTGCTGTCTCAGGCTGTTCTCTGTTGCTGAGTGAGTTCCTTTTCTTGTTGCTGTAAGAAAATTCCTGGGGCTGGAGAGATGGCTCAGCGGTTAAGAGCACTGCCTGCTCTTCCAGAGGTCCTGAGTTCAATTCCCAGTAACCACATGGTGGCTCACAACCATCTGTGATGGAATCTGATGCCCTCTTCAGGTGTGCCTGAAGAGAGTGACAGTGCACTCATATACATAAAATAAATCATAAAAGAAAAGAAAGGAAGGAAGGAAGGAAGGAAAAAAGAAAAGAAAGAAAGAAAAAATTCTTGACAAAGACAGCTAAAGACAGAAAGGATTTATTTTGGCTCACTGTTTGAGAATATAGTCTATTATATCTATAATTAATGGTGGCAGTAGTTTGAGGTAGCTTTGAGAATATAGTCTATTATATCTGTAATTAATGGTGGCAGTAGTTTGAGGTAGCTGGTCATAGAGAAACAGAGATGAAACCTGGTTGCTCACCTAGCTCGCTCCTTTTTTTATTTTAAAACTGGTAACCACAGAGTGATGGGTATGCTAATTGGCTCTACCATAGAAATGTTTTGTTGTGTCTGGCCTTGGCCATATTGTCTACCTTAAATACAACATATTTTCTAAAACAAAGTAAAATGTAAAAAGAAAAAAAACAAACCAAAACTCAAAAGTAGCTTTAATTTATTCTTTTACCCATATAAAGGTCAACTTTTTACAAAGCACTGTGTAGTGAGTACCTAACGATCTAATGGTCTACTTACATGCTACTCAGCAGAATTAAAGTGAGCTTAGCGATGCCCAGAGGCGTTCTGTCTAGACTGAAGACAGAGAATTCTGCACCAGGGAAGAAAGAAGTCATTGTCCTTATCTTTGCCCTTCTACGGGAGCTATTTGTAGCAAAGAGAGCTTTGTAGGCTGAATTACTGCCTCTCTCCTACAGCTTCCCTGGTGACCGCCAGCCACTTGTCCCCCCCCTCTAGAAGTCATTAGGCATATACTAAATCTGCCTCTGGTTTCTTTAGGGTCTACCAGCACTCCGAATGGCTTATGGTACAACTTCATTGAACTGCCCTACCATGGTGAGAGCATCAGCATGCTGATCGCCCTGCCAACAGAGAGCTCCACCCCGCTGTCGGCCATCATCCCTCACATCAGTACCAAGACCATCGATAGCTGGATGAACACCATGGTACCCAAGAGGATGCAACTGGTCCTGCCCAAGTGAGTGCCCCCTTCCTTAAAGTGCTCAGAGGATAGCTGTCATATTGCATACTAGAAACAGGGTGCTAAGATGGTTTTATGGGAAAGTGTGCTTTAGAGAGAACCAGGCTGTTTTCTGAAAGCTGTCTCTGAGACCCTGCAGTGCCTGTTTGTGGTGAGACAACAGTGATACTAAAGGAGACCAGGCAGCCCTGGCCTTAGAACGCCCATGAGTGCAAAGTCTTTGTGACTCTGTGACAACTTCTGACATATCTCTTTCCATTTGAGGACTGAAAAATATATACATATCTTCATTTGGTATGGATTAGAACACAGTAGTCGAAGGAGCTTGGGGAGATAAGGAAGGAATCCACTGATCCTTCAGGTACCCGCCAGAAGCTATTAAAGACTGAGGCCCTTGAGGCTGGGTTCCATCGGTTTTTAAGGCAGCTTTCCTTTTTATATCCCCAAGGTAAATTATAGATGGAATTTCTGATGTTATGACTTGACTTGAGACTGGGGCAAGAGCAAACCCAATTCTGTGTGCATCATAATTTCTAACAGTTCAAAGGACACTTTCTCCAGTGTGTGTGTGCGTGTGTGTGTTTGTGTGTGTGTGTGTGTGTGTGTGTGTGCGTGCGTGATGGGATTTGTCTCCTTTCTGTGAACTGTTTATCATTACCAACTTTCCCACAATCCAGGGTGTCTATCCACACCTCAGTGGGAACAGAGACTCCTAATAACTTTTAAGTCTTAATTAGTCAGTATAGTACATCTACAAATATCAGAAGTCCTCCTCCTGGGGGGACTGAAGAGATGGCTCTGTGGTTAAAGGTCCTCATTGCTCTTGCAAGGGACCTGGATTCTGTCCCTAGCACCCACGTGGTGGCACACGACCATCTATAACTCCAGTTCCAGGAGATTTGATGCCCTTTTCTGGCTTCCTTGGGGCCAGATGTACAGGCATGTACATGCATACAGGAAATATACTCATGCACCTAAAATATAAAAATAAAGGCATCTTAAATGTTAAATACAGTCTTATAGAAAGCCACTGAATGATGGTTAACTAAGTATCTGGTATGGGCTGCCTGTCACACCTGGATGGCCTTGTTCATTGTGCGTGAGTAGAGGGTATGTTGTCTACTTACCTGGTGTTGAAATGGTAGGTTTAGAAGTCAGGCTGCAGTTCAGAGTGACGATGAAGTCTAACGTAAAGAATCTATTTCTATGTGCTGATTTTGTCACGTTTGAATCACTTACAGCGTATTTTACTCCCCCCCCCCCATATTTTCTGCTTTCCTGTAGGTTCACAGCTGTGGCACAGACAGATCTGAAGGAGCCACTGAAAGCCCTTGGCATTACTGAGATGTTTGAGCCCTCAAAGGCAAATTTTGCAAAAATAACAAGTATGTCGAGTTTAAAACACAAACTTCAAGACAATGTTTCAGGTTCTTCTTTGCTCAAAAAAAGAAATAGCAAAATCAGGAGTGTGTTGTCCTAAACCTGTGCAAATTTTAGTTTGGTGCATTGCCAAAGGATGCAGTTGAGAGTCAACAGCTCAGTTAGCATTCATCCTTTCCTCCTGCATCTCATGTGAGGCCCGAGGGACCACAAGGATAAGGACTTCTGCACTGCCTGTTACCCAAACACTTGGCTTTTTTCCTTCCTCGATGCTGGGACTTGAAGCCACATCTGTGTACTTGCTAGACAGGTGCTCTACTGCTGAGGAACTTTGTAACCCTACTGTTTGCCTCTTATTAGAACTTCATTGTTCTTTATTTTTTAATACAAATTTTCCCCTTGGGTTTGAAAAAAAAAATCTAAAAGATTTTTGAATTCTCAAACATTTAGCTTACTTTCACAGAGCCACTGTAGGCTTGCCTTGTATCCAGAAATGTATTTTGTCATTTGTCTAAAGTAATGAATTCAATATGTCTGATTGAGACTGTCCTTCATCCAATCAGAATAGATAACACATATCTAGCATCATCTTTCTATATTTGCCATTCAATGTAACTCTGCCTGGACTTGTTTGAATGGGTCAGGTCTCTGACTTCTACATTTAGAACACAATTTCCAATGACTAGCTATAGCTTGGACATACAAAGTACTCCAGTGTGTACTTTAACCCTTGCCTGGTAGAGAGTCTTATTACCAACCCCAGTTGCATGGTTAAGAGTATCTGAATAGCTCCCCAGGAGAAGCACCTGCCGCCTCACCCCTAGCCCACTCTCACACCTTTGCTGGAACCAGAGCTTCACCGATCCATCTTCCCATTTTCTTTTCATTCCTGGTCCCCAGCCCAGCACATTAGCATAACTTGTTAGAAATCCTGCTAGAAATGCATATCTTGGTTTGGATCCAGACCCCTGAATCACACCTTTATTTTAATGGGATTCTTGGCCTAATAAAGTTTGAGAAAGAAGCACTTCTGGTTCAAAATCGCCTGTTATAGTCTGAATACTAAATCGAAGGACCAGGTGCCCTGAATCTTCTTGAGACATTCTCTTTAACCTTGTAGGTGACCTGAGCCATATAAACATGCACCTCCTCTCAACCAGCCATATTAGAGCTATTTGTGTAGACAATGCAAAATCAGGTGCCCCCCCCAGAAAGTTCTTTTGTTCTCTTTATCCAGACCCATATCTCATCAGGCTCATGCTGATGAGAGTTGGTGTCCTCTTGGGTAGTAGCAGTTCTGGGATTTGTTTGGTTGTTTTTGGATCTGAAGGAACTGAATTCACTGGAGGATCCCCAAGACTGTAGAGCTGCAGTTCTGTGCCTGGCCTTCCCAGGGGTTCCCGTCTCATATTGCCGGCAGGCGGAGAGTATGGCTGGGGCTATGAAAGTCAGCCCTTCCTGTGCCTAACTAGCCATGTGACTAGGGACAGATTTCTTAACCTTGTAAGCCTCAGTTTCCCCACCTGAAATCCTCTCTGGGATAATATTATTGTCTTCCTTCTTTTGGGAAATGGCATCTTAACAGATCTCTGTTCTTTTCTCTTTTAAAATAAAATTAATAGTCATCTGAGCTGAAGTGATTAGAGGCACTAAAACATTTGGGGTCTGGGAATCCATCCCAGAAGTAACAATGGCAAATCATGTAGCAGAAATTGAAATCTACTGCAAGCGACAGCCACCCACAGCCCTCACTCTGCAGGACTCTCATGTCACTTCTGACCCTGTTCATAAACTGGAATTTGCCATGGCGTTGAGGTTACTCCTGATAACGGTGGGTAGCATGCTCATCAAAGGAGTGCTGATTTTGTGTTTTCTGGGGACAGGGTCGGAGAGCCTTCATGTCTCTCACATCTTGCAGAAAGCAAAAATTGAAGTTAGTGAAGATGGAACCAAAGCTTCAGCTGCTACAAGTAAGTGCTGGGTCACATGGCAAGGCCACGTCCAATGGGAAAGCAGACTCCAGGTTCTCTCCTCAGCTTAGCAGACTTCTAGGAGGCTTGAAAGCTGACCCTTGGGAGACAGCAATGAGTATGGATTGATGAAGTGGTTCGTGGTGGTGGTGGTGGTGGTGGTGGTGGTGGTGGTGGTGGTGAGGAGGAGGAGGAGGAGGTAGGAGGTAGGAAGGGGTCTTGGCAGACAGCAGTGAGTATGGGTAAATAAAGTAGATGATGATGATGATGGTGATGATGATGATCATGATGATGATGATGATGATGGTGATGATGATGATCATGATGATGATGATGATGATGATATGACGACGACAGCAATGGTGACGACAACAATGTTGATATCAGGGGTGTAGCTCAGTGGTGGAGTACTTGCCCAGCATACACAAGGCCATGCGTTTGAACACTAACACTGAGAAAAGAGAAATCATATTAGTGTAGGAATTTCATCTAGGAAGGGAGTCACCATCCCCCTGGAAAGAGCTAGCTAGCATGTTATTTCAGCCATGTGGGCCTCACTGTCTTCAGCCCAACTCCTCAAGTCTGCAAATACAGCAAGAAAGCAACCAGAGGTATCTTAAAATAAAGCTTTATTTATCAAACCAGGGGTTGGCAGTGTAGACCCAGCCCGAGTACCGGTGCATGTTGGTCCCTGGATAAAGCACATGTGGCTACTTTACCGGCCAGAGAAGCTCATCTTTTGATTGAAACATAGCAGCAAAGCCCAGGAGCTCAGCTCCTCAAGTCTCCCAGGACAACGTGAAGAATCCGCATTGTCTACAGGACTGCATGGGGGTTGCTGGACAGCTGTCTTAGACATTAGAACATCTGCGTCTGTCCTCTTGGCAGGTTATGAGGAAGGAAGACCTAAGCTTGTCTCCACCAGCACCGCAATCCCACCAGTCATCCATGTAGTGAGATAAGACGATTGTACGATGAGATCGTAAGCTCATGGACCAGCTTCACGGAGCATCCTGCTGGATGGCTGACTCTTCCTAGTCATGAAACAAAGAAGTTATCATTTCTTCCTTAGAGTCAGCACCTTATTACCTCCCAAATAAATGCGCTTTTTTTTCTGTTGCTTTAAAATAGCACTTAACATAAAGACCTAGAATATGAGTTTTGATATTTTTTTTTTAAAAATACCCTTTGTCTTCTCTAGGTGACTGCTCCATGTTAAATTTGACAAAAATGATTTGTCCATTTTGCCAACTACTGTTCCAGTCAGGACCAACTACATGATTTGTAGAGGAGCCCTGTACGAACGGGAATGTAGACTTCCTTGTTCTAAAATGTACTAGGGATTTCAAGACCACTACAGCAGAATGCTAGACCAAATCTGGGGCTCTGTGTCAGCACTCTATGGCTGTTGAATTAGTCAGCTCAGGCTTCCCCTAATGATGACAGCGACCAGAGAACTTAAACAACAGATGTTTATTTTCCCACAGTTCTTGAGGCCAGAAGTCTGGGGTCAGAGTGGCAGCAGGCTTGGCTTCTCTTGAGGTCTTTGTGTGCTCCTGAGTCTTGTGTGCTCATGTGGTTTTGTCATGTCCCTGGAACCCCTCCCCATCTCAATAAGGATGTCAGTCCTGTTGGGTCAGAGCCTCACCTCTAGGTCCTTCCGTGTTCTCAATAGCCTCTGTGAAGGGCCTGTGTCCACACGTAATCGTACTAGGAGCCTAGTGCCTCAGTGTAGGAATGTTAGGGCGGTACCAATCTATACTGCACGCTTTCTAATTGTAATTCTGAGTAGAGCAGTTTGCCCAGCATAGCTTTCGAGTATTCCTTTTCTAAGAGCAAGCCACGTCCATCATTCATGCCTTTCAGAAGTTTGAGCAAAGTACTGGCTCAGTTACACTTCTCTCTTTCCTTAGCCTTACATGGGCTTCTTAAACAAGGCCAGCCATTGGTCAAAGCAGACAGGTCTAAGACTCATGTATCTAAAGAAACTTTCTTTCAGGCTAGGGTATAGTTCGGTAGCAAATGGCATGCGTAGTGGTCACATTGTCCTGGGTTTTATCCCCACTGTTACAAGAATAACAAAAGGTTGTTTTCTAAGTCAAGTATCTGCGGCTAATGAGTCGAGCGGTGGTGTAGCAGGTGCAGACGAGCAGTCTATGTTGCTGTCACAGAGGGCATCTAAATGGTGGGCCAAAGGGGAAGGCACAGAACCAACAGTTAGGCATTCCGAGCTGGCCTTTGGTATGCAGAGAGGATGTGGGTAGGTTAAAGAGGTCCAGAGGCTTCATAGCACAGCAGATGGTGTGAGTAAAAATAGCTTATAATAACAGCAGATATTCTCTGGATGCTCATTTGGTGGCAGTCTCTGTCCCAAGAGCTATCGTGTGTCTGTCATTCAATCCCCATAAATCTATGAGAACTGAGAACATTGATTGGGAAGATGGGGCTTTTACAGAATAAGCGAGATAGTAACTGAAAAGGCCAGCCCGATAAATAGTGATCCTTGTGACCACTATACCATGCAGGCTTAGGAAACAAAGCAAACGAATCCTCAGACACCAGCATCTGGGTGTCCAGTCACTGCCCTGGGACTTAGTAAATAACGTCATTTTTTTTTCTTCTTTCCGTAGCTGCAATCCTAATTGCAAGGTCATCGCCTCCCTGGTTTATAGTAGACAAGCCTTTCCTGTTTACCATCCGACACAACCCCACAGGTGAGTGGTTCTTCTGTTTCACCGCTGGCTGTTTGTGGGCAGAAGGATCCATTGCAGCTAGAGTTGCACCCCATCTGTGACCCTTAATCTGTTTTCTTCATGTCTCCTATAGGAGACACTACGGATACTATCACCCTCCACTTAAAAGAGGGAGGAAAATGAAGTCTGTGTTACAGAGTTTGGTAGCATCTTTTAACTATTGCCCAGACTGTAGATTTGGAAGAAGGTGGTGGTTTTCAACATTAAAAAGGTGCAGCGTGCCCTTTGAAACTCTTGACAGCTATTCAATTTTTTTACATAGTTTTAAAAATACCTTAAATATCACAACAAACTCTATGTCTTCAATTTCTGTGAGGTCACTCAGATATAATGCCTTAGGAATTGTCCATTCAAAATAACTTAGCTCCACAGCTCATACGTTAAACTGGGCTCTGATCTTTACTGTATGTGTGGTGTATGTATGTATATAGTGTGTATATGTACGGTATGTGTGTGTGGTGTATGTGTGATGTGTGGTATGTATGTGTGGTGTGTGTATATGTGTGTATATGTGTATGTATGTAGTGTGTGTGCATGTGGGGTGTGTGTGTGTGTGTGTGTGTGTGTGTGGTAAGTAAGAGGGGGTATCCGTATGGATACATATGCACATATATTCATACATGAAGGACAGAGGTCAAATCTGGTTGTTTGTCATTCCTTAGGTGCCATCTATCTTGGGTTTTTTTGAGATAGGGACCTAGGACTTGAAGATTGGGTTAGGTTGTCTGGCTAGCCAGCCCCAGAAACCCTTTTGGTCTCTGTGAGATCATAAGCTATAAGTAAGCATCATCACATTTGTCTTTTTCTATGGGTGCTGGGGATTGAACCCAGGTCCTCATGTTTCCGTGGCAAACACTTTGCTGTCTCATCAGCCCACTAAATTCATCTTCGAAGCCAGGCAGTGTTGGCACACGCCTTTAATCCTAGCACTTGGGAGGCAGAGGCAGGCGGATTTCTGAGTTCAAGGCCAGCCTGGTCTACAGAGTGAGTTCCAGGACAACCAGGGCTACACAGAGAAACCCTGTCTCAAAAAAAAAAAAAAAAAAAAAAAAAAAAAAATTAATCTTCTAAGAAGAACTGATCAAAAAACGTATGAAAAATTTCCTTAATTAAATGATAATATTTTTTAAAAGATAAATAACTTAAAAAAGGAATAAGGATTGTAGGGCTGGCTCAGCAGTTAAGAGTGCTTATTGCTCTTGCAGAGGCCCTGAGTCCCTAGTGCCCTATCAGGCAGCCTACGACTGCACGTCACTCTAGTTCCATGCCCTCTGGCTTCTGTAGACACCCGCAAACATTCAATGCACATAAACTTACACAGGCACACACATGCATAACCAGAATAGATCTTTTTTAAAAGTAAGATAAGGATAGTAACAGCTCCCCCCTTTGTATTTAATTGTGAAGTATAACTTGCCTTTATGGAAAGGTTGACTTCACGTCTGTGCACTGCAGGTGCTGCCGAGTGTTCTCTTTTGCTGTTATTTTAATCAGAAGGTATAGTTCCTTATTCTTTTATCTCATGTTTGATATGTCCTCATTAATGTGTCAGAGCTGATCAGTCCAATACTGGAGCTTCTAGCCACTTGTAGCTATTTAACCTAAACTCCATTAAAATGACACATAATTAGAATGTCACACTGTCCTCAACTTAGCCACACTGTTCTCAGCTCCGCATTTGAGTAGAGCTTGCAACATATCACTTGCACAGTGAAGGCGGAGACTATTTCTGCCTTTGGAGAGGGTTCTAAGGAATGGCACAGCTGAGCAAGAGGTTAGCCATGGCTCCTCCTCTGCCCTGCATGCAGCACCCTCCATCTTGTACCACGAATTCATTTTATGATGTCAGACGTTATCTCTCTTTAACCCTCTAGGTGCCATCTTGTTCCTGGGGCAGGTGAACAAGCCCTGAAGGACGGACACAAGAAAACCACGCAAAGCCAAGACGACTTGGCTCTGAAGAAAGACTCCCTTCCCCACATCTTTCATAGTTCTGTTAAATATTTTTATACACTGCTTTCTTTTTTGAAACTGGTTCATAGCGACAGTTAAGTGACGCAAGTGTTTCTGGTCAGGGCTGTGTCAGGAGAAAGGGCAAGATGACTGCTGAAGTGGAGGAGGATGAACAGAAAGGTTTCACAATGTCTAGAAGGTTTCTTTAAACTACTGATCAGTTACCTAGGTTAACAACCCTCTCTAGTATTTGCTGTCTGTCAAGTTCAGCATTTTCGTTTTGTTCTTGTTTATATGTGTGACTTTCCGGGAGAGGTCTCATCAGTGTGACAGGAGGGGGAAAAAGACATTTTATAGTAGTTTTTATGTTTTTATGGAAAACAATATCATTTGCCTTTTTAATTCTTTCTCCCCTCACTTCCACCCAAAGGCTTGAAGGTGGTAAGAGGTGGAGCTAGCGAAAGCCGTAGCCTCTTTGTGTGTTGTTTCTGTTGCTGTTGCTATGGTTGTTTTATATACTGCATGTGTTCACTAAAATAAAGTTGGAAAACTAACGTCTCGCTGGACACAATTTGCTGTCAAGCCACGTGCCTGTCACTACTGGTCTGTACTCTTTGGATTGGCATTTTTGTATTTTGTATAAAGTAAAAAAATAAATAAATAAATAAAATAAAGTGTTCCAAGTAGTAAAAATTTAAAAGGGGCCATTTCTCTGTTTGAAGAAAATATTAAAAAATTTAAAAAAAGAAGCTGTTTCAAAAACCTTACCTCAGCCTCTTCTGGTAAGAAGCCTGTCTACTTAGGCAGCTTGCAGGAGTTTCAAAGCCCTGGACTTATTCTCTTCTCCTTGCAAGAGGGCAAGCAGTCGCTGTTCCTTGTCTCAAGGCTTCTCCATTTATAGAGCTTTTCTAGCAGTGACTGTTTCAGTAATCCCAGCTCTGCTCTCTGCTGCAGTTCACTTGAGCAGTAGCTAAGGATTCTCCACAGACTTTATTCTTTATGAAGTACAGAAAGAAATTCCTGGAGACTTCTGAATCTTGAAAATTCTAAGCCACGGTAAATGTTTGCTTTTCTGGTGACCGGCTGGAATGGTTGCTCTTTGAATTTACAAGTTTTGTTTTATTCAGCGGGATAATTTTTCACATGGAATTTAAACATCACATTTATGTGGCCATGTGCAGGGCATTTTAAAATGAGGTTCTGGTTTACATAGCCTGTCATCAGAAGAGTTGAAAACTTTGGAACAGTGAGATGGCTTAGCAGGTAAAGGAGCTTGCTGCCAAGGCTGATGGTCCTAAGTTCCATCTCTAGGACCCACGTGGTGGAAAGAGAACTGACTCCCACAGGTGGTTCTCTGGCCTTCACATGCACACTGCAGTTACACACGTGTGCGCGCGCAAATAACAAATGTAATTTTAAAAATTTAAGACTATTTAAAGCACTTCTTGTCAAAACTTAAGAATGTATTTTTTAAGCCCAGAAGCTCCACGCCTTATTCTATATCAAAATGTCAGTCATATTCAGCACTATTTGACGTTGTTGTTTACAATAATTGTTACTTGTAACTATAGTAAACTATGTTGTTTGCAGCTACTTAATTGTGTGTATTTATAGCCACAGAAGAAAAGGAAGTCAATGCCAAAACCATATTTCAAATAGTTCATACATTCTACCAAATGTGCTCCTTATGCCTACTAAAGCGGGTACTAATGGGTTTCATTCCACCCTGAGTCAGGAATATGTTGTGAATTACTTAAAACTATATTGCCAGTGCCAGTGGAATGAGAGTTATGTACTGCCTTCCTCTGTGTGTCATTTGCTCATGCGCTGTATTGTTTGGAGAGTTCTGGGTAAAGAACTAGTATGCTACAGGGAGAGACACAGGAGAGGGTTTGTTTACAAAAATTGTCTCCTATGATTGTGGAGGCCAAGACTCCTGAAGTACACCATCTGTAAGCTGGAGAAGATGACAACACAGCTCAGTCCAAATCCTAAGGCCCATGGTGGAGAAACCCTGATAATACTCTAAACTAAGGGCTTGTGAACCTGGGGCTCGGATAGCCAGTCAGGAGATGAGTGTCCCACCTCCAGAAGAGAGCTGTCTTAGTCAGGGTTTCTATTCCTGCACAAACATCATGACCAAGAAGCAAGTTGAGAAGGAAAGGGTTTATTCCGCTTACACTTCCACACTGCTGTTCATCACCAGAGGAAGTCAGGACTGGAACTCAAGCAGGTCAGGAAGCAGGAGCTGATGCAGAGGCCATGGAGGGATGTTCCTTACTGGCTTGCTTCCCCTGGATTGCTCAGCTGCCTTTCTTATAGAACCCAAGACTACCAGCCCAGAGATGATACCACTCACAAGCGGCCCCTCCCCCTTGATCACTAATTGAGAAAATGCCTTACAGCTGGATCTCATGGAGGCATTTTCTCAACTGAAACTCCTTTCTCTGTGATAACTCCAGCTTGTGTCAAATTGACACACAAAACCAGCCAGTACAAGAGGAAATGTTGCCTTTCCTGTATTGTCCTAGCTTAGCTTACTCTCGATGGCTGAGATGATGCCATCCCCACCCTCGACCCCAAGTGAAGGTGGGTCTTTCTTTGTCCCCTGATCCAAATGCCAGTCTTCTGGAAGCACCTTCACAGATAAACCCAGGTCAATGCTTTACCACATACATGGGCATACATTTCTTTTCTTCCAGGCAGGTTGACTCCTAAAACTTAAACTTCACAAGTATCTACCAGGTGTCAAATACTGGGGAGGGGTCCTTTGCACAAATGAACTTGGGATGGGTAGACACAGTTTTGGCATAGCAATTGCTTGCCTCTTTCAAGTGCATTTGTGAGATACAGAGCAGAACAAAATGGAAATGAGTCCAAGAAAGATGTTCAAATGTCTACAGAGCCAGACAGTCCCTAGACTCCCAACTCTCCCTATCAGTGCTCCTTCCAAAAAGAACTAGAGTTAGCTGGATGCTGGGATGGTCCTATGTATTGTATAGAGATGCTGGGATGGTCCTAGTGTGTTGTATAGAGATGGGCTGATCTCCAAGAGTATGTTGGTCATACTTCACTGGTTACATTAAGTTCTCAAGTGTCTGGCGCAGTTTCAAAGAGCAGTGATGCTCAGAACTTGGAAAGTCATGGTGTGAGGGTTCCAGACTATCCTCTCCCTTAGCTCTCCAACCCCCCCAATTCTGTGCCTTTACTCAACACGCGCGCATACACACACGCGCACGCGTGCGCGCGCGCACACACACACACACACACACACACACACACACACTGCTCCTGGCTGATTTTTTGAATCAAATCTGTTAGCAATCCCTGATCCCAAAGGGGAAATGTCCCTCTCATCTTTTTTTAATGTGTAATCTTTTTTCCCTTGTGACATATTTAAGCCAATGAGTCTGCAGGCCTTGTCTTCAAAAATATCAATTTTCTGAAAGCTCTTTTCCTGGAGGGACACTGGGATACATTTAAGATATAGAGACTGCTAGGAAAATTATAGGCCTGCAAGAGACTACTTTTACTCTGCAGATACGGTTGAGTGAATGACTTACCGTAGATTAGATGCCACACTGAGTTTGAGCAAGAAGCCGGCTGCAATTTTCTTAAAGTAACAAAATGGTAGACCTAGGGGAAAATGGAGCCAACTACGAGTGAAATAACTCTCTGTCACTTAATGAGATGGGTACTTTCAATTTCGACTGAGACACTGGAAAATGAGAACAGACACTGACCCAGATATGCTAGATGCTCTGATGTCTTACTGGCCTATCAAGTGTTTGTCCCGTGAAGTAAATAACGACAGGTGACCCGGAAAAAAATTCCAATCATCCAGAACCTTACAACAGGGTTCAAGGGAGTATCCTTTATACCTGCCATTTTGGGGTTTTTATATTGTTGTTATTGTTGTTGTTGTTGTTGTTTTGTTTTATCTGAAAATGAATAACTGAGTGACTCCTGAGCTTCATATGAAGGCGTCTGAAGAACTACAGTGGCCCCATGAGTCAACAGGGCACCAAACACTCCCTTCCAGGACCCATCAGCGGTGACTTGTGGGAAAGCTGAGATCTAGCTAAGCTGTGGGTGAGAGCCGTGTTCTTAAGTTTCCTGTGAATGTTGAAATGCTGTATTCTATGCCTACTGAGAATCTACTTGAAGATGCCACAGAGTGGGTAGTCATTGCTGGTGTTTTCTGACAAGATCTCAAACTCTATGTAGCTGAGGATAACCTTGGACGTCTGGGCCTCTACCTCACAAGTGCTGGGATTACAGCCATGGGTCACCATGTTGAGTTTATGTGGTCCTGGGACTTTTTGTGTACTAGGCAGTTACATCTCGAGCACACAAAGCCCTCCCTGAAGACTCCCAAACTAATGTACTCTTGAAAGCGTTTTAAATTGTTTTTATGTTATAATTACATCATTGCTCCTTCCCTTTCATCCCTTCAAACCTTCCCATGACCACCTGCCCTCCTTTCTCTCTTTCAGATTTGTGACCTCTTTTTTCTTTAAGTGTTAGTGTGTGTGTGTGTGTGTGTGTTCCTACATATGGAAACACAACCTGCTTGGTGTGTATAATGTTACTTATATGTATGTTTTGGGACTCACTGGTTGGTATTGGATAATGCGCTCTTTCTTGGGGAAGACTTTCCCTCTCAGCCGTCCTCAGTTGCCTGTAGTTCTTTGTCTGGGGCTGAGGGCTTATTAGCTTCTCTCTGTCTACATTAGCATGTCTGTTGGTGCCTTCCTTATTCAGGTCGTGTTTAGGCAGCTATGGTGTTCAATCTTTAGCTTCAGGAGACACACAACTTCCTGTACCTCTGGCTCTTAATCTTTCTGCTCTGTCTTGCCCAGTGTTCATGGAGTCTTAGATGCAGGAGTTGTGTTAGAGATGTATCAGTTGGGACTGGGTTCCATAGCTCTGCCGGGTTTTGTTGTTGTAGTTTTCTGTAATGGGCTCCTGCTGCAAAAAGATGTTTCCTTGATAAGAGGTGAGGTCTCCACTTATTTAAGTACTAGGATAACATTTAGAGTCTAGTTGGGAATCATGATGGTTTAGTAAAGTAGCAGTTATAGGTTCTCCAAGATCCACAAGTTCACTACCCCTAGGTAGTTGGCTAGGTTTCCAGTACCTGGCATGATTTGCCTTTTATTGAGTAGGTCTTAAGTCCAATTAAAGAGCTGCTGGTTACTGCCAAGGTAACTAGGTACAACATGGGAACATTGTACATACATGTAGCTGGGCATAATGGCACAGACCTTTAATCCCAGCACTTAGCAGGCAGATGCAGGTGAATCTGAGTTCGAAGCCAGCCTAGTCTACAGAGAGAATTCCAGGACAGCCAGAGCTACATAGAGAAACTGTCTCAAAAATAAATAAAAGTGCATATGTATGTATGTATGTGCAGACTCACGTGTATTGTAGGTGCTCTTAGGTAGCTAGATAACACTGTGATTCCTCATAGCTTTCAGACATGGTTATTTTACTCTCCCCCTTCTGTATCCGTTGCTCTCCCCTGTCCCTAACAACCCCCATCCTAATTTTTTTCCATTTCCCACTTTGGATCCGTATACCTTGCTATCACCCTCTCCACAGTCCCCCACCCCCATTTTACTTTCCTGGTTTCTGCAGTTGCTCCAGGTTCTATATTCACCTCTCAGTCGTTGGAGCTGGGAGCCTCCGATGACAGAGAACATGCAGTGTTTGTCTTCCTGGGTCTGGGTTTCCTTATTCAGAATGATTTTCTAGTTCTACCCATTTATATGCAGTTACCTGTCCATGAGTTCATTTTCTTCCAGCTGAATGGTATCCATCAAGTGCATAGTATATATGTGTATCTTTACTGTCCATTCATTGGCTGGCCATTGGCTTCACTTCTTAGCTACTGTGAACAGAGCAGCAGTGAACATGGCTGGGCAAGGGTCTGTGGAGCAAATGCCCAGGAATGGCACAACTAGGTCACACGGCAGACTGATTTTTAACTTTCTGAGAATTCTCCACACTGCTTTCCAGAGTGACTGGGTCAATCTGCAATCCCAACAACCAAGATCCACTCCAGCATTTGCCAAACCACTTTCTCCCTCTCTCTTGAGTCTTGAAGAAAGATACAGATGTGATTTAAATGAGAAGCTTGCTAAATAGAAATCACAGTTCTCCATTATACCCACAAAACTACTGCTTAACGCTTGCAAATGTGACTAACCGAATCTCATGTGGCGAAATAGAAGTGAACTTTTTAGCAGTCCAGCCTCCAGGTGGAGTCAGTGAGCCCAGCTGTAAGCTAACAGATATGACAGGCTTAGGAACATCCTGGAACAACAATCCAGGATGTGACAACTGTCGTAGAGCCAAGAACTGAATCCTCAAGACCACCCATCAGGCTCCACGTAAACATCTGTATGTACTCAGTTCATGGGTATGATCAGCTGAGCAGTCGCTATCTTTTTCTCATTAGCTGTAGGTCACTGTGAATGTCTCCAGGCCTTTGTGATGTATCTTCAGCAAGCTATTCTCAAGTTCTAAAGTAACCTTTTCTCCATCTGCAGATGACCCATCTTGTCGGCAGAGAAACGATGAGAATGAATCAAACTTACTAGAACATTTTGCAATTTTATTATACCATGACTCTGGCACAAAGTTACCCTATATATAATCAAGTCATGCAGGTCTTTCCTTGATGGCAGGGACAGATAAGTCTATAGTATTTGTTTTCTCTGTTATTTTTTTCTCCAAGGACATTTTTCTTAAATCATTAGTTTTGTATTGTTAGTGAATGGCAGCAGCTGAATACACAAGTATCAGTGGTGAATGCAATCATCACCAACTGAGCATTCCTTTTTCAGAAGTTTGTGCCTGTGGCTGTGAGTTGTTTAACTTATATTTTTGTTGTTCTTTTGAAGCCCGGGCTGGCTTTGAACTTGTGAACTTATGGCTTCAGCATGTCTCATTCTGAGTCTTTTTTTTTTTTTTTTTTTTGGTTTTTTTCGAGACAAGGTTTCTCTGTGTAGCCCTGGCTGTCCTGGAACTCACTCTGTAGACCAGGCTGGCCTCGAACTCAGAAATCTGCCTGCCTCTGCCTCCCAAGTGCTGGGATTAAAGGCGTGCACCACCACCGTCCGGCTTCATTCTGAGTCTTGGAATTCGATTCACCAAAATCAGTTTGTACTTTGTGATAAAGACTTTGGGGGAGAGGGTAAGAAATGGAGAGGGAGTAAGTTGGAGTCTTCCAGAGTTGGCATGCCTCCAACTTGTATTGCCAACGCTTGCCTTGAACTCAGATCTGCCACCTTCTGGGTGCTGTGATGACAGTCTTACAGTACTACTCCTGGCCTGAAGCTTTTGATTGCACGAAATTTCTTCTGGTGTTGGCAGGGGGTGGAGGGTGTTCTTAGTTTGCAAGATGAGAATAAATCAAGCCATCCTCAGTATTTTGCCGAGAGCCATGGACTTCGCATGTTCTCATACGCAAAGCCATGGATCTTGGGTCTTCGACTACAAGTATACATGCATCAGATTCCTAACTACAGCATCCTGAGGGGAAGCTCAAAGTTCAAAGTCAGCTAGCTCAGGCAGACACTGCCAGAGAACTGTAACGCTGTGTGGGGCCTGGGAAAGTCATGTGACATAACCATATGCTGTGTACACACACATTCTTTCTTTCCAAAGAGGAAGATGGTGGTCCCCACTAGGTATGTGACATCCCAAGTTGTGCTGTAGGGCTAGAGCACCATCTTGTGGTCAGGATCAGGCCAGGACTATAAAAATAGCTCTTATTTTGTACCTTTCTTAACCAGAACTATAATTCTTAGTACATTCTCTTGTGGCTACCTAAGACTTTGAGAAAAATGTTCTCCATTTTATGTATGCAGATAGTAAAATATGTATCCATAAACGCATATATATGAATATGAAACATGATTTACGTATCCTTAGAGGTTCAATCTTTCATTTTTGGTGTAGGATCTTTCAGGCTTAAAAAAGATAGAGTGGGAAAAGACAGGATAGAGTCAAAGTATAAGAGATCTTTCTCCAGTGCCAAACCAACACTGTCTTTATAGCTCAATAATTCCCTTAATCCTCTTATGCTTGCAGGGTTTTGGGGGGGAGGGGGCTGTTCAAGACAAGGTTTCTCTGTGAAGCCCTCACTATCCTGAAACTTGCTCCATAGACCAGGGTGGCTTCAAACTCAAAGAAGTCTGCCTGCCTCTGCCTTCCAAGTGCTGGCCTCAAAGGTTGATCACCACCACCCTGCTTCCCTTAGATTCTTAGGATTGCCTATCCAGTGTGGATAAGGCATTGGTCAAAGAGCCAGCACTCTGGGTGAGCACTGGATGAACTTAGTCACATGCTCTACTCAACATCTTCGTAGCCCACACGTTCCTCTTGCCCATGTATAAAGTTTATTCTTCTGGGGTCAGGAAACGTTGTGCAGAGATAGATTCAACGTTTTAAGTGATTTATATAGAACTGTGGAAACATGCTGATTTTCCCATATTCCAGCCCATTGCTACATACATTTCAGTGGTTAAAAAAAAAAAAAAAAAAAAAAGATTTAAAATATATATAGCCTAACAATTGGAGTTCAAAGATTTTTTTACTTAGAAGTGTGTTGAAAGTATACTCCTTATGAAGAATATGGATCTTTTTTACTTGCAGGCTATTTACGTACTAGGGTTACGTTTGTTCCTTGTATAAATGTATCCTTCCATGTACAGGGTTTAGAAGCTTGAAAGCTGAAGGGAAGTAGCACATGCCAGTTTTCACCCCCAAACTGCTTCCTTTTGCCTCTCTCCGAATTCAGCCAACCTCAAGCAAGTGGAAGTAAACTAGGAACTCAACTTTTCAGCCCCAGTGAACTGGGAGGTTAGAGGACAGTGTGGTCTCAAACCTGCCTAATGCTGTGACCCTTTAATATAGACCCTCATGTTGTGGTGATTCTCCCAACCATACAATTATTCTGATTGCTACTCCATATCTGTACTTTAGTGTTATAAATCATAATGTGAATATTTTTGGAGATAGATGTTTGTCAAAAGGGTCTCCAATCACAGATTGAGAACCACTGTTATAGAGCAAAGAACAGGGAGGGAGGCTAAGAGAAGGAATACCCATGCCTTATTTGTTATGCTTTCTAGTCATCTCCATAGCCATTATCACTCGTCCTGGCACCGGAAGTCACGTCACGGGAAGGCATGTCACCGGAAGTCATGGCTCCCGAAGGAATGGCATGCAGATAGGATCATAATAAAATTAGAGACAGCCGGGCAGTGGTGGCACACACCTTTAATCCCAGCACTTGGGAGGCAGAGGAAGGCAGATTTCTGAGTTCGAGGCCAGCCTGGTCTACAGAGTGAATTCCAGGACAGCCAGGGCTACACAGAGAAACCCTGACTCGGGGAAAAAAAAAAAAATTAGAGAGAGGTAATCATTCCACTCTAAGTGAACAGGGATCCTGTACCCAAAGATAGGCAAGACAAGTGTGGGTAGGAATTCAGCGAGGTGCTACTGGAGATTGGATTCTCCATCCACCTTGTAGGCTTAAATCTTGCAAACTGTCCTAAGCAAGAAGTCGGAAAAGGATTACTGAGTCTGCCAGTGAAATGGCCAAAGAAACCCACAACAGATTCTAGGCAGAGTCTGGCATTTTGCACAAGCTGAGTGGGTGTTCAACATGCTTGTTGTCTTGTGTAACATGATATAACTGACTCCATGATGTTATAGAGATATTTATGTGTAGCTTACTCATAGAGATGTCAACATCTGCACTGCTGGGTTTGGTCTGTTATCCTTGTGGTTAACTGAAACTGAAGTTAAACTAAGAAAAAAAACTAAAATTAAACAAAACCAGAAACAGTGAACCAGGAAGATAAGTTCCAGGCCAGCTTCAGATACTAACAGGATTCAACAAATTAAAAATCAAGTTTACTAAACCTACTGATTTAGCCAACTAGTTCTCAAGTGTCCTCTGGAAACAGTCTCTGTTAGCTGTGATACTGTGTCTGTTACACAAAACACAGGTTCTATCTTTCTGGCCAGTCTCAGCAAGACGGTTTTTTTTCTAGTGGGTTGAGATGTGACTGAGCAGAGCGTGAGGCTGCTGAGGCAGCTGCCTTCTCCACCCCACTATTTGAGGCCATTCTTGCTCCAAACAGACTGTGGCTTTCAAATATATTGTCTCTCTTCTTAAAGGCATTTCTTTCTAGCTTCAGAATGAATGATGGGTAGACTCTTTTATCACAGGCCTGGGGACTCATGCTCTTATTTTCAAAGTGTGGCAGACCTATAGAGACCAGAAACCATACAAAACAAACTCAAGGCTTTATGAATCAGGGACAGAACGTTACTGCAACCTCGCTCTGGCCTGCAGTCATCCCCTACCCTCGGGATCTCTGTCGAATGAATTTAGAAGAAATGCAGGGCTTCATGTAAAAGACAGAGATTGTTACAGAGTAACATGAGTGTGGGCAATAACTCAAGTGGCTACTAAGGAAGAAAGTACTCTCACGGGTGACTAGCTAATGAGACCACCGTGATGACACTATATAGTTGTATACTGTATCTTCTAGTGCCTGGAACAGTTTTCCTGAGGCGTGTTTTCCAGTTTATATGATCAACAGACCTTTTGAATTAACTCTTGCTGTGTGTAGGGGGGTGGGAGGGAATGTTGTCTCTGTCCTTTGAGAGTTCTCTGCTAGAGAGTAACCTTAGGACATTTAGGGTAGTGCAAAGGGTCATGTCTCCACTCAATGCCAGAGATATGACTCATATTCTTTTTTTTTTTTAAACCAAAAAAATCAGATAACAGGGCAGATGAGAAAGAAAGAAAGGGGGTCTGGAGAGATGGTTCATCAGTTAAGAGTACCGGCTGCTCTTCCAGAGGTCGTGAGTTCAAATCCCAGCACCACATGGTGGCTCATAACCATCTCTAATGAGATCTGATGCCCTCTTCTGGTGCCTCTGAAGACAGCTACAGTGTACTAACATTAAATCAATCAATCAATCAATCAATCAATCAATCAATCAATCAATCCTTGGGCTGGAGCAAGCGGGGCTGGGGCAAGCGGGCTGGAGGAAGAAGGAAAAGAAAAAGAAAGGATTTGAAATCTATTAGAATAGCTGGGCCTTATCAGGTAGAAGTGGGTTTCCCTCTGTGAGCCCCATCCATGCACCGAAACTTCCTCCCTTTCATAAAGCACTCGAAAGCTCACTAGTATTTCCTTCCCTCCCCTTTACCTATCAGTTTTTCCCACACTAAATTTGCGTTGTTGCAGATACAGGTGGGCCTGGAAGCTAGTGAAGAAGCAAGGGGTTCGGCTGAGAGCAGGCTGTGTCCTTCTGTAAATTAGCCCACATTGGCTAAAGGTTTCAAAGGCTGTACCTAGTCCTGAGAGACTCCATTATTTTAAAAGATGTGTTCTCTGTTTTAAAGTATATGAACCTGTACCATATGGGCACATGCATACCGTACTCAAGGAAGCCAGAAGAGGGTGTCAGAGACCCTGGAGTTGGAGTTACAGGTGGTAAGTCACTACATGAATGCTGGGAGCCAGAATGGGTCCTGTATAATAGTAAGAGCACTTAACTGCAGAGGCCCCTCTCCGTGTCCTCGGGGGATATCGTACAAGCAGATTTCGACTGCATTTTGGATGGGATCTGACCGCACACCTGTGTGAACATGAATGGCACCATCTGTCTGGCACTACCATGCACACAGAATAAGAGCTTATTCCTGCAAACAGAGAAGTCACCATTGTATAACTTATTGGGAGTGAATTAAAATACTAGGGACATATTGGCATATTAAATCGTATCAGGGACACCAGACCCAAGAACCTCCTGAATACACTTGAGACAGGAGAGGCAACCTGGGATTCTACTTGGGTGGGTTATGAACAGTCCCCTCTCCTCATAATACACTTGGTAGTCTAGTCTAGCTCCTTTACCTAGATATTCTACCCATACACACCCCGCTCTGTACAATGTACCCAAGCACGCCTCTTAGGAACTCGGCTCCTCCTTCTCCTGACCCCTTCAACGGAAAACTCCAAACAATAATGACTACTGGGTACCTTCCCTCGTGTGGCCTGCTGCTCCCTGCAGGCTGTTTTGATCTTTTCTACTGTTTTATATAAAATGTCCTTGCAACCTCACAATCAGGGTGGGCTTTTACTTCAATACTGAACAAAACACTAGGGACCTGAAAACAGCCAGCCCAGACAACATCCTGGACTACTGGTACACACTAGACAAAGGACATCGGCCAGCCAGCAGGATCTATAGCCTTTTGTAAAGGCAGCCAGCCCATGGTGCCTGGGCAAGCAAAAGCCCTGATCTCTTCCTGTTACTCTTCTGGGGCTCAAAGTCGCCCATGTCAACTTCAAGCCCAAAAGAACTCACCTGGATGCTAGGAAGAGGCAGACACTTTTTGCTACGGTGGTCACCAGACCTGGCATCTGACTACCAGATGTAGGCATCAAGGACCAATAGGCAGAGGACTCCCAACTGTCCCTGGGGCTCAGCTCAGTATCTGATGATGATGTAGCCTCAACTGCCATCTGTGCTTGCCTAGCCTTTCTCCTGTTCCTTCAGCTAGACCTGGCCTTGCCCTCATCCTGTACCTTTGCTCTCAAACCTGTGACACTCACAGCCACAGCTGCTTCTTCAGCCTTTCTTGCATCAATATGAAAAGAAAAGATATCTCAAAGAATAGCTTTTTATTCGTATTACAACGAACTTCACATATGACATGTATTTGACTATACTTAAGCTGGAGGGAATAAGATACATCTAACTGTACAAATTATACACAGTAATAAACCAGTATGTAAGAGAAACAGAAAAAAAAAGAAACAAATACCTGTCACCTGATAAACACCTGTTTAATTGTAGGAGCACAGGGAGAGCAGTGAAATACTGCTCCCGTATTCTGAGCTGTCCACCTCTGGCACCGTCTCACTGCTTTGCTCTGGGGTAATCACACACACACACACACACACACACACACACACACACACACACACACACACACAAACACACAAACACACACACACACACACGCACACTCCACTGCCTAGCTGGCAATGCTGGTTTTCTCTGCTCTTGAGCTCTCTTTGGGCCTGGAGTAGTCCCAGGGTCGCCTGTTCTCCGTGAATCCGTAGAGCTTCCTGAGTGCCACCCGTGCGGCTTCCTCCTCTGCCACGAGTACAGTTTCCCCTGGTCCCTCTGCAATCAGCTTTTTGTCACTAGGAAGAGAACAGACAGGAATTGGAATGCCAGGAAGACATAGTCCATAAAGCAGTTATGCCTTCCACCCCATTCCATGTAAATACAATAACCTACGAGGCCCAGGTCCTTCAAGGCAAAGCACAAGGTGGCACAAGGATCAGTTCACAAGGATTACAGCTGGGTGGTGGCACACTCCTTTGATGCCAGCATTTGAGAGGCAGAGGCAGGCAGATCTGAGTTTGAAACAGCTAGGTCTACATGGCAAGTCTCTATGATTAGAAAGTCTTCATACAAAGATTGGAAAAATATTTGCAGAAAATTTAATTTACTTATCTTAGATACTCAATGTCCATATCTACCACTCTAGTTGAAGTCTCTGTCTCTTTGTCTCTCTCTCTCTGTCTCTCTCTCTCTCTCTCTCTGTCCCTCTCTCTCTCTGGGAAGCATTCCACCACTGAGCTACACCTCTACCCCACTTCAATATTAAAACCTGAAATCAATTTCAGACAGGTTTATCTCTAACAAAACTAAAAGGCTCTACACATGTTGACACTTTGATGGACAGCAAAGCTCCTTTCTTCTACTCTGAGGCTCCGTTGAAGTGCTGCTGCCAAGAACAGATCAAGATAGAAATAACACTTTTAATATAAGGTGAGCTTTTATCCCATGAAATTCTACAGCAAACAGCTGTCCAAAAGTGACTTAGCAGGAGCTGGAGGAAGGCCCAGTGCTCAAGAGCACTGGCTGCTCTTGCAAAGAACCCAGGTTTGATACCCAGGACGAACCCAGCAGCTACCAAACATCTGCAACTCCAGGTCCAGAACTGACACCTTCTGGCCTCCACATGCATGTGGTGCAGACATACACGCACACCAACACTCACACACATAAAATCTTCACAAGTCACTATTAGCAAAACACGGCTAACTTGTCTTCTATTAATAGCAGAAAGGGAAAAACAAAAAACCAGCCACCAGCACCAATAACAAAAACCAGATGACCCTATCCACCCCGCCCCACCAGGGTCTCAACTGTGTAGTTCTGGGTGGCCTCTCTATAGACAGTCTGACCTCAAACTCAGAGATGTGCTTGCCTCTACTTCCTGAATGCTAACCTAGGATTAAAAACATGTACCCCCATGCCCAGCTCAGAGATACAATTTTAATGCTGTTAGAAGTAACACTTAAAAACTGGAGGTCTATCTTTAAGGCTTGCAATCAAAGTTAAAAAGTGAAGAATGAATTTTTACTAACCAGTATAAGCCGACAAAATATAAAGGCAAAGCAGTTGTGCTTCCAGACTGCCTGGTAAGTCTAGACTCCGGAGCTGAAATGTTTCTCTTCTTCAGCTCCTCTACGAGTAGTCCCATGGGATTTACGACGGTCCACATCTCAAAGAGCTCTTTCCCCGTCATTTGTGTAATTAAAAAGTCCTGGGCATAAAATAACATTTAAATTAGAACAAAGAATATTATGGCCAGAATTCAAAATCCATTTTTACCATAAAAACTGATAGGCAATAAATGGCAGGTGTACATATTAAATGTGTACAGCCCGCAAATCCAAAATGCTCCAAAATTTGAAACTTTTTGCACTAGTCTTGCTTGTAAAAGTTGAGATTATAGAGTATGTTCAGTTGCAGGCTTTGGATTCCAGTTTGAGCTTCTCCCTCATGGGCTCACACATGCAAGGCCAGCACACATTCTACCAGTTATACCCAAATAATCCCTTAGGTTGTTGTTTGAATTTTTAATAAAAATCATAAAATTTTAAATGTTTCAATTTCAAACCTCGAGATAATGTCAAGCAATATAACCTACGAAAATTACTCAAAAGACAGACTCCTACCTTAGAATTCAAGGGTCAAATTACTGAAATTCAACCTAGAAGAAAGCCATGTGCCTGTCTACTTACTAAGGACACACCTACGAGGACACGCCTTCCCTCCATGGTGGACTGCATCCCATTTTAAACCCTGAGCTAAAATAAATATTTTCTGCTTAAAAATAAACCAAATCAAACCCAAAAACTTAAAAAGCTGAAAATAACTTAAATCTCCAGAACTCACAACCCAGCATTTATTATTTGCTTTCCACTGTATTGGCAAAAGAAAACTGAAATAACCACCACAAAGTTACCATAAAAATAGTTCAGGTCTTTGTAAGTTTGGGGGGTAGGAACCGTCAGTTCTACCAAGATCTAGCAAAGGAATGCATGAGAAAAAGAAACTTCCCCTTCTGTCCACATCGAGCATGTCTGAACAAATGCAACTAACCATTACCCACCCTGATGAACAGTGCAGCCCTTTCAGGGCCACTGCTCTGCAGCAGGGCTCCAATCACTGCAAAGAAAGTCCGTCGTAATACAGGCAGGGGGACAGGAAACTCCTCACTGAGGGTCAACTGCTCCACAGCCAAGTTACTGGCCACATGGCAGACAACTGCCTCACCAGTAAGAAAGTTAACTAGACTTTCAATGCCTTCAGTGGGCAGGTATGGGAACTCATCTGCAAGAAACTGTGTGAGGCACTGACGTGAAAATGACAGCCCTTGTCCAGACAGTTCCTGATTGTCCTTAAGATTCAGAAGGGCGGCTTCTTTCTCTATTCCAAGGTTCTGACGTTTTGCCTCTTCGCTTTTGATGTAGCAGCTATTGACAAATGCAGTTTTGAGAAGGTCCAATGAAAAGGTTTCTTGTAAGCGAGATCCAAAGGCTTGTATCTCCGCATGGTAATCCCAGTTTGGCTTCTCTGAGCTGAGGAGACAGAGACAGTAAGAGATAGTCAGGAGGGCAGCAAGGTATCAAGTACCACTGTGCTCTAACTTTATTACATAAAGGAACACAACCAAGTTTGCTTCTTTTATTGTCAGGTTCTAGCAGTTTAAATACAAAAAGAAATGCAGGTGAACACAGGCTGCCTTTACTACAGTCTACATATAAGGCGTGGGCTTCTTTGGCTTAACTGCCTAATTAAAGAGATTGTTCACATCAGAGTAGGCTGCTCTTCTAGTTTTTAAGTTCCTTCCTTCTGCTTTAACAGTGAAATTATGCTTTCCACCTGAGTATGAACAAATTATAACTAGATAGATTCAGGCCACAAACTAAAAGTAACTATACTTATATTTATTTAAATCTCAGAAATGTCCCACTTGAATTTCCAGTTACATAAGCTAATATCAGTATTATGAAGTGTGTTAAAATTTCATAACCACAAGCGAGGGTTGAGGCTGTTGTAATTCATTGGTAGAGTGCCTAACTAGCAGACACAAAGGCCTGGTTGTGCAGGCACACCATACAGATACACAAAATTCCAAGAATTAAAATGACTTTGCCTAGAAAAAAAATAAAGCCACAATAAAATCCTTTAAAGTTAAGAGAGAGAGAAGAAAAATAGAACGATCTAGGTGGAAAATCATAAATCTAAATTTGTTTCCGCTTATTAAGCCACAATACTTTGAAATAGAAGGTGTGTTCTTATTGGTATTAGTGTAAACGGGATCAATACTCTCCTGGTGGACAATATTAAAGAAGTAATCAAAATTTCCGCTCAGTTCCCGCTTCTTTGGTATACTAACAATCTAATGGAAGTCAAATGCCGGAGCAACTGTAAGAATGAAGTCGATCTTCGTGTACTTTTGTCCACAGAGCATAGAGAAAGTGCATGATGCAGGATCATATATAAGCATGAAGCACTTTATAAAAAGGTGTGGGTTTTGTTGTGGTGGTGGTTGGTTGTTTTGATTTGTCCGTCCCCCACCCCACCCCCCCAGCACCCAGGCAACAAGAATAATTGGATCAAAAACCTAAACTTTTACCCTCTTTCTCCGGGCAGTGGACACGAAATTCAGTTATACACAGAACTAATTTTTTCCGCCCCGGTACACAATACTGTAGAATCGATGATCCTGTTCCTCTTAAAGGTACCCAACTGGCCTGAGATTAGGAAGTGACAAAATTGGGCCAGTCCCAATACCAAGCAGTTACCCTCTTGCAGACGTCATTTGTTTATTTTCCGCTAGTGAGATTCTGCAAGGGACAGCCCGGCCTCGGTCGCCCAGTTTTCTGTCCCAGGCCGCTTGCGGGCAAGTCCCCACCGCAGCTGCAGGCAGGAAGCTGCAGCCCAGTGTCCTCATCGCCACCTCAGCCATTTGACCCTCCCGTGACGCCTACCGTCGCACCGGCGGCGGCGGGCAGCGTAGCAGGCGCCATCGCTCCAGTTCCTTCTGGAAGCGGAAGGCGGCACGGAATCCCTTCAGCACTCCCCGAACCGGATGAACCAGCACAGGGACGGCCGGAGCCAAAAGGCAGCGAGGGCCCTGCTGCAGCAGGCGGAATACAGCAGAAGCCATGGCAAGAACAAGGCAATGGGAGGCGGAAGGAAGACAGCCGGACCGGTGTAGCGCGAACTCGGGTCCCCGGAAACTGGTGCAGCAGCAGAGAGAGGCCTGAGCACTAGAGGACACCCAAGAGGGCGCGTCGGCCAACGACTAGTATACGCATGCGCAAGTGCTTTCTGCCCGTTCTGTTAAGTGTGGGTGCAGAAATTACTAGGAACCGGTTGCTTGAGCCTGTCAGTCTCTCTTGTGGTTATTTCTCATTAAAGCATCAAACAACTACCTTTTTTTTTTTTAACCATGGGGAAAAGACTTGGGGCAAGGAAGGATGCACCAAAATATTAACAGTGAAATTATGAGTTTTTTAAAAAAAATCTGTATCAACGTTTGCAGCTTTCCTAACAAAATGTAAATGAAAGGCCTGAAGTCAGAAATGGAAGTGTCTCTGCTTCTCATAGTTTTGCGTTCAACATCGTTTCCTTGAGAGGCACCTTTCTATGATTCTACACAAAGGCAACAATGCCCCTGTAGTTACCCAGTTAAGATTCTAGGATCTTTAATTGTGCCTGCTTTCACAAACAGCTTGCTCTGGTTACTAAATTATTATTTAATTTATTTCCACAGTAGGTAACACCCTGCCTCTCTCTGGTTATTGTAATTGGTTTCCAAACAAAACTAATATCTCTCTTCCTTCCCCGACATGCATTTTTCACCTGCTTTGAAATACAGACCAAGACATGTTACTGTCTAGTTAGTTAGAGTCTTCAGTGCTAGGATTGTGCAGCCCGATTTGAGCTTCTTCAAGATGGAGAATCTGAATGGCTTTTTTAAACCTGTAAAAGGGCTTCCAATAGGTATCCCGTTGAAGCAAATTCTCGAAAACAAATCAAACAGTATTAAAAGCATTAGATAAGTGGATTCAAAGAAATCACAGGGAATTTTCATTTCTGCATTATTTCATTTATTGGTAGAAATAATCTGAAGCTGATTGATGTAACTGATGAACTAGCCTGCCTACATCATGGGCTTGAAAGCCATCTTATAGTAAAGACAAACTACTTCTGCACCTGTTTGTGATTAAATCTCTGTTTCTCAAGGATGGGGCCATGTCCCACCAGTCACCTGAACTACAAATGGTTCTGTACTGCCTGTTCCAGGAAATGATAGTCAGGCCTTTGTTTCAAAAGGTTATTATGACCACCCGGTGTTATGACTGCTTTGTTATGATCATCTTGCAACCATATCTTTGTTTCAGGAGGTTATTACAACCAACTTGTTATGCTCATGTCCTGCTTCTGTAACTCTGCCTATTTGCCTGACAAATCCCCCATTTAGAAACTACAAAAAAATCCTTTATCTTCCCTAGATCTAATGCTGATCTCTTGAACTCCACCTTTATTGAGAGACAGCCAATGTACACAAATTTTAAAGGTTTGCTTTAATTAATTGCTTTCTTTAATTAATTTGGCCATAATGATTTGAGTTTGGGGTCTTTCTCCTCACATCTGTGGGATTAACAGTAATAGCAAGCTTAGTAAAGTGAATGAAGGAGATTCACACTCATCAGGAGTTTCCCCTTCAGACCCCAGATTAGGAACAAACCACACCCAAGCACCTGTTTTCACAGAGAGATCCTTTATTAAGTGGGGAAGAAAAGTTAAAGTGGCTGCTTTCTGACTCAGGCAGAAAGACAGTAGCAAATGTTCTAGTTTAATTTTAAAAAGAGAGGGCTGTGTTAGGATGGATGATATATTTTGATTGGGCATTTTAATTATATGAGCCAAACGGGGCTTATGATTCCTGGACTTCAGTACTTAGGTAGCTGGACCCTGGTAGTCAGCCTCAGGAGGAGGAAGTGACCAAATAAAGAAATAGACCGTGGTGGCTAGCTTTAGGAATGTAGTCTAATGGTTTTTAGCGAGGCAGAGGGAATGAAGAGAAGGGCAAGGCCTGCCAGAGCCAGGCTGGCCACAGTTAAGGTGATGTCTCTATGTGCAGAGGCTCTCAGCAACAACAACTATAAAAATAAACTGTAATGTCTCAAGCAGTTTCTCCTATGAATGCCCCACATGAAGCTCAGAATTAATATCTGCATTCAGCTTGCTGTTCTTCCACTGGTGTAATCACTTAAGACTAGTAAAGGCTTATTTGGTATGGTAGCTATTCTTGGTTGTCAACTTGACTACATATGGAATTAACTAAAACCCAAATGACCAGGCACATCTGTGAGGGACTTTTTTTCTTACTTAAATTATTTGAAATGAGAAATTCCACTTCTAAAGCAGAGTTTTGAAGTGGGAAGATACACCGCTAATCTGTGCCACATCTTTTGCTGACAACCTATATAAAGGACTTAGAAGGAGGAAGCTTGCTTTCTTTGGCTGTGTGCTTGTGCTCTTGCTGGCAAGTCAATCTTTCCACGTCTTTGGGATTTCAGCAGATCCTGAAGACCAGCTGAGACATCCAGCCGTGTGGATTGAACACCTTTGGATTCTTGGCCCTTCTGTTTGTAGGCAGCCATTGTTGGATTAGCTGGACCACAGCCTGTAAGCCATTCTACTAACTCCTCCTTCTCTACTATAGAGAGATTCATTACGAGTTCTGTCATAAGTTTTTTGTTTTGTTTTTGTTTTCTTGAGGTTTCAGTTCATGACCAGGCGCAACATTTGCTTTTGAACCCATGGTAAGGCAGTAACACAGCATGGCAGAGTGTATAATGACACAAAGCTTGTTCATTTCATGCCTAGGATGGAAGAGAGTTCACTGAAGAGGAAAGGGCCGAGGATCCAGAATCTCCTTCAAAGGCCCATACCCAGTGACTGACAATCTCCCACTAGGCCTCAACTAATAACTGTTGTACTATTTTTTAGTAGTGCAATGGACTACTGACCAAACTTTTATCATGTAAGCTTTGGAAGGATATTACAAATCTCAACATAGAAAACTGGTGTTTTTAAAATTATGTTTCAGTGAGCATAGGAAGAGGACAAATACTTGGGTCCATGATCCAGTCCCAAAAATTTGAAGGGACAAAAAAAAAACAACAACCCACTTTTGTTGTTTTTTTCTCTTAAGAAATTCATTAAGAACAATAATCTACTGTTGTTCCTAATTTTTTTAAGATTTATTTATTTACGTACTTTATGTATTTGGGTGTTTTGTCTGTATGCACGTTTGCCCACCAGAAGAGGGCATCAGTTCCCATGAGACTACAGTTATAGATGTTTGTGAGTCATTGTGTGGGTGCTGGGAATTGAACTCAGGACCTCTGGAATAGCAGACAGTGCTCTTAAATGTGGAACCATCCCAACTTGATCAAAGTTTTATAAGTGTCAACATTATGGTTTCCAGTTTGTCAACATCAGGTAAACAGTGGGCAGAGTCATGTTGAGGAAGAAGAGAGTGAGGTATTGAGAGTTCATTTTAACCATTGGTGAATACTTTACTCTTTGATGTCGTTATACTGGGGACCTTGCTTACTCAATCCTTCAGTGATGGTGTGGGCAGTTGGTACACAGTGCACAAAAAGATAAAAAAAGTAGCAAAGGTGGTGATGTCTGTAGTAGGCTTGCATGCAAACTAGCAATCTCAACCATGTGAAGTTGGTAAATCTATTGTATTAACTAAAGAATCAGATCCAAAATGTTCTTTAAACTCTCTCATGAAGAAAACTGCAGATAGATATAATAGATAAAAGAAAATGACTGGAGTTAAAACTGCTTAAAAACCAGAGTAACTAAGTCTTGATAAGGAATTAAGTCTATTCTACTGAAGTTATATTTGTAAAATCTAGTTTTTTGGAAAGTTGACTCTAGATATAATTGCCAAAGTGGAAAACTAGTAAAGCTCACTAGTGGCTCACAAAGATCTGGAACTCCATTTTAGGGGATCCGATGCCCTCTTCTGGCTTCTATAGGCACAAAGGTAGAACACAATACACATAAAATGACAAAATAAATAAATCTTTAAAAACCTATATATATCAATATAAATCTGATATAAGCATTTTTTTTTAATTTTTGGTTTTTCAAGACAGGGTTTCTCTGTATAGCCCTGGCTGTCCTGGAACTCACTCTGTAGACCAGGCTGGCCTTGAATTCAGAAATCCACCTGCCTCTGCCTCCCAAGTGCTGGGATTAAAGGTGTGCGCCACCACTTCCCTGCTGGAGGCTTATGTTTTAAGTCACCAAGTTTTAGAGTAACTTGTTACTTGGGGTCAAACCAATTGGGTGAAATGACAACATAAATATTCCATGTGGTGTGCATCAGCTGGCTACACCCCATGTCGAGCGCCAGCTGCAGTATGCATGTCAGGGTCCAGCTGTGGTTCTGAGTCCTCAGCTTGCTCCCACTTGGGGTGTTCGGATGAGGCTGCACACTGGTCTGGAAGGATAAAGTGGAATCTGGAACAGGTGGGGTCTATAAGATCCCTGTCCAGCTGGGAATGAGTGCCTCAGTGCTGGGGGCAGGGGACACAAAGGGACAGGGGACAGGACTGGGGGTTGGAGCTTCTCTGAGAATCTTAGTGTTAGAACTCTTTTAGACAAAGGCCTTCTCCAATGGTCTTCAACAAAACAGCTCTCTTAGATAATCTTAGCTTGTGTGCATATCTTTATGCTTGTACATATACACTTTATTTGGGGTGAACCAGGGCTATATATGACCCTTGGAGGGTGGGAAGGGTTTTTCTTCAGGTGAAGGTACATTGGCTAGAGTTTAAAGTACTGGGACTATCTCCTTTGCACGGAGAGGCATTCCAGAAACCCCTGTTGGCAGGTTCTTATGGGGATTAGGGGAGGAAGTTGAATTTTTAAGTCTGCCAAGGCCTACTTGAGCTTCCCCAGTGTAGAACTCATGGTTCTCTAGAGTCACAGAACTTATGGGTAGTCTCTATATAGTAAGGGAATTTGTTAATGATTTACAGTCTGTAGTTCAACTCCCTAACAACGCTCAGCAGCAGCTGAATGGAAGTCCAAGGATCTAGCAGTTGCTCAGTCCCACAAGGCAAGCAGGTGAAGAAGAGGGGAACTCCCTTCTTCCGATGTCTTTATGTAGGTCTCCAGCAGAAGGTGTGGCCCAGATTAAAGGTGTGTACCACCATGCCTAGATCTGGGACTTGCTTTGTGACAGATGACCTTGAACTCAAAGATCTCCTTCCCTTAGTCTCCTGAGATTCATAGCCACTATGCCTCAAGATCTCCGTGCCAAGATCCAGGTCAGAAACTTGTATCTCCCAGCCTCAAGATCAAGATCACAGGTGAGCCTTCCAATTCTGGATTGTAGTTCATTCCACATATAGTCAAGTTGACAACCAGGAATAGCCACTACACCCAAGTAGAGTGTGTGGGGAATGAAGCTCCCAAACAAGGTCAAAGAAGGGGAAGTCATGCTGGTAAAAGGAGTCCATCATTTTGTGCTGAGCTCAGAAGGGCTATCTGGTCCTGGTAGATTTCAACCTTAATTAGCATGGTTTCCCCACAATTGTGTATTTCAGAAATATATTGAGCCGGGCAGTGGTGGTGCACGCCTTTAATCCCAGCACTTGGGAGGCAGAGACAGGCATATTTCTGAGTTCGAGGCCAGCCTGGTCTACAGAGTGAGTTCCAGGACAGCCAGGGCTACACAGAAAAACCTGTCTCGAAAAACTAAAAAAAAAAAAAACCTTTCTATCCAGAAATATATCAAAAGGCAGGTTCTAGATGGATACAGATTTGCTAAATGTGAAGGAGATGAGAAAATAAACAAATATTCTACAGCTTGGACAAAGTCACAAAGGCAAGAACAATTAAGACTTGGTAGAGCTGAAAGGAGGGTTCCCTGGAGTGAACTAATAGCGGACATTCAACAGGTGAGAGGGCAAGCAAATTTATTATGTTCATAGAAGCAAATCACAAAGCATAATTTCCCACTAGCCCAGCATGATTCAGACTGTAGGTACCCTCTCCCTGGGAATATACACAACTTTAGGGAAATGTAGGTGTTGTGTAGGGGAATTCCCTGGGCTTAGAGAAATATAATGGCACAGAGTGAACTTTCTTGGGTAGGAAATGAAGACAATAAAGAGTAAGTGTCTCTCTTTGGAATAATGAGTGGTGCCCTTGAAGACAATGACCTACAAGATACGGCTGTGCAGGTGTGTTATCTGACGCCAGTCTTTCCCCACAAATAGGCATTTAGTGAAGGGCCAAAGGTGTTTATTTATTTCATTGGAGGTTCAGAATTTAGGTAGACAAGGAATTACCAGAGCAGTTTCTCCCACCATATATTGCTGCATTCTCTTGCTCTCTTGGTAGGGTAGAGTTTAGTTTGAGATGACAATCCTTGAATTATCAGTAAATTTCCCTCCACCTAGTGAAATTGGTCCTGCCTTTCAATCCCCGTAGTTGTTGGTTCTATGTCCTATTACTAGAAACATTCAAGAAATAAACTCCAAAAATAGAGAAAGAGGGGGTGTTGGGTACAGTATCTCCATGTTCTTAATATTTCTTTAAACGGAGCAGGATTTGCGCTTGAGTAAGAGGAACGACCTCGGTTGGAGCAGGGATACTAACAATAAACCAAACCATGTGGCTGGGATGATAAACGTGGAGATGGCAGACCATGTTAGCTCTAATCTCAAAGCTCCCAATTCCATTTGTGCTGTTTTCCATTTTGTGTAATAAACATGTGTGTAAGGAGCGGCTAGAGTATTCGCCATTACAAGATGGCGCTGACCTCAGCTGTCGCTCTAAGGATACTTACGGATAGCGCAGGAAAACCCCCGAAGCGCGGGAAAACCCCTGAAGTGCATTATGGGTGTACATGACTATCACCGCCCACTCCCGGGGCACACCAACCAATGGAGAGCACGCTGCCTCAGGGCTATATAACAGCACCACTCTGGGGCCCCAGGGTCTTTCCTCTTTTCATTATGCATTAAACGCATTGCTGCAGAAGGATCCGTGTGTCCG
>CM052709.1:69990111-70137329 GCA_028551405.1 Uromys caudimaculatus | reverse complement strand
GGAAAACCCCCGAAGCGCGGGAAAACCCCTGAAGTGCATTATGGGTGTACATGACTATCACCGCCCACTCCCGGGGCACACCAACCAATGGAGAGCACGCTGCCTCAGGGCTATATAACAGCACCACTCTGGGGCCCCAGGGTCTTTCCTCTTTTCATTATGCATTAAACGCATTGCTGCAGAAGGATCCGTGTGTCCGCGTGGGTTCTTGCTGGCGAGACCAAACACCGCGCCGGACAAACACCGCGCCGGACACATGTGGAAGTGGTTTGAGCCTTAGGCAGAGAACAATTTGTGAACAGACAAAATGGGTAGATGAAATCAAGTCTCCTTTCCTCTCTGGGACAGACCATGTTATTAGGTCTTTGGGCGAGGCTAAGGTGAGTTAGCCCAGGGACAAGATGACATTGAGATTCTGTTCTCAGTTTATGCCACAGATTTAACATGCTTTGAGCAGATAAAAGTTTATTGGTGTATATAACAAATTCAGGCCTGGCAGTGGGGGTGCACACCTTTAATCCCAGCACTTGGGAGGCAGAGGCAGAGGCAGATGGATTCTGAGTTCAAGGCCAGCCTGGTCTACAGAGTGAGTTCCAGGACAGCCAGGGCTATACAGAGAAACCCTGTCTTGAAAAACCAAAAATTCAGGGGACTGGAAAGATGGCTCAGCGGTTAAGAGCACTGCTCTTCCAGAGGTCCTGAGTTCAATTCCCAGCAACCACGTGGTGGCTCACAACCATCTGTAGTGGGATCTAATGCCCTCTTCTGGTGTGTCACATACGTAAAATAAATAAATCTTTAAAAAAACACAAAAAACAAATTCAGGGAGATGCTGATAATGTTAAACATTTCCTCTTAGCTAATCAGATTGTAGCCACTAAAATTATAAACAACCCCAATGCTTTATTCAAAGTAGCCTTCCTTTAGATGCTCCTCATTTATGTGAATTGTATTGTTTATACATACTTTAATATTTAATGTATTATAATGAAAACATGTGCTGTCATAGTTCAGTGGCTTTAACATATAGTCCTCATCTGCTATTGGTAATTCATTAGTATCATAGTGTTGGTTTTGTTTTGTCTTTTTTTCATTTGTCTCTCCTCCCCTCTACCGTGTGTGTGTGTGTGTGTGTGTGTGTGTGTGTGTGTGTGTTGTTGTTGTTGTTGTTTCTTGAGACAGGGTCTTACTCTGTAACTCCAGTTGGCCTCAAAAATTCATGGTTTCCTTCTACCTCAGCTTCCCAGTGCTGGCAGTACTGGGTGAGCTACTATGCCTATACCATCACAGTAATAAACAAGACGCATATCAGATGGCTTCATGGAGGAAGTTAATAAAAGGAACTAGTTTCCTTTTATTTTGGTTGGGGTTCAAAAGATGTTAGAAGAACTGAAAGGTCTGTAGGAGATCATGGGGAAACTAGAGATTACAGCAGGGTTGGAAAGAGAGGGGGGAGGTACCATCCCAGCACACTGACCCGGAAGCCTGGAGCCCTAGCCAAGAATGCCTGCCAAGAGCTGGGACAAAAAGAGGGAGCTCTATCCAGTGGGAAGGAAAGACTCTGCTCTGTGAACAGAGAAAGCAGGTGAAATATTCTAGTTTCCCTTTCCTTCCCATCTTCTAGTCACCTACAACTGTTTGCCACTGTACAAACATATCAGAAAGCAAATTCACACGAGTCTAGGAAGACTGTTTGCAGAACTAAGCCTTCTATGGCACAGACTGAGCAGAGAAAGAGTGGACAGCAAACAAGAGAATGACTCTCAGGGAATTATACTCAAGAAGCAAAGATGAGAAAGTGAAAAGCCAAGGCCAAAGGAGCATGCTGATCTACTAAGTCAACACACTTTTAATTCACCCAAATGAGCATGCTAACCTACTAAGCTAACACACTTTTAAGTTATCCAAATGTAGAAGCCTTTTAAAACTAGCAATTACTGATAATTGCACCCATTTGTACCAATACCATTATAATAAAACTATCAACATATTCCCTCAAGAAATCTAGTGTAAGACGCAAATATTTAAACTTAGAAAAAGTGATGGTAAAATGGGTAATTCATGGTGAGGTCCAGAGTCAGGAACCTGGGTTAACCATTTCTGCTTTCTACATCAGCAGTACAAGTTAATACTGTTTTCATTGTAGAAATGCAATTCCTTGAAAGGCCCTCTAGCTTGCCAAAGATGTCTCTGCCACTTAACAGCAGATCTGATTCTAAAGATTGGGCTTTTTTTGTCTCTGGGATAAAGTGACAGCCGAGAGGTCATGGCTGGCCATCAATGGTAGAACATTATTACCAGGCTGTGCTAGCTCAACAGGGCAACTCAGAAATCAATTCCCCTTGGGCATCCAGAGTCCGTCAATTTCAAGAGACTGTTGTTAATTACTGCCTGCTGCCACCACTTGAACCCATTTTCTTCGGGTCTTGTCTCTACATCTCCAGAGGCTTCCAACCAACTTACTGCTCCAATCTACATCATTTGCCACAGCTGATTGTTCCCTCCTCCTTAAGCAAAATATCTTTTTCCATGGGCTCCAAACCAAAACACACTTTGCCTCGTTTTCTCCTAATTCACCGGGCCTGCTCCTCTGTCCTCTTTCTGGGACCCCCTATCTCTTGATCACCTCTGATGATGACACCAATGGGTCTCAGCCTTCCTAAGGCCACAACCCTTTTATACAGTCCCTTATGTTGTGGTGAACCCCAACCAAAAAATGATTTCATTGCTACTTCACAACTGTAATTACTGTTATGAATTGTAATGCAAATGTCTCATATGTCTGATATGTGACTCCTGTGAAATGGTTGTTTTATCCTCAAAGGGGTCGAGACCCACAGGTTGAGAGCCACTGACTTACACATATATAAAATATAATTTTTCTCGACTTAATTATATTCTCATACATTCTTGTTCTGGAACAAGAATATACACTTCAAATTTCGTTTGGATTTGAACACTGGTTTTATGAAATATGGTATAAAGGAGAGCTAAAACTAAAACTTAATTTGTTTACATAAATTGCTTTCAAGGTATAGTTAAAATGCTTTAACTGCACATAAAGAGTATTTCTGAGCAAATAAAAAATAATAAATCAGAAAGCTTTGAGCCCCACATGATTTGAGTCCAACCAAAGAATCAGAAATGCCAAAGGATCATTAAAAATGGTAAGTCACTAGTCGGGCAGTGGTGGCACACGCCTATAATCCCAGCACTTGGGAAGCAGAGGCAGGCAGATTTCTGAATTCAAGGCCAGTCTGGTCTACAGAGTGAGTTCCAGGACAGCCAAGGCTATACAGAGAAACTCTGTTTCAAAAAACCAAACAAAAAACAAAAACAAACAAACAAACAAAAGGTAAGTGACAGTTCTTAAGTGGCCTTGTTTGATCTGTCCTGCTGGGAAGATTCTAGTTGTATAATTACGATCTTGTTGGCTGCTTCTGATTGGTTGAGCTTAAGTTTTGTTTTCCTGTACTACAGGCACGAGTCATGTACTACAAGAAATGGGTCAAGTTAAGTTTCATGTTTACAAATCAAGAAGGAGTAAGGTCTCTGAAAAGGTTTAACTGGCTTTGTGTCCTCAAATAATCTTCAGGCCCAAGTACTGGTCTTATGTAGCCCCAGCAGGGTTCAGACTCACTATGTAGCTAAGGATGATTTTGAGCTTCTAACCCTCTGTTCCTCTGCAACTGGGATTGCAAGTGTGTGTGCCACCATAGTCATTTTGTGAGGTCCTGGACCTCATACATACTACTCAAGAACTCAGCTACCTAAACTACATCTGCAGAGCAGAATTTCTGAACACCTTAGAGACTAACTGCCTTTCCTACTTATTTTGAACCATCACCTGCCCTCAGAACAAAAATAAACTTGCTCTCTCTCTCTCTCTCTCTCTCTCTCTCTCTCTCTCTCTCTCTCTCAAGATTTATTTATTTCATGTATGTGAGTACACTGTAGCTGTCTTCAGACACACCAGAAGAGAGCATCAGATCCACATTACGGATGGTTGTGAGCCACCATGTGGTTGCTGGGAATTGAACTCAGGACCTCTGGAAGAACAGTCAGTGCTCTTAACCACTGAGCCATCTCTCCAGCCCTTGGTTCCTCTCTTTTGCTGCCAACCACTGAGCACCTCTGGCCCTGGCAGTGTCTGCAAGACACACTCCATCTGTATGCCCTGACCTTCTAAAGCAGCATCTGCAGGGCAGGAAATAGTGCCACTCTTCCTACTGTGTGCACCGCCTACTATCTGCCCACTTCTCACTTTCGTCTGGAGACCTAATAGACATCCTCAGACATTTTCCTGTTGAAAACTGAATCCCACACCAGTTTCTTATCTTAGAAACTGGGAAAGCCAGTCTTCTAGTTACACAGCCCTCGTTTTTATCTTTCTTTCATGGTCCATGTCTGTCCTAGTTTTCTATCTGTAGCTGGGATAAACAGCATGACCAAAACTACTTGTAGAAGGAAGGATCCCACTTCTACATCACAGTCGATCAGCTATATTTCTTTACCACACAGGTCCACGGTCAAGGGGTGGCACCACCCATAGTGGGCTGGGCCCTCCCACTCAATCATTATTTACACACACACACACACACACACACACACACACACACACACACGCACGCACGCACCAAAAACAAAACCAGGGTTGTCTACAGACCAATCTGATAGAGGCAATTCCTCAATTGACGGTCCTTCTCAGATGACTCTGACTTGCATCAAGTTGACAAAATGCTAGCCATCACAGTGTCTAAGAGATCTCACTGGCTTCACCTTCTAGATATGTCTGTCATCTGATGTCTGTTCATCTTTGGACTCCTTAGAGGCTACCATCATCTCTCAGTTAACCTATTTCATTAACTTCCTGGGGGACAAGGTTACCACTCTTCTTTCTTTCAAATGTTTGAAGTAGCCAGGCTTGGTAGTGGAGACCTATAATCTCAGCTATTGAGTCAGGAGGATCAGTGAGTTGAAGGCTTTCTTGGGTAATGGAGTTGGTTCCAGGCCAACCTGGGCAGTTTATGGAGCGCCAGTCTCCAAATAGAAAGTAAAATTAGCCAGGTCGTGGTGGCACTCGCCTTTAATCCCAGCACTTGGGAGGCAGAGGCAGGTGGATTTCTGAGTTCGAGGCCAGCCTGGTCTACAGAGTGAGTTCCAGGACAGCCAGGGCTACACAGAGAAACCCTGTCTCGAAAAACCAAAAAAAGAAAAAAAAGAAAGTAAAATTAAAGAAGCCAAGGATAAGTCTGAGTGATAGTGCGCATGACTGACATGTGTAAAGCCCTAGTTCCATACGTACACATGTCGTGCCTCAGTACAACATAAAACCAATCATCAACCAAACTTCAAATTAGAAGTAGCTGTACATGAGGGCACACACCTATAATTCCAGCACGAGGGAATCTGAGGCAGTAGGATTGTGAGTTCAAAACCATCTTGGCTATATAGCAAGAGTATATCAAAACCAAAATCTTTACAAGGTCCACGGGCAGAGCATTATCTATTCTGTCTTATCTCCCCCCCCCCCACACACACACACACCCGGCATCGCTGAGAACTCTCCTCACCTCTGGGCCATAGCATGTGCTATTTCCTAGTCTTGGAGAGCATTCTGCCCACATTCCACAGGACTTACTGTTAGCGTCCAAGAATAGATGAAGGAAGATACCAGACTCAAATACTATGCACAGGCAAAAAGCGTTTATTCGGCAGAAATTATCAGCATGCAGGGTTGACCGTTCATCAAACTGGCAACTGCCAGGGGGGCTTGTAGGCCCCCTTTTATGCAAGGGTAGGGGAATTTTCCAGAAGGATTGGGTAACCTCTAATATGATTGGTAGGGGCAAAGCCTTGACATTAGTACAATTTTGATTGGTTGCTAAGTTTGTTTCATTATAATTGGTGAGACCTTGAAGAATTTTGGAAACCAGCTCAGTTCTGGCCTTGTTATCTCCTCCAGCTAGGTGTCCTAGGAACTGGCTCAGATCCAGACTTATCCTCCCTAAGCGAAGTTATCACTGACTAAAGATCCATTGTCAGTGGCTCCCTCTGAGGAGCACAGTATGCTTCCGGGGGTTTCAAGGTCCTTGGACCTTTCATTACTTCTTACAGGCTAAAATGTCTTTGCAAGGAGGCCTTTAGCGGTCACTTGTCTCAGATTATATTCTCTCCAAATAGAAACTGAGCTAGAAGTTGCCGCCCAGGATATTGGAGCCTAATACCTGTGTAGAGAAGGGTGCTAGCAAGATTAGGCAGGAATAGTTGTTAGTAATATAGGGCTGATCAAGCCCCACTCAGGCCAAGCTCTGGAGTCAGTGTTGCCTAGCACTGTGTCCTCAAGATCAGTCGGGTCTTTATGTTCCTGTCTTTATGATGTAAAATGCAAGGTGCCCTGCAAAGGACATGGCTGGCTGGAAGCACCCTAAGGCTTTCCTGTGGCCATATTTCTTCCCTGAAGGTGGTTCTCTCCAGTCATCGATGCATTCTCCATACCACTATCTCTAATTCTAACACCCTTATAATGTGGGCTACCTCTCATTGCTTTGTTTTCTTCACTGCACCTGAAATTATCTAATGTAGGATGTGATCTAATTTATTTCACTTATTATTTGTTTCCTTCAGTGGAATGTCAGCCCTTTCTTTCTGTGTTCTGTCCCTGACTCTGTTATTTCTGTAGCTAGAACTCTGTTATATGACACACGAACACATATCTAAGTACCCTAGATAGGGAACCAATGATACATGAAACCAGAGATGCCACTAAAATCCAGTTTGGTGAACCAATGAGTTTTATCAGGGTTACTTACAAGAGAATATAGGTAAGGGGTTATTTTCAGGAGCAGAAAACAGTTCTATCATTCCAAAGTTCACTTGAGCATGGGTGACAGCTCATGGAAGCTGGAAACCCAGAGCACATAGCACAGCTTGCAGACAGCTCAGCAGGTTGGAGAGTGTCATCTTTAGGCAGTTTAGTCACAAAGAGCTTCTTCTAAGACACATAGCCAGTCTCTGCTTCTTCTAGGTACCGCCTTGCCTGATCTCTATTTCTTCCAGGCTGCTAGGCTGGCCTGGGCTCCTCCCAGGCAGATCGGCTTATCTGACAGTCTCTCTGCCAGTTTTTCTACTTCTACATGCTTAGGGAGGGAGGGGTCTAGATTATCTGGTCAGTTTCAGGAACTTCCTTAGGCTATTTGAGTTGTATGCTTCCTGAGCTCATGGAGCTTCCCCAAGGCAGCAATGTTTTAGCCTTCTCTTAGGACACCATGTTCTACTCCCCTGTAAGCACCACCCCCTCCCCACACACACTGGTCTTACTGAGCTTCCCTCTCAGTTAGACACTTTTAACCTCACTCAGGACCTTGTACATTCTAAGTAAGCATTTTACCACTGGATTAGTTACTTTTTTCACTGCTGTGAAGCAAACTACCAGACTAAAGGTAACTGAAGGAAGGAAGGGTTTATTTTAGCTCATGATCTGTGGGTCATGAACCCATGGTTTGTGTGTACTGCAGTTTGGGTAATAGAATCGCACAATGTGTGTAGGATGAAAGGCTGGAAAGGGAGCTGTCTGAAATTCTGACTGGGTCTCTTGTTTATGGCCCTTAAAACATACTATCAGTGTCGTCCAGCCAAAACCCAGCAGGAATCCACCTGCAGTTGAACAAGTGAGGTTGGCTGTATGTTGGCAGAGGGTGCCTCGTGGGGAGGCGGCCATTTGGCATCTGGGTCACAGGGCAACTGTAGACAATAAGGGTTGGTGTTAGGTGTTTTGGAGAAGGTTTAAGGAAAAAGAGCTTTCCTCTGGACAGGAAGTTGGCAGGAAGTGGTGGTGGTGGGGAGGTAAATACAAAATTGTATATTCTAACATCTTACTAGATGAAGGAGAAGGCTGTAAATGGGGGTGGGGAGGGGAGAGTCACAATCTCCTGGATGGGGGAGTGTTTCATCATGGTAGTTTGCACAATGTTAATGATCATAGAGTAGAATTATGCACAGGCTATTGAGCGCTTGGATGATGGTACCAGTCCCAGCTCTCAGGGGTTAGGACTGCTTGTGTGTGTGTGTGTGTGTGTGTGTGTGTGTGTGTGTGTGTGTGTGTGTGTGTGTGTGTTTCATCTTTTAACATACCTGGAATCAAACAATAGCTTCTTAGGGTGGGTGCAGTATGGTACTGTTTGAGGAAAAGGTGCTTGTGTTCTGCTACTGCTCAACTCAATACGTTTCCGGGAGGACGATCTGGCTTTTTAACCTTCACCAAGGTCTTGGTTTTTCTTGGGGTTCCTTCCGGGGTCACAGAATTATAAGTGTGCGGTTTCACCAGGAAATACGGGAAGCTGCGGCGATGCTCGCAAGCTTACGGCGGCGTGGCGCACACGCGGCCGGGTTGCCCTAAGCAACCGGCGCGTCCCCGCCCGGCGGTCAGCTGATGGGCGGCCCGCGGGGGAGGCCGCGGCTCGAACATGGCGGCCGAGATCCACTCCAGGCCGCAGAGCAGCCGCCCGGTGCTGCTGAGCAAGATAGAGGGCCACCAGGACGCCGTCACCGCCGCGCTGCTCATCCCTAAAGAAGACGGCGTGATCACCGCTAGCGAGGACAGGTAAGGTCTGGGAGCACGCGGGGCCAGGGCGTGAGGTGGTGACGACCACGAGGCTTGGGGATCGTGGGGTCCGCGGCTCTGCCTCCTCTCTTGTTGTCACCCAGGATCGAGTGGCCACCGCCTCTCCCGAGTCCCCGTAGTCCACCGAGATCCTGGTGCAGTCAGGCGGATCTGTCTTACTCCTGTAGTCTGGGACCTATCCCCCTCCGCGCGCCTTTAGTCCCAGGAATCCCAACAGCCCCGGACCATCCCACTGCGCCCTTTCAGTCCTGAATCTGGTTCTCTAGCGCCCCCTCTATCACGGGACCCCGACCCACAGATTCTTACGTCCTGGACCCCGTCCTGCAGCGCCTTAAACCACTGACCCCCTACCATCTCCCCCTCCCAGGTCCCCTCCAGTCTCGGGACCCCGTTCCACAATTCACCTCCAGCCTGGGACCCTGATCCACAGGGCTCATCCAGCCCAGGACTCCGTCGATAGTAGGCACCCATCCTGGGACCCTGGATCTCACAGGACATCTCTAGTCCAAAGTCTTCCTTCAAAGGTCTTTAGTTCAGGACTCTCGCCACACCCTTCTAACCTGGGTTCTAGTCCCTCCATTCCCCATCCTGACAAAACCCCTGTTCCCACCGCCGTCCAAGGTTCCCAGTGCACATCCCTGCAACTGGTTACTCCAGTCTTACGCTTCTAGCTAGCCTCTTGCCCCGTTGCCGCCTGAAACCTGTCCCATGGTGCTGCTCCAAGCTTAGCCCTTTGCCTCCTGTATCTTCCTCGTCGGGGTTCACCTGGTGCTCCAGAGTGTCTGGGTTCTCCTGGGTCCGTTCCAAGTCCCAGAGGATTAGTAGCTGATTACCTTGGGATCTGGTGCGGCTGTTTATTCCTTGCAAGGACCCCCAGGGACATTCACCTCTTCCTTCTAATTTGTTTGGGGGTTGAGGTTAGGGTGTATACTTTCCAGTGCTTCTCCTCCTGGCCTCAGAATCAGTGTTTTGTTTTTTGTTTTGTTTCGTTTTTACCACAGCAGCTAGAACTATCTGAATTCTTACTGACCAAATGGTTTTCATTTTTTGTATAAAAGTGATTAGTTCTTTAAAAGACCAGATGCACTTATTTTAAAAGGAAAATTTATTTACAAGTAAGTAATTTTATTTACAAGTAATTTATCTCCACAAGTAAGAAACAGAATGTCATTCACCACAAGACTAAAACAATGTGCCTACGTTCTGCGGGTCACTTGCCACACTTCGGAAAAGATTCATTTGGTCCAGTGATTTCATTTTATCCAAGAGGGAACCGACGCCACAAAGGTGTTCCTAGTTTCTCTGACTCAAGGAGATACTGAGGAAGACATGAATGGAACCCAGGACTTGTCATCTGCTCTCTGATTTTCAAGGCAGTGTAAAGTGACTGGAGAAATAGCTCTTGTTCTAAAATTGTAGCAAGTTTGAAACATTAAAGGTTTAAAATGGTTGAGGGAAACAGTTTCCTTGTCTTAAGCAGTCATAGGCGGGAGCAAATTCTACTTTCCTCTCTAAGCTGGAGGCAGAGGCCAGCCTTTTAAGTTTTAAGTCTTCATACCTTTTGAAGTGAATGAAATTGAAGGCCTGCCCTGAATGGGACAAACTTGAAGCCCCCAGCTCCCAGGAGCTGGGCCTTTGTATTTGGCTTTTGAATGAGCTTAGTTAGGGCTTTTTTCTCAGGAAGTGAGCTTATTTTTCTCTCCAGTTTACAGGTAACTGACCTGAGGGTGGTGCATAACTGCTAGGATCCTTGTCTGGCTGTGTGAAACAGAAGTGTTCAGGGGAGAGTGGAAACCTGAGACTAGAGAGAAGAGAGTGTAAACAAGGCAAACGGCAGAATAATGGTATTTGCAGGATACAAACGGGAATTTAGACAACAGCTTATTAGAGACAGTCAGCTTTATTTGGTAAAATATTTTATTTGTGACTCATGCATGTTGGGTAAATTGCCGAATATCTGAGATTTACTGGGTAGGAACAGTGCTAATAAAGACTTTATGGAAAGTAATTACCAAGTTGCTTTTCGACACATGTTTGGGGGAGTCTCGGATCAGACCATTTTTTTACTCCTGCTCAGTAGTCCTGCAGGAGCCTGGCAAATGACTGGACCACCAAGGAGTTGTTACGGAAGGCTTCTCATGTGTATTTTAAGCTTTTTTTTTGTGTGTGTGTGTGTGTAGGTATCACAATTCATGGGATTTAATGCGAGTATGAGCTGTGAGTTTTGTTCTTGTTGGTCTTTGTCTCTAAACTGTCCTGTTTATCATACTTGGCATTCATTCATTCATTCATTCATTGAGGAACACTGTATCTATTGGGTGTAAGGTCCTGGGGATAAAAGAAAGATCAAAAGCCAGAGTGCTCGTATACCTTTGATTTATTGCTCCTTATGGCCTTTGACCTAAGGAAGCCTGGATATATACCTGAGGACTTAGGACACTGGTCTCCCTCATTCAGCCAAGGATATGTCAGACATGCCCGTTCATTCGTCTCCACTATAAAAGCAGTTGGCATTAAAATAGCTCTTTGCAAGTGCTGAGCAGTTTACCAAGGACATGGCCTTGTGTGTTCAGCTCCCCAGATGCTGGGAAGACATAGGAAGAAGAAACTCCCTGGGCTGGATTCAAGAACCATCTCTAGAGAGAGTCCTCATGCATGAAGGGGTGGATTTTAGAAGGGGAGATGCGCTCCCTGCTTCCAGGCAGAGGAAAGGATGGAAGGGAATGTGAAGTGCTCAAGGACTCTATATGGTTTAAAGTGGCCACAGTGGAAGGTGTCTGGGAGGCTCTGGCAGTAAGGGCCTGAGGCCTGGAAAGGGCAGTGTCTGGTTTTGGAAGAGAATTTTGGGATGGCTCTTACTTAGGAACTGGATTTTGTTTTGTAGTCAGAGAAAAGCTTCCAAAAACACAAGCAAATGATATGATCAAACTTTATGTTTCAGAAATGGCAGTCGTTAACCCTTAGAAAGCCCTTCTCTAACAGTGCAAAATTGGTGTGTGCGCGTGTGTGCACGTTACTACATCCAAGGCCATATTCCCCCACGAGAACAGTGCAGTCCATTTCCCTGATCGGCAGTTCCAAATCTCAATACATTTTCAAAGTAAGAAGTGCCTGGGTATGGATGTTTTCTCAAAGCTCTGTTGGCACTAAAACTTGATCTGAATAGATAACTGTTTATAGTCTTTATTTATCCCGTGCGCTGAGAATATTTATCTGCTTTACTGAAAAGGTAGCAGCAGTTGAGGATGCGCTGTCAGGTGTTGCCAAGAACGTTATGGAACAGAAAGTAAATATACCATACTCTGGTGGCCACTGGACAGGTCAGAAATCTGAGGCACACACTACGCTGAAGTAATTACCAAGACCACAGAGCTATTAAGTGTTAGAAGTAAGGTTTGAACCCAGTTCTGCCACTTCAGGCCCAAGTTCTTTTAGTCATATATCTCTGCATTAGAAGAAACCAGTCGAGACTGTATCAGTCAGCAGGTGACTGCCAGCAGCAAATACAAAATGACAGGGCTCACTTTTTGCCTTCATTAATGAGCCTTCCTTCTTACTAATTTTCAGGATTAAAATAAATGGTTTGCACATTTGTAAATGAAACTTGGCAACTTGTGCTTTACTACTTACAAAAGAACCTTTTGTATACCTTTCTTGTTTGTTTTTTGTTGTTTTGGTTTTTCGAGACAGGGTTTCTCTGTGTAGCCCTGGCTGCCCTGGAGCTCACTCTGTAGACCAGGCTGGCCTCAAACTCAGAAATCCACCTGCCTCTGCCTCCCGAGTGATGGGATTAAAGGTGTGCGCCACTACTGCCCGGCTTTGTATACCTTTCTTTGTGTGTGCAAATAATCTATGTCTGAGTGTGGTTGCCTGCCTTTGACTGTGCCTGGGGCAGGCAGGCTGAGCTTCCTCTTCAGCCCTTTCTTCAGTTTGCTTTTTACTCAGGATTTCCTGTAGCCCAGTCTGGCCTTGAATATGCTGCGCAGCTAAGGGCAATCTTAAACTCTTAATTCCCCTGCCTCTACCCCCTAATGCTAGGACTCTGGGCATGTGCCACCACTTTTTTGTTTGTTTGTTTTTGAAACAAGGGTTCACTATGTAGCCCAGGCTAGGACAGAACTGATGATCACTCTGCCTCAGTCTCCTGAGTGCTGGGGTTGTAGTTGTGTACTACTACATATCTGCTTAGGAAAGTAACCTTGAATATTTATAGCAGGATCCAGCTAAAGTTAATTTATTACAGAAGAGCCACAGGGAACTAGGATGTCCTGAAAGGAAAAGCTAAAGAATCAAGGGGCTTCCTGAAGTCGAGGCCCACTTTTCCAATGTCTCTGCCAGCAGTTCCACCATCAGTGGTGGTCCCTGGGAACGTTTGAAAGTGTGTGCAGTCACTCTGGCAGGGCAAAAGATACTGCTGGCATATAGGCCCCATGCCAGGCCCACAGCTCAGCATCCTTCGATGCCAGGGTGACTGCTTAACATCCTGTGGTACACAGACCCCAGTCTCCTCTTTCTGCTCTTTAGAAAGTGGTTTTCAAACTCGAGTGTTTATCAGAGTTACTTGGAGCTCTTGTGAACCAATGACTATTGGACCCCACTCCTGGAGATTCTGATTAGAAAAGTTCAGGTTGCCGGGCAGTGGTGGCGCACGCCTTTAATCCCAGCACTTGGGAGGCAGAGGCAGGCAGATTTCTGAGTTCGAGCCCAGCCTGGTCTACAGAGTGAGTTCCAGGACAGCCAGGGCTATACAGAGAAACCCTGCCTCGAAAAAACAAAAAAAAAAAAAAAAAAAAAAAAGAAAAAAAAGAAAAGAAAAGTTCAGATTGGTGGCCCCAAGAGAGCTGTCATTACTGTCAAGTTTTGAGGGACGCTCCTGATCCAAGGACCGTGCTTTAAGCACCATTGGACAAGAAAGGGGTACATCAATCACTGGAGGAGAATGCTCTTTACACCTCCCCTTTAAAGTAGAATTGTTTTTAAATTGTGTGTGCATCATGAATGCAGGTGCCCTTGGAGTTCAGAAGAAGGTGTTGGGTCCATGGGAGCCAAACTCCAGTCCTCAGTGTGTTCTCTTAATCGCTGAGCCATCTCCCCCTCTGCTCCCTCCTTTTTCAGCATTTTGGTTATATTTCCCTAGAGTTATTTTACAGATACCCACACCCTAACAAGAACTCTGCCTGTCACTGTGACAGAATACCTGAGGTAGGCAACTTGAAAGAAGAGAAGGTTATTTTAGCTCATGTTTTCAAGTTGTGGCCACTCAGCCTTGTTGCCTTTGGACCTTTGGCAGGGCAGTGTGTCATTGCAGCGAAAGCATGAAACTGAGAACTCCAGTGCAGACAGGAAGGTAAAGACCGGGCTAGGTCTCTCTGTGTTCTTCAAGGGTAGGTACACCTCCACCTCCTATGGCTTCCTCCAGCCACATCCTAAGACTTCCAGCACCTCCTAGTAGCATTGCCAGTTAGGGACTAAACCATTTAGAAAAGTACCTTTTGGGGGACATTTAAGATACAAACCATGGAGCTGGGCAGATGGCTTAGTGGGTAAGAGTCCTTACTCTGCAGACAAAAGGGTCTGGGTTCAAATTTCCAGCTGGACATAAAAAGCTGGACATAATGGTGTGTGCCTGTAACCGCTGGTTGGTGGACACAGACAGGTGGGTCCTGCACACTCACATGTATACGAGAGAGAGAGAGAGAGAGAGAGAGAGAGAGAGAGAGAGAGAGAGAGCGCATGGCACCCAATCTCCTTTCCCATAACATCAGACCACACCTAGCAGCTGGATATAATCTACCCTCGGAAGAGTATTAAGTCAGTATGGATAATAGTGCTTAATTGGGGTCCTAAACTAAGGACTATCCACGCTGTGAGGAGTAAAACAGGGAAACGAAAGGAAGACCACCTTCAAAGGAAGTTCAGTGGTAGATTTAAGAATTCACGCCTTTAATCCCAGCACTTGGGAGGCAGAGGCAGGCAGATTTCTGAGTTTGAGGCCAGCCTGGTCTACAGAGTGAGTTCCAGGACAGCCAGGGCTACATAGAGAAACCCTGTCTCGAAAAAACAAAACAAAACAAAAAAACAAAACAAAACAAAAGAATTGGAGTCACAGCGGTTACTGTCTGGCCAGGCAGACGGCTTGGGGGCAGGGTAGGGTGACAGAAGAGATTGCCTGCAGGGCAGAGCTGAGTTGTCTGAGGCAGGAGAAGCTGATTCCCCAGACACATGGCTGTTTTTGAACTCTGCTAGCACTGCACAAAACATAGGCAGTCAGCTGGCGTAATGATAGAAGTTTTGAAGACGCATGCTCTTGCTCGAATGCTCTCTAGCTAAGTAAAGGCTACAGATCTGCTGTCTTCATTTTGACAAGGTTAGAGATGAGCCTTCCTTGTTTACTACTGCCACGGGAGCCTGCAAGGCCAGCATTGATTTCTGCAGGAACCTTGAGTTTCTTTGGCCTAAGTCAAGCAATTACAGATCTGTGTTTTCAGGTGAAAAAAAAACCAAAAAAACAAAAAAGCAACCCTCCCCCCCCAAAAAAACCCCACCAACTTTTAGCTATTCTTGTAGCATTTTTCTTTTTCAGCTTACCATCTCTCTTGATGTATTTGTTGCCTCTTAACCAACTTAGCTTGTTTTTTGAGTCAGTCTTATGTAGCCCAGGCTGGTGGTTCGCTCCTTATGTAGCTGAGGAACTACTGATCCTCTGGCCTCCACCTGAGTTCTGGGATTACAGTCGTGCCCGCAAGCCAGGTTTCTGCAGTGCTGGGGATCAAACCCAGGCTTCTGTGCATGTCTGGCAGGTACTCTACCAACTGAGCTGTCTCCAAACTGTTTCTGAACATGTATACACATATTAAGATGGGTCATAGGAAAATTTCTGTATTTCCTAATAATTTATGGGGACTGACTCTAAACCCAGTGTTTAGGTAGAAGGCTTAGAAGGGAAATGTGTTGTAGGTGGAAGCGGTTCCTTATCCTGAGAGGTTGTCATTCAAGACTGAGAAGTAGATTCCTTAGTCTGTGTTATATGATACACTGAAGAGTGAGGTGGCCGGAAGTGCAGGGACTCTCCTGTGTTGGAGCCGCCCTCACTGGTAGTCATTTTCTTTTTATAGTGTAATTAAGAACAGAGGCTGCAGAGATAGAGTGAGTGCCAGAGTTGGAATCCAAGTCATGTGACCTTGGGCAAGTTACTTTGGCTCCTTTGCATCATGGTCTCCTCAGCTGCAAAGCGCAGATGTAGTGTCTACCTCATCTGGTCTTCTGAAGAGCGGGCAGGTTGATAACGTGAGGGAAAGTGCTTAGAACTGAGCCTGGCACAAGGGCCAGCAGCTGGGAGCTCATTCCCATTTATTTCCATTTAATTTCCTTTATGTCATCAGAAGCTAAAAACATTCCTGCCTTGGGGGGGGTGCAGGGGGCGAATTCCTATGTGTATGAATAAAGTAAAAATTTTTTTCTTGTCCTAAGTAAGGCACTAGCATTTGGGAGTCAATTACACATATAAACTCTTATAGCTGACTTTGAGTCATGCCCTGTCTTTATTTCCTTATTTGGTCAGGTATAAGCCCTTTCGGTCATATTCATGTCCCTCGCAGATCTCTCTCCTGCTGTGTCAGAGAAGCCCAGGATCAGGATTCACACCTTACAGCCATGCACACAACCATGGCATGCTGTGGTCCCAGGACACAGCACACGTGTAACACGTGCAGGGAAGACGCCAGACCAAGCTTCTGATAGTCCTCTCTGTGGAGTGACACAAGAGGTGGCCAGATGCCTCCGCTGTTGGATTACATGACCCCTTGTGTTCAATATTTTTTATCAGGAGTTCAGCAGAGACGGTGTGCCAGGCATGCCAAGGGTTAGTTCTGTGCATACCCTCTCCGTTTCATGTACCAACATTCTGGAGTCTTGAAAATAAAAACAAGTGTCCGGCATAAACCATATATTTTGTACAAACACTAACTAAACAGGATAAACCACTCTTCTGAGTAAGGGAATGTTGGGAACCTTCTAGAAATCCAAGGTCAGAGACACCAGCTGAGGGCCAGCCTTGAAGGCGGGACAGCTGCCTGGGGCCTGACGCTGCTATGCGTGCCTGTCCAGTTCCACCCCCGGGGTTGTCCTCATCGCTTAGCCACTGTTAAACCTTGATCACCACAGCAGCCTCCATGAGGAGTTCCTGAGCCCTGGGACTCCCTGCATGCCAAACTCATGTCCTCAGAATGGCTTTTTCCAATATTTCCCTGCGGATGACCTTTCATTAACGCTGTGTGTGTGTTGGGGGAGGGGCTCATGTCTGTAATAGGATGCGGGGAACCTTACAACTTTTCTGTACCCCGCTTTCTTTGCACACCCGTTTCTCACTTCTCAGTGGTTCTTGCCCAGTAAGGTCTGACACCTTTCCCCACCCAGACGCTGTGGCTCATGTGTGCCCTCCTCAAACTACTTCCCCTCCGGCCTCCCAAATCCTAGCCTTTTAGGGTCGTGTCTGCTTCTCTTTTGGTTATGGAATAATTCTTCCGTCTACCCCACCCCCCCTTACTAGCAGGTGGTAGCTGCTGTTGTTGGGATCCATTCATCTGATCTTTCCACAGGGCCAGTACCTCCAGAGAGGGAGTCGTACAGCTAGCGATTAGCTAGCATCATTGGGTTGGTTGAGAGAGACTCACATGCTGTTTAGTAGGCCTCCCCCCTCTGGTTTACTTTACACACCTGCAAGCTTGCCCAAAGCTGAATTGTAATGAATGATACTGGTTTCTAGAATCCAGCTGTTTGTCTTACCTTCCCTCTGTAAAATGCACTTAGCAAATTATTTTTTGAAAGTCAAGAGAACATGAATGTGTACTTACTTTATGGAGTTTTTTTTTTTTTTATATACTTTGTGATGAAATATTCTCTTTATTTTTTGAGACGGGGTTCTTTCATGTAGACGAGGCTGGCCTCGGACTCACTACTTACCCCAAGGATGATCTTGAGCTTTTAATTTTCTTGGTTCAACCACTTTGGTGTTGGGATTACATGTGTGAGCCACCACACCCCATATATGTGATGCTTCGGCTGGAACTCTGGATGCTAGGCAAGCATTCTACCAACTGATCTCAAACCCATCTTTCTAATTACCTGTTTTCTTCATAGACCACACACAACTTTATTCAGGACAGTTCCCTTTAAGATCAAAGTGAACTCGCAGCTGACATTCTTACACAGACTTTGGGTGACAGGTCACCTGTCAGGGCAGCTTCCTCCTCTTATCTCCTTTTCTTTGTTTGCTTGCAGACAGGAGTGTCAGTCACCTGAAAAGGCTTCTGGGGAAATTGGGGGTGCTTGAAGTCATTGTTGATAGGGAGCATTTGGGAGTGCTAGGCTATGGTGGTTTGTAGAAAACACCACTTGGGCTGGCTCTCCTGGGGTTCCTGGGTACCCTCAAAGGCCTTCCCAGCGTTTCCTTCCTTGTGTGCTTAACTGATTTCCTCATACCCGCTGCGGCTGGTGTTTGAAGGTCTGGACTTTGAGGGGTACGGTTTTGTCCCATCCATCCTGCTCTTGCCTGAGTTTCTAGATGTCAGCTCACCTTTCGCCATCCCGGCAGATCTGGCCTCATGACGCCCTTCCCAGTTAACGTGCTTGTCTTTACTCACCAAGTGCTGGCCTCTTAAATTCTTCCAGTGTTTAAAACAGTGTAAGCTTACAGCAATGTGTGCAGTGTTGGTTTGTTTGATTGAATCACTGAAGGACCAGAGAGCAGAATTTGACACTAACTCAAACTGTGCTTACTCGGGTTAGTTTATTAGTCTTAGGTTTCCAGACAGCTCTGCTGGGCTATGGGAGAGCTGATGTTTTTTATTTGTGTGTTTGGCTGGTTTTTTCGTTTGTTTGTTTTTAACCTTAAGAGTGTTCTGTGGACCCCCGTGCTGACCCCAGCCTGTCTAGATTATCCCTGCCCTCTGGCACAGGAATCACAGAAAATCATTTTAAAGATTGCATCTGGACTGGCTTCTCCAGTCACACAGAGAACCCATGGGAGGCATTTCAGCTACATGTCCATGGATTCTTGGGGGTGGGGGATGCTACTGGTTGGGGTGGCGCAGGTACCAGGGTCCCCGGGAGCCGTCTTCTCTGGATAGAATCAGTAGGCTGTGGGACTGTGTCCCCGCTGACCCTTGAGTTGTTCCTTCCTGTAGTACAGGCCAATAAGTGCATTCTTCTTTCACTCAGCCAGGCTAAGCCCTCTGAAAAGGAGGCCAGTTCCTAGACTTTTGGTTTCGAGATCCACTCAACAACCGTTCACTGTTTTGCCTCCCTGTTACCAAAGGAGATACTTTGTTCTCTACGGAAATGAAGAGGTCAGACTTGGGTGGAAGGAAATTGCTATTTATTTGATAAAGGCAGACTGAAGTGATGACGCTATCGTACCCTCTGCCTTTCAGGCTAACATCTTAGTGTTCTAGAAACCATCCTAGGTGCCAATTAAACATTTTTATCCGTATCCTCCGGAAGTACAGTCAGACTAGGACACGATACCCTTTGTTATGAGTGGCAGAAGTGTTTAGAGATTCCCAAGTCTCAGGGTACCAGCATCTCTACAAGAGGTCATAAAAATCAGCTTTTACCCAATTACTTTTTATCCAGTGTCTAATACAAATTCGCACTCTGGACTAACTTTGTAGCAGGTTGTATATTCTGAAAATTGCTTTTTAATTAATTGGTTGAACACTACCTAGTTATCAACATAAAATTAGAAAATGATTAAATTGCTTTCTCCCTTTTTTGGGAGGAAACTTGGTGAAAGACACTAATTCTTTTTTTTTTTTTTTTTTTGGTTTTTCGAGACAGGGTTTCTCCGTGTAGCCCTGGCTGTCCTCTATAGGCTACTCACTCTGTAGACCAGGCTGGCCGGGAACTCAAAAATCCACCTGCCTCTGCCTCCCGAGTGCTGGGATTAAAGGCGTGCGCCACCACTGCCCGGTGAAAGACACTAATTCTAAGTGTTGCTGTTGGAGGCAGGTTGTGCTTGACTTAGGCTTCTTCAGAAATTCGAGATTGCCATTGGAGATCACAAATGGGCACGTGCTCTTCAAGGGTATCATTCAGGTATCATAAAATGTCCTGGAAAATATGTAACACACCCAAATGTATGTCCTCATGGGCAGTGCCGAATTAAAAATTGAACTGGTTAGTTCTACTAGATGCTTCCTGGCATGAGAGTCAGTGCCTTGAAGAAGAGAACCAAGCTGTGCATCCATCTTTGTTCTTACTCTAGTGTGACTTACAAGGAGGAGAGTTCATGGGTTTTGTAATTTGCTAATGTATATATTAACCTTGATTGGATTAAGTCTTTGAGAGCATCCGAGGAGACTGGAGGAAAGAAGAGTGAGCCCTCTTGTCTGATCCTCAGATGTGCCTTTCTGTAGATCATACATTGATCTCCGTGGTATGAATGCTTGCTTCTGACTCAGGGCTATGGTGTTGAGTCTGCTGTTCACAGGAAAGTAACAAAACACACATAAGCCTTCCCTTGGCTAACAGGTATTACGAAGTGCTTTTCTGTGACCTCCTTAGGTGTTAGAGAATTCAGTTAGGATCAGTACAAAGTGAGGATTCTGTATTCCAGTGAAGAATTAGCTTGAGATGCTGGCACACAAAGTATGTGTCAATCCCTTTTAAATTTTGAAGTGTGATTCCTAAGGATTTTGAAATTTATTCTATCCATCTGTATTAGTTAGCCTTTGGTATGTCCAGACTACCTCAAAATAGCAGCTTAAAGCAGTAGGTGTTTCACTGTCATGAGCTGTAGGTCAGTGGCATGGTTTCTCTGACTCAGGCTCACTCATGCTTGTGACCAGCCCTGTGCCTCGGCCACTGGAGAAGTGGCTTGTTCCAGGCTTGTCAGGGGTAATTCAGCAGGATACCCCCCTCATACACACACACTTCCTGTTACTGTCATAGCTTCTCCCAGGTAGACTATACGGACACACACACACACACACACACACACACACACACACACACACACACACACACACACACACACACAGCAGGAAAGGCCATTCTCAGAAGAGCCCCACCATCACTTCAGACACACCATTGGCCATTACAGACACCAGGTAGCCTACCAAGATGAGTTGGGGGAGGGGTTCAGCCCGCAGGGGGAAGGCTGTACAATCAGATAGTAAAATGCATGGAGCAGGAGCGGGGAGGGGTAAAGAGTTGAGCACACTTTACACACAATTACACACTTCTGCCACAGACTCTTGACATCACATGCTAGGTCCAGCTCAATCCACACCTTGAGGTAGTGAGAGATTTTATTAGAATCACCATTCCTGTTTATCACAAAAGTCAGATTTTCTTTTCCATTTGGAGTTCAAGTCTAGTTCAACCTAGGTCTCTCTGTGCTCTGAATCTCTTTTAAAGGGAACCCCCCCCCCCACACGCACACTATTTAATGCTTTGCTGAGGGTCATGCAGCAGGAATGACAAATGTCTTTAGAACTCCTGGAATGCTGCCCACCAGTTAGCAGAGCCGTGATGGGTACAACCCTGAGGACCATGTGTCCTGAGGACTTCATCCTGTGATGGAGTTCTACTCTGCTTGCTGCCCTCACACCCCTCTTAATCTAAGAATTGTATGAAAACTCCTAAGGGGGCTTCCAGTCCCTCACTGGGCAGTATTACTGGCACCCACAGTATTAATGTTTGATCTCTTTCAGGCATTGCTGGTGGGGCAGATTAATGATTTAGTCACCACCCTAGAGAAGAACTTAGATTGTCAGTAATAACCCTTAGAAAACATTTGGAAAAATAAAGTTGGTAGTGAAGCTACATTAAGATGTTTTTGCTCCTGGCTTTGATGTAGAAAATCGTAGTGAAGAATTTGAAGTTCCAAAAGGCACACTCTAATTAGGTAAGCTAGAGATCCTTTATAGTCCGGGACCAAGAACAGTGGCAGCACTGGCTGACGTGACTCTCACTGAGGCTGGACAGGTGATGATGGATTCCTTATATCCATTTTTGCCCTCAGCTTCCTGATATGACCTAATTGTTGATGAGTAGATATGCATTCTGAGGATTTAAAGTAGATATGACTGGTTTTTATATAAAAATTTAGATTTGTGATTCTTTTAAGACTCTTATAAGATTACTTTTAAAGATAAATAATAAAATAATTGATCTTTTCTTTGTAACTGCAAATTGCTGCCTACTGGTAAGAGAAATTGGCTGAGAAAACTACCTTGCTTGCTTACACTTTGTTAATCTACAAGTTGCTTAGTTGCAAGTGTACATGGGTTCTTGGGAATAATTTGTTTTCTTTACCAGTAGTATATAATGTTATTTCTTGTAAAGGTATTGAGGAACATACTGTTTTTTCATAGTCATTCACTAGAAGAAAACTAGAATGTGATCACACTGTAATTTTACACTGTTTGAACGATGTTCCTGGGATATATAAGCCATGGGAGAAAGAACACAGTTGTCAGAACATTGTTTCTTCTACTCCCATCAAGTATGTGCATGTATGTGTATGTGTGAGGTTTGTGGAGAGTGTGTGGGAACTCCGTTCCATCCATTAACTCTGTATGTATATATATGTAATGCTTAGTTTACGTGGTTTTGTGTGTGTGTGTTGGTGCTTGCTCCAGCCACCAACTGTGTGCGTGTGTGTGTGTGTGTGTGTGTGTGTGTGTGTGTGTGTGTATGTATATGCATGAAATGCTTAGAGCCCTCTTGTTGGAGTTTTGCTCTATCCACCCACCAAGTATGTGTGTATATGTATATGTGAAAGGCTTGGAGCTTGCTTGTTGGAGCTTTGCCCCAGCCATCCAGTGTGTGAATATGTATATGCCTGACTGTCTGTCTGTGTGTATCTATATTTGTATGCATGAAGTTGCTGAAGCTTGCCTTTGCCTCAACCATTCTCTGTGTATGTTGTGCACGTTTGCATTTTCTTCCTTTTCTTCTCTCTAATCACTGGGTACCTTGCTTTCTGCAGATCATAAGCTTTTCAGAAATACCCGTGTAGATCTAGAATGCAAGAAGTCTTTATATATGTAGTTCAGTGCTTTGAACTTACAGGAGCTCAGCAGGGACAAACTTAGAGGCTTATTGTCTTACACATCTTTCAACCCAGAGAGCCTGGTACCTTTTGGGAGAATCTCTTGCCCAGCATTCCGGCATCTGGTTTCTTAGGTTTTTCTCTCCTGGCATCTGGTTTCTTAGGTTTTCTCTCCAGGTACTGTGCTCTGCTCCTTTGGGAGTGATCCTGTCTCAGTCCAGTCCGTCCACAAACCTCTAGCTGTCTGCTCCATTCATGTCTCCTTGTGGAGGCCAGAGTCCCTTCCCTGCTTTGCAGTGGCCTGCAGGGAAATATGACCCCACATAGACTCGAGGATGTTTCTGACTCCCAAGTCTGTCTCAGGCACAAGTTCACCTTGATGGCCAGCAGACCACTGAGTTCTTAGTCTGACACATAGAAGTCTCTAGAGTAGTCTTGTTAGGAAGGGAAAGTGTCTGTCATTCACTTGAAGTTGCCTCTGATTCTTGTGCAAACAACTTAATTCTTCTCTCAGTTTGTACTCCTCAGCCGTGTTTGCTCTTAATGGTGATGTTGACAGACACATTCTTAAGGCATAGAGTATTTTTGTGTTTGCTATTTTAGATAGCCACACTTGAACACTAAGCAAAATCCAATCCTGGAGCTCATTGCAAAGTGTGTACTTGTGGGTTTGCCAGAAGATCCCCATGGGCTCTGTGTTGCTGTCCTCATATCCTAACAAGGATCTAGAGTCAGTGTTTGCTACACAAGTGTCCCTTCCCCTCACTGTCTCCCCCAGATTAGTCAACCTGATAACTGCAGAGCTAAAGAGTGTGCTTACACAACTTAGTTATATAACTTTACCTCAGCTCTTTTAAAGAAAACTGAGTATTTTTGGTCTAAAAGATGGGGACCTAGCACCAAGCCTGAGGAACCATTTTGGGTCCCCAGAACCCACATGGTAGAAGAGACCTGAGTCCCGTAAGTTGTCTTCTGACTTCCACCCATGCGCGCACACATTATTTACCTTTCCCCCAAATCCTTGACTCTAACCCATGAACTTTTAGATGAGAAGTCTCTCTTTTCCCTACTTAATTATTTCTTCAGAACCAGTTGTCAGGCCTGAAATCCCTAAATCCAACAAAGTTTGTCATCTTTGAAAAATGGTAAACCCTCATTTGTACTTGTTGGTTCTCTTCTCCCACTGTGTGAGTTCTGCAGACTGAACTCAGGCCACAGGGCTGAGAGACAATTCCTCAACCCAGTGAGCCATATTGTTGTTCCTGTCATTGTTTTTTCTCATCTTTTATGATTGGGCAAAGGTGCGTGCAGCCAAACTCTTGCCAAAACGTTCTAATTTCAAATGCCGACAGTCTCAGAGCCCTGCAGTGGGCGGTCACTGTTTGAGTTGTTCTCCACAGCTGTGGATGACACAGACACCTAGTGTGGGAGATTTACTGTACAGCAACGCAGTCTCGCAAGGCAATGGAAGGGGTCACACACAGCTCTGCACCATCTTCGTTCTCTTCTAGATTGGTGGTGGAGCCCTCCATAGGTTAGGGCTGTGGGCAAACCTATAAGCTGTTTATATAGGCTTAGAAAGATGCACTTCCATCCCAAGAATCTTTGGAAAAACAAACTATTGTTTGAAAACAGGCATTGGAAAAAAAACCCTAATGATTCTAAGGTGTTTCTTTTAGGAAGTTTCCTTTTTTAGGCTCACAGGGTCTTGGAGTAGACGATTCAGCCACTAAATGAATAGAAAAGGTGTGGAGGAAACTAGGACCTGACTTTAGGTGTGGAAGTAGAGAGCCGTCAGGTGGTAAGGAAATACTGTTGGTTTAGTTCATTGCCGGAGAGGAAACAGTTTCAATATAGGTCTTCCAGAAAGTGCTGGGCTTACAGGCCACAGAAACACCAGCTCTCAGTACTTACTGTAGCTCGCTTATTATGTAGTTGTAAGATTTTGAATAATTCACATTTAGTAAAATATCACACAACTGTTAGTGTTGCTTTCAAGCAGGCTTTGCTTCTAATTTGGTGAGTAGTGAGGTTTTTATTTAGCCTGGGATTCCTTAAGCTTTTAATAACTTGCACAACTGAAGCCTATTTTTTTTCTAGCCCCATTAAGCCAAGGAGAAACACGGATCATAACATGAAACAAATTCCGAGGTAACTTGTAACGTTGGAAAACTTTGTTTAACACATAGATTCTTGAGAATTCCAGGGTATGTTAGTTTGGTTGAGCCATACACATGGAAGATTTTAGCAGCACAGGAAGTGAAAGGCGTGGTTTGTAGAAGAGAACTCTGGGTAAAGGTCATAAAGCTGGGGTCTAGCACCTGCTTGGAGTCTGATTCCCAACAAGGTTGCCCTTTTCTGTCCTTATATGATAAGTGGTTTTCAAGGTAAAAGTTTCAGTTTCCTAGCTTGCTGGTTGGGTCTTAGCCAGGGTCAGATTTGTGCCAACCAAGTTGTGTGCTGTTTGATCTACAAAGAAAAAAAAATGATTCTGTCTTCCAAATACTGGAGTCTAGCTAAGTGGGATCTGAGTTTGACCTTGGGCTAGGTTAAATATCATTCTGAAGGTGTGTGGAGTTTGGTTGTTGGGGTCTAGTGATGTGTGGAAGAGATGGGCTTTTAAAATTATTTCCTCAACACTGGGTTTCCTGATGTTTGAATGTTGCCCTTTCTGAGCACAAAGGATAAAGTGTATTCCACTAAACCCATGACCTCCATGGCAACCGGGTTTTAGTGCGTTACCAACATTATCTTCTTCCTTAGCCTTAGAAATGTTGAGTGATTTTTTTTTTTTTTTTTTTTTTTTTGGTGTTTTCGAGTCAGGGTTTCTCTGTGTAGCCCTGGCTATCCTGGAACTCACTCTGTAGACCAGGCTGGCCTCGAACTCAGAAATCCACCTGCCTCTGCCTCCCAAGTGCTGGGATTAAAGGCGTGCGCCACCACTGCCAGGCCAGTGGTCTTGCTACAAATAAAGTCAGTAAACTTAAAGCAGGCTGCATGGAAGGAACGCCACTTGATGAAGCTTCAAGTGTGGCCTTTGTACCTTGGAATTAGGCAGGAGGGAGGATTGTCAAGTGGACTTAATACTAGCCTTGGAGTTGGCCTTTTATTTATTACACTGCTTTGGCTTCATCTATTGTGCTGACAGGTAGCCATAGCATTTCTGATTTAAGCAACATAGAGTATAGTCAGCACAGGTAAGGCCCCTTTGGTGGATCAGGTCTCTGGGTAATCTTTGTATGCTTTATTTAGTTTTTAAGAGAAGGAGTTGTGTTGAAATAGTATCTGCCCTGTCATCTACCTAGAAGGACCAGTCTGTAAGGAGAGGTCATGGGAGAGTTGGGAGGGAAAAGGGCATAGAGCGTAACCGGAGAGGACCATGTGGGGACTTAAAATGTGGCAACTTGGGAGTTTCAGGGCCTGAACTGGGAGTCATGGGAACTGAGTTTGTCCCTTGGATCCTGGGTTTGAGATCACCAGTACTGGTTGTTGAGCACAGTAGTAGTGGGCTAAGTGTGGCTCCTTAGGAGGAGGTGTAGCTAGCATTGGGTATACTAGAGGTAAGCTGGGGGCTGGGAAGAAGAGTGAAAGGCAACATGGAAGGAGACTAGAGTGTAAGTGGCAGGCCCTGGCTGTGGGGGCCAAGCAGAAGACAGCAGAGAAACGACAACATGCTGCTTAGCAATTACTCTTTGTTTCTTGACAAAGCAGTAAGGCAGGCATGGTGTACACACTCCATACTCCAGAGGCTGAGGCAGGAGGATCCTACCTGAGCCAATGTGAGTAACATAGTAGTAGCAACACCATGTTAATAAATAAATAAATAAAACAAAACAACCAACAGCCCCCGAAACAAAAACCTGAACAGTGACATAATTACAGCTGTTATCTTTAAAGAAAGATAGAATTATTTTTTAATTATTTATAATATCAGATTCCTTTATGGTTTATTTTTATTCTTTAAATCAGAATTAAAATAAGACTCCCGCACTGTATATTTGATGTGCTTCTTAAGCTTGCTCTCTGTCTTGGTTCTTTTCCCTTTCACATTATTGTAGAAAGAATTGGGTCTTTTGTGTGTGGACTTTCCCACAGCCTTGCTTTTGCTGAAGTACCTTTGTTGTGGTGTTTAGCAGGTTCTTCTGTCCTTCTGTCCTCCCTGTATGCTGAAAGCAGTAGCTGGATCTGGCAACCGGGTCAGATCCCATTGGCCGTAAGACGTATATACAATAAAATAGGGTTATGCCCAGTGTCATCATGTCATCTAGTGAATGAAGGTCACCGTCTAGCTTCAATCCCTTTAATCACACACAGTAGGTCCATGTAGATCTGGAGAGTAGTAGGACATGCTCTACTGTGTGGGACAGCTCTAGTGACCAACCCTAGAGCCTCATCATTTTCTTTGATGGCAGCTCCCTCACCTCTCCACAGTCTTCCTCCCTTCCACAGAATCCATCAGCCATTCCTGAGTTTTGTCTCTACGGAACAGTTTTACTTGTCTAGAATTTCAGAAAGAAATAAGTAGGTAATAGGTGGAAATTGGGCTAAACGTAACATTTGCAAACTGTTGCATTGCTATTAGAAATATACTTTTATTTATTTGTCTCTGTTTCTGTGTACGTATATTTGGGTGTGGCACAGGGATGGAGGTCAGAGGAGAACCCCTGAAGTCAGTTTTCTCCTTCTACTGGCTACCAAGGATTGAACTCAGGATTTCATTCTTGGTGGCAAGCACCTTTATCCAGTGAGTCACCCCGCCAGCCTCTTTTTAGGAAGAGAAACATGGCGGTCTGAGAATGACAGTGGGTGATGAGAATTCTGTGGCAAAGCAGACACCACTAGAATGCAGGAACTAGAGGGGACTGGGGAAGAAGAGCCTGGCGTGGAGGTCCGGCAGAGACAGGCGGGGCCCAGGCTGCCCTGTGCTGGCCTCTGCAGTACACACACATGCTGCCCTTTGGCTCTGCTCTCCTTTGTCACTCTGCTGTACACACACAGGATTTCCTCATAGGCTCGTGTGTGTTCTGATGAAAGAGAAGCCAGAGACACAGTGCAGGACAGTTTCCTCCAGGGTCAGAGGCTGGGAATTATGGATAAGCCAAGACTCTCACTGACTGAGGCACTTGTACCCCTGCTCCTTCCCCACCCGCACTGCGTTTCCATAAGCAAAGTCCTTTTTGCTTGCTTTTGCTTCTGTGGGATAGGGTTTTGCTGTGTGTCCTAGGCTGGCGTCTAAGTCATGGTCACCGTTCTCATTCTCTAGCCTTCCACTACAGGGGTTGTCGGCATGTGTCCCTCTACCCAACTTTTCTTCTTTGTGTCCCTGATGCTTTCCCCAATGTCTGACAGGTAACTATGTTGACACAATTTGTTTTACCTAGAAAAGTAGTTGAGAGTTCTAGGTCCTTTGTATGTCATTATACAATGAACATTTCTACGTTATTAAATTTATTTGACATCTTGACTTATAGATATTATATAACTTAAAATAGTCATACTGTGTGTAATTTATAATATTATATATATGTATACCATATATAATATACTAACTTCTGTCTGTATATGTATATATTTCTCTTTGAATAACTTTGTAAGATCAATTAGAAGAGGTTAAATTTTTAAATTAAAAACAAAATTGTCTTGCAACACAAACAAAGACAACCCACTATGCCAGGGAATCACCGAGGGTGACCATTCTCATGACTTGGACATCTTTTACTCACATTTTGGAGAATAAGCCTTTCCCAAAGCATCTTGACAGACTTTCTCTGCCGAGGAATCTATAGAGATGCAAATGCTGCCCTTGGAAGGTAAAAGGTGGGTGTGCGGGAGTCAGAGGCCAGCTGGTTAAAGATGCCACACGTGTCTGTGAGGACTGGGCACACGCATTAGCTCTCGCCCATTGTGTGTGCTGATTTATAGTATTAGAATGGTCAATTTTGTCCAGTTCACCATTGCATGCCATTCAGAAGGGTTTAGATAAAGATAAAATGACCAACCCCCCCCCCCCTTTTGTCTCCACAGAACCATCCGAGTATGGCTGAAAAGAGACAGCGGCCAGTACTGGCCCAGCATCTACCACACAATGGCCTGTAAGTCATGGACTTTTCCACTTAAGGACCTTGTTTCTGATACCTTAGATGACTTAAATTGCCACTGGATTTCAGAATGGGCGCCTTTGTTACCCAAGACCTCTGACAGGCTATAATAAACCACAGGAAACTCCTTTTATAGAGGCAGTTGGTCTCTCAGCCTAACTGAAACATACCCAAAACTGGAAAAGAAAGGATAAAAACAAAGGGAAGGGGCCATCTTCCTTTGTCATAGTTTGTCCCGCTTAAACTCAGTACTGACGTTATGAACATTATGTTTGCAGTTTCTTAGTGTGTGTAAGTGCTCATGTCTTGGCAGACAAGTGGTGGTTGGAGGAAAACTTGAATCGGTTCCTTTACTTCCACATATGGGTATTGCAGACCAAACTCAGGTTTTCCGGGAGATGCCTCTAAATGCCTTCTCATTGGCCCCAGCGGTGACTTTTTACGCAGTGGTTAGCCGCTGATCCAGTGCTGTAAAAGTCCGGCGTATTCCATATACTGTGGTTTGACCTGTGATCATGACCAGCCTTTCCCTGCTCGTTTCACTGTCCCTATGTGTTGTACAAAGATGGGGACCAAGGAGCAACACTTTGTAAATGGAGCGTCTTCTGAGAAGCCAGGCATGTAGCTCAATTAATTGGTAGAGTCCTTGCTTAGTGTGCTGTAAGCTCAGAGTTCAGTACCCAGCACAGCATAAAACTGTAGCCTATGGCTCCATAGCCAGGTTCAAGGCCAGCCTGGGCTCCATGAGACCCTGTCCTGACCCTCATCACATTGCTGTATTTCTGTCCTACTGTTTTTCTTTAGCTTTCTCAGAGTCAAAGCCATGAAGAAAATGACCGGATGCCACCACCCTAGGCCTAGCGGGAGGTGAATCCTTCTGTCCCAAAGAGCCACAAAGGAGACTGTTAACTGGGAACTACATGCCCAGCTCCTGAGGAGATTCTTGACTTAGAAAGTGTTAAATCTTGGGTCTCACTTCTCCATGATGCCAGGCAGGAGGCGGGGCTGAGGTGGGTGGGGAGCAGGCAGAAGGCTAGTCACATAGGAGCACGTGGAGTGCATAGGCCCTTTTGTAACTACTGAGTGAACACCACAGCTGTGGGCTGTCGAGGCACTGTTCGTTAATGAGGGATTTCCTTGTGAGTGAGGGCTTCCACTCTCAGATGACCCCCTAGGAACAGAAGTGGATTTGTTTTGAGCTTAATGGTTTGGTTACTGAAGGCCATGGTGAAGTTCCTCCCTAAGAGGGCTTATGACAGTTGTCCTAGTCCTGGTGACACTGGTCACAGCTTTTCTGCGCATTCCAGATTATAATATCACTCAGTGAAAATGAAATCCTGCTTAAAGGTAAGTTTGCGGTGGAGTATGGAGCACGTCGAAGACTCCCCGAGAGGCTGCTTACAGTATGCCAGATAGTAGAACCTTCTCGTCACCTATGTCTGCATGTATTGTGGTTGTGTAACCTTGGTTTCTTACACCAAATTCTCCCCTTGAAATCTGAAGCACCCGGTGTCTTAAAGTGCTTACGGAGCCTGCTTAAGCAACAGGCGGCAGGAGGTGATATCCTCTGGGCCTCCTTAGCTACAACAGCCACACAGTAGGCTTCTGCTGGACAGAGACAGCTTCTTACTTGCCAGTGGCTCAGCCACAGATCTGATAGCTGGAAGGAAGCAACGCTCTGGGAACTCAATGCTTTGTCATCATGGCGGGACCCTCTCGGGTGCTGTTGCTGTGCTTTGTCATCATGGTGGGACCCTCTCGGGCGCTGTTGCTGTGTTATTCCTCCCACCCACAACCCTGCTTCCCTCTGTAGTTCATATTTTGGTCATAACAACTCTTGGTTCCTGAACCCTGGTGCTCATGCTCCCTAGAGCCATACTGAGATGCTCATGCCCTGCGTTGGTTGTTAGTCCTGTATCCCACCCACCCCCTAACTATTCTTCTTGCAGTCTTGGGAAGCTATGTTCTAGCCCTCCCTCCTCCAAATATTTTCTGCAACTTTATTTTGAATTAAAAGTAATAAATTCCATCTATTTATTTTGTGTGGAGGTCTAGGGGACAACATGTGGGATTCTGTTCTCCTTCTACCACGTGACAGCAAATGCCTTTAACCATTGAGTCTTCTTGCTAGCCCCTGTTCTGATTGATGGTCGCCCCAACCCTTAGGGCACCAACACCCAAGCGTGGCTGTTAGATCTTGAGCATGTGACCATGGTTCTCTCTGTCCCCATCCATCCTTTACTGGGCTTCACTGGTTCTCCTGAGGTAGTTCCCAGTTAGAGAAGGAAGGGCTGGGAAGAGTAGGCCCTGGGCTCTGCTGGCTAACACCTGCATGCCAAGTGTGCTTCTATATGTGGTTGGCTTGTTTCCAGCTGCTGCTGCTGCATTTTGTTGTTGCTGCGATTATTTGAGACAAGGTGACATTCTCTAGCCTAGCCTGGCCTTGAACTCACAGCAGACCTTCTGTTTTTCCTCTCCATTGCTGGGATCACAGTCACGAGCTTCCATGCACAGCTCAGACACTCTTTAGTGCCTACTCTGCAGTAACACAATAGTGAGAAAATACAGCAAATGATTTATGAAAAAAGTAACTGCTATTTTCAAATGACATTTCTTGCACAAAGAAGTTCAAAATACAAGAAAGAATGTCATTTCTACAAACTATCTGCAGGTTACTGGATTTGAGATGTTTAGTGGCCATCTACCAAGTTCAGCTTTCCTGTGACCAAGGTAACTCTAGGTATTACCCTATGTGGCCAGTCTTGCTCTGTAACCTTACTTCCCTTAGCAAGAGTTACTTTCAGAATCTGCTGTGACTGAGGAAAGATGATGACTCAGTTGCTGTCTTACTTTATGCACCGGGCCTTTTTTCCTTGGCAAACATAATTTGATGATGTCGTTACAACAGCCATTTTATGGATAAGGAAATTGATGCTGAGGACATTTAAGCCGATTGCTTGTGGCTGTAATTCTGATCCACCCCTGCTTATGACTGTAGAACCATGCTGCCTACCAAAAGGATGAGGTGGATCCACAAATGTCTTATGTGCAGGACCCGATGGCAACGTTGAGATTTCATGGACCCGGTGGTCTATGGCAGCCGCTCACTCAGCTCTACACTACAGTACAAAAGCGATAGTGAACAGTGAGAGAGTCTCCTGGGCTCTAGCACCACAGACTGTGGATAGAACCTCAGTGGGTGCAGCTGGCAGTCTGCTCTGAGTTTTACATGTATGATCTCAGACTCGCAGGTGCCTTTTGTATAAATATTGCCATTAATTTGAAAGATGGTCTTGTGTTTCTCCTCTTTCTGTGTGAGTAGTCGACCCACCCACCCGCCGTTGTTTCTAAGCTGTATATTGCTTACCCCAGTAGAAACTTCTTATCCAGGGAAAATAAATAGATAGATAGATAGATAGATAGATAGATAGATAGATAGATAGATAGATAGATAGATAGGCAGGCTGTGGTATTACTATATCCAAACCAAACTAGGGAAGCTTTTTAATTCAAAAACTCTAGGTCTGTGAGATGACTGGGTGGATAACTACATCTCATACGAGCCTGACCACCTGCATTGGGTCTCTGGAGCCCTCAATGGAAAGAGAAAGCTCCTAAAAGTTGTCTTCTGATCTCTACATGTTCATTGTGGCACGTGTGTGCCCTGTATCACTCACACAAGACAACAGCAACAGCAAATGTAGCAAATCTCTAGCATCATAAGATTACTCTGCAGTGACATTTTTACAGAAATGAGGAATTTTACATACTTAGATGGTTTTATGATAATGTCAAGCATCAGAAGAACTGAGCTTTAAAGCCAACATCAAAATTTATCATCACCTGATAAGAAAACAAAACTGGTAACAGTGAGTCTTAAATCATCTCAGCAACTGCTGTTTGTTTTAGTTGTGAGATAGCATATGTGATTTTGTGTGTCTAACAATGTATCTTTGTGGTTATAATTAGCTTTTAGTTCAGACAGCCTAACAATACATGTAGCTGGCCTCAGATTCTCAGAAATTCTCCTACCTGTGCTTCCCGGGTACTGGGATTAAAGTCATGTGCCACTGTTCCTGGTAGAGACTATAATTCTTAAACATAATAATATATTATAATCTCAAACATAAATATAAACGTGTGCAGACTTGAAGCCAATTCAAAGTCATATACATCTGGTTAGTTCTGTATAATGTCAGTGTCTACCTCCACCTACAGAGTCTTAAATGCAACTGAAGTAGTCCTGTGTGTAATCTTACAATTGTCTTTCACTACAATTTTGTGTTATATTTTCTTAGGCAGAGTATGAGCCCAGGGACTGGAGAGATTGCTCAGTCCATAAAGGGTCCACCAAACAAGTAAGAGGACCTGGGTCCCAATCCCCAGAACCCACAAACTGCGCGTCATGCTGATTGCCTGTAATGCCTGCATTGTAGGACGGGATAGGAAAGGTGGTAGAAGCAGGCAGGTCCCTGAAGCTCACTGGCTAGTTAGCCTGGCTGAGCTGGTCAGCTACAGGTCCAGTGAGAGATGCTGTCTAAAAAGAAAGATAGTGATCAAGGAAAGCTACCTAATGGCTGCCTCTGGCACTTGCATACACATAAACTGCTCCCCCCGCCACCCTACCACGTAGGTAGGTAGATAGAGGGGGAAAAAGGAACATAAGCCTATTGGAGTAAGACAACTTCCTTTGAATTTTTTTTTTTTTTCCTGTTTGGCTTTTCCTTTCGGGCTTTGAGACAGTGTTGTCTCTGCATGCAGCCCGGCAGGCACTGGACACTGGACTTACCGTGTGTGTGTGTATGTGTGTGTGTGTGTGTGTGTGTGTGTGTGTGTGTGTGTGTGTATGCATGCAGCCCGGCAGGCACTGGACTTACCGTGTGTGTGTGTGTGTGTGTGTGTGTGTGTGTGTGTGTGTGTGTGTAGGCAGTTTGTGATCTTTCTCCCTCTGCCTTCCCGATGCTCAGTTACCAGCTTGTGCCTCCCAGCCCATCTTTCCCTGACTTTAATTCAAGCCATGCACATCTGGGTTATGTCCCCCTGGCATGCGTTTTCCTGTGTGCTTTTTTCGTTGTTAGTTTAAATTATTTATGCTGAGTGAACCCAAACAGTTCTGTCTCCAAACATTCGGTTTTAGGAATCTCGTTCCGTCCAATTTTCAGAGGACAATTTGGAGTTTTTCTTGTTTGAGAAACATTTTGTTGCCCATGATTCCAGGAAGAGAGATGGGTTGGCCATAGTGGGTGTGTTTGTGGAAGAGCTCGATGCTGTTAACACAGTACAGCTCTGCTCACTACAACGGGTATGTGCTGTTGCAAAGGGGAGTAATATTTTTCCTACTGGGGAAAAAGTAATCCTGTGGTGGGCTTCCTGGCTTGCTCACACATGCCACAGGATGGGAATTCAAATGCCAGTGCCCTTCATTTTTAGAGTCCACTTCATCGTCGGTCTTTCTGGGGAAGGGCGGCAGGGCCGTGTGATGCAGAAGCACTGGTTCCCAGAGGCATCGATGCTACCGTAGAGGAGACTGCATGCTGCCGCGCTTCACCAAGACTCTAAAAGTAACTGTGAGAAGACCTAAGTGTTCCAGTTTAGAATTTAAATCACGAGGAACTTCAGTTATATTTTCAATGTGCAGAATTTATTTTTCATAAAGCATTTTTGTCTATTTTTTTTAACCTAACCCACATACCTTTTCTTAATAACAATGTTCTTTAAACAATGGCTTCCAGTGCTTGGCTTTTCTCACAATGTAGTCTTGGTCTTTTCTGCAGCTCCTTGCTCTGCTATGGCTTACCATCACGACAGCAGGCGGATATTTGTGGGCCAGGATAACGGGGCTGTAATGGTAAGTAGGGTCCATGTATTCAGTATGTCCTGCGTAAGACTACCCCATGCTTATTCATGCTGAGCAGGTTGTTTGTCATGAGCAGTGTCTAATTCATTATAGATATTAGACTGAAAATGGGCTTAATTTGATTAGTGCTTATAAATCAATTTTCACGGATCTCAAAATGCTCTTATGGTAAGAGTCTCAGTGCTTGGGTCACCCACAGAGCACAGCTTTTTTACAGTAGACTAGAGACCTGTATCTTCTGCCACCTTTGACATGGTGGTGGAGAGAATCTCTGTGTACGTGTGTATTTTTGTGTAAGACAGAACTGAGAAGAAGGACCAGCTATTCATCCAGGAGCTCATGTGACCCTGGAGGGAAAGCAGTGTACCTCGAACCACCTTTGGTGAAGGATGGGATATTTAAATTTTCAGTCTGTTATTGACTGGTGCTTTTGAGTTGTGTATACATATCTTTGTTTCCTTAAAAGAAATGTAACTCATATATCATGACGGTCATTGTTCTACGTGTACATTTTCGTGGTCTGTAGTGTAGTATATTCATTAGATCAAGTCAGCAGCACCACTTTAGAATTGCGGAACATGTGCACATCCCCCAGGAAAGCCCAGATCCATCCGCAGTTACTCCCCAGAGCATCTCCCCCAGCTGCCTGTCTCTAACCTACTTTCTCAGAATGTTTATCCTACACATTTTGTCTGAATAGAATCATGATGTATGTGTAGCTTCTTGTGTGTATCTTGAGGGGTCATCCCTGTCGCAGTTTGGATTCGTTACTTCATCTCTTCTTATGGTGGACTAGTATTCTCCTAGGTCGAGCAGTCTCATTCTGTCCACTGGTAAGTTGGGTGGCATTGGGATTATTTCCATGTGGGACTGTTGCAAACATTGCTGTTGTGGCATCGTGGGTAAGTCTCTGTGTGCATCGGCAGTTTTCAGTTTGTTGACTATATAGGAATGGAATTTCTAGGTCATGTCATGGCTTTTGTATTTCAGGAAATCCTTTATCCATTTTTAGTTTTAGTTTTAGTTTTGAGAGACAGAGAGAGACAGAGAGAGAGAGAGAGAGAGAGAACACCATGCTTTCTAGCCCAAGCTATTCCAGAACTCTGCACCTTCATACCTTTACCTCCAAACTACTGATCTTAGAAGCAAATGCCACTGTCCTAGGTTTAGTTTCTAAGTTCTTGCTTAATACTAGATACTAAACTCTAATCAAATACACACTTTTCAAAAATCTCTCCTATCCTACGGATTGTCTTTTCAATCATTTTTAAGTTCTGTAAAGTCCAATTTGTCTTCTTTTCTTCCCTCTCTCTTTACTTGCTTATAATTTGGCTGCAATCTCTATGAAGCTGTTAATTACCAGGTACAAGGTCATTTTTGTTTTCATAGGAATACATTAATCTGTGGCCAGATCACTCCGAATGTGCCTAATCCTGTCAAACAGATTCTTTACGATTGTCTTTTCTTCTAAGAGTTTTGCTTTGAGGGCACAGGTCTGAGTTGGAGGAGGGTATCTTCGCTGGATGGTTCTGAATGGTAGAGGACCCAGGCGTGTCTGAGTCGTGGATAGTGGCCAGGTCATGCCAGGCCTATGGATAAAATTTTATATCTTATTATAAATTTAGTGAGAAGCCATCAAGAGGTTTTAGACAGGCAAATGCTATGATATATTTCACATCCCCTCTGCCTCTTTCAGATAGGATTTTACTACATTGCTCATGCCGACCCTAGAACCTAATGTGTAGCCCCCATTAGCCTCAAACCCACAATCTTCTACCTCACCCTCTAGAGTGATGGGATTATAGGCGCCCCCTATATTCTTGTGTCTGGTTGTATTCTTAAAGGACTAACTCTATGGAGATTGGGTTGGAAGCAACAAAAATGGAAGGGAAATCAAGTTACTATAGCAACCAGGAATCTGGGCTCAAGGCCAGTGGCGTCAGAGTGGACAGAGTGGAGTACTTAACACGCCTCCAGTGGACAGAGTGGAGTGCCTAACATGCCTCCTGGCGTTGTGTTGTAAGCTGAGTTTGAGAGCATGCAGGAGGATGTCAGATGACAGCAGATTTGGTGGTGAACTCAGTGGGCTGTGGTGCCATTTACAGAGGAGAGGAGGGCTGGGGCAGTCATTGGGGAAGGGAGAGAGGAGGTGCTCAGCAGAGAAGGCTGAAATCAAGCTGTAATTAGAAGGCCGCCTGTGTTTATATATACACAGATGTAAGAGCAGGTAATCTTAAAAAGCTAGAAAGAAGATGAGATTGGTAAAGGGAAAGGATAGGCCTGGGTACAAAGACACAAAGGTCATGAAAGAAGAAAAGGGACTGCGGTGACAGAGGGGTGGCAAAATGGTGGAGCAGGGAGAACCATCAAAACACAGTGTGTTGGGAAATGTACTAAAGATTATCTAGTATTTTACATGTTAATTAGAAAACAGATAAGTAAATACATAAGGCAGCCAGCAGGGATCGGAGAGAGCACACTCTCCTTGCCGACAGAAGCCTGGAGCACAGTGATAGGAGAGGGGGCATGAAGGGACAGCCTGGCAGTGGTTAGTGGGGAGGGGCGAGGGGGGCATGCTGGGAGAGCCTGGCAGTGGTTAGTGGGGGGGGGGGGGCGAGGGGGGTATGATGGGAGAGCCTGGCAGTGGTTAGTGTAGCAACGGGGCAAGGATGCCTACACACCGAGTAGCAATGAGTGGCAGAGCTCTGCCTGTCTCTTTCCAAAGATTTTCTAGGGATGTCATGGTGATGCACACGCACCTGTAAGATAAGAAACCCTCAGTGTTAGCTTCAGGCCCCTGCTCCAGGTGGCAGTGTGTAGTCTCCATACATTGTCTGAGGGATTCTTTGAGTCTTGCTTTTGATTGAAGAGCAGGCTGCTGTTACTGCACGTGAAAAGCTGTGGCTCCAGCACAAAGGGACTATGCAGATCTAAGCCTGCGGCTGTCAGCAGTGGATCCCCAGTGGGCCACCACCTTGTCTAGACTCTCATTTACAGTGCTGATGAACTTTGGTACCCAGCAAAGCCAGACGGAGGACCGGAAGTCTTTCTTTCTGTGTGTTTTTCTCACTCTCGGTCAGTGTACAGTTTATAATGTCTGTGTTTCATAGCACCTTAACAATTTGTCAGTGACCAGTAGGATTCCTAGTCAGTGCATACTCTTTTGACTTTCATTTATTCTTTGCATTACAAAAAAGTGTTTGCTTTTTTTCCCCTCCTAGTTGTTTGGAAAATAAGAATATCAAAAGACCCTCCACAATCTCTAAAATTTGTGTTTTAGAGGGTATGTTTATGCACACAACAGGCGTAGTTTCCTCATTAAATTGCTGAGCCCTTCCCATGTCTATTCTGTAAGTCATCAACTCTGTTGATAACAAGTCTTTACTGTTTTGCTCCTTATCTATTGTCTTGAGGGGTTCATTAATTATTTTTGTATAGCCGAAGTGGCAAAATGAACACACTTTTGCAGTTAGAGCATGGCTGGCTTGTGGAGGAAGTACTGGACTCAGGTCTGAAGTGGCCAGCCACCGTTTCTCTGTAGGATTCCGGCTGTTCAAGTCCTCCTTGAAGCAAAGGGGGCCAAGGACAGGCTTGCCGGGCGGCGCGTTCCCAGCCCTCTGCAGCTCATCCTGAGCACTGTGCCCTTGGACCTTGCTTCATTTGTCATTGAGCTCCTGTGGTTTTAAGAACTGTAACTTGTCTTTTTATTGCGTATGCTTGCTTTTAGGAATTTCACGTTTCTGAAGATTTTAATAAAATGAATTTTATCAAGACTTATCCAGGTAATGACACACACTCTGGCACGTGTACACATTTAGATACACACACATAAAGCTAGAATGTCCTCTCCTATGATATAAGGTAGGTTTCCATGTTAACGTTTTCATTTTATTGCACTAGTTATATAAGAGAATGTAATAAGTTATTTACATCCTTTCCTGCTTCCAGGCATTTAAATGTTTGTAAATTGGATTATGGTGCAAGATTTAAGTTCACCATTCTTCTAGTATTAGAAGAAGATGTGCACTGTTTCCAGTATACACGTGTGTGTTTGTGTGTACGTGCACATGTCTGTGAGTGTAATTAATAGTTACGTGTATAAATGTGTGTGCTCTTGACTGTGACAATGACTCTAGATGTTTAATTTTGATGACTTCAACTTAAGACAAATTCCTGTAAGCCCAGTAGCCAGGTCAGCCATGCTATTTTAATGCTCTGCAGTTGTTTTTGCAAGCTGCTTCCTAAGCAAAAGTGCAGCTACATGGGGAGCCCTCTTGCTGGGTTTTCCTAACTCCGCTGCCTTATTGTTTGGTACCAGATTGATAGAAAAGTTCACAGCTTTAAAGCGGCCGTGAATGTTCATTTGCGATGCGTGCCTCTGTTCCCAGGGGATTGCAGTGTGTTGTAACTGAGTTAAAAAGGTGTCCTTTGGAACATCTGTGGCATACACATTTTATAAAATCTGTATTTAAGTTATCAGAGTTCTCTATGTGCTATAAGTTTTGTGGTGGTTTTCAGAGTTTACATTGTAACTTATGACATCTTAACCATGTGGAAGACTGAATAGGGTTTGCTATATTTTTAATTTTGCCCAGAAGGAGAATTTAGAAACTGTGGGTGAAGCAGGGTAAGCATTAACAGGCTTCTCCATCCTGTCCTAAAGAAAACATTGAAAAACTTCAACAACAGAAAGGGTCCAATCCTGTAAGTAAGACAGCTCTCTTCCTGAGAGTCAGCTTGAGGATTTGACCGTGAGCAAGATCTGCCTTGTCTTTACCCCACTTTGACAGCCACGAATTTAGTGGGAAAAAGCGGGTTCAGTCAGATCAAACTCATCTTTCACTTACAAGATTTGCTCTATGAATAAAAGCCACGTCTCTCAGCTTTTGTATCTGAAATTAATAAGCACCCTGAGTTTGTGGAAATGAGAAATACCATTAAATCAGAAAAAAGGGAAACAAAAGCCTCTCAGCCCACAGAAGTCACCCAGTCACCAACTAGGGGTCGCTTTGCTTGAACCTGTGGCCGAGAGCTGGGGCACCTTTGGGGTTTCGGGTCCCCAGGAGCATGTGGTTTGCGTGCATGACAGTTAAACTGACTCTGTGTTCCTCAGGTCTTCTGAACCAGCTGACACAGCTGAGGCAAAGGTCATCTTTTCTCTTGCTTGCCTCTAACTTCATTCATTAGAGCATTTATTAGACACCAACTGTGTGCAAAGTTTTGTGCCAGATGGAGCAGAGTAATGCTACTCTGGGCGGCCTGGAGTCAACTGGAAATATTTCGGAGGCTGAGTTATAGAAAAGCTTCCTCCTTTCTCAGCTACTATGTCAAAGAACTGTACAGATGGTCTGTCTTTACAGATAATAATAAAAGGCTATACACAAAAATTTTTAAAAACTTATTGATGATAATTTGTTTTAAAATGGGTATATCTTATATTAGATAAGTACAAAAGATATTAGCCAGGTATATAAGTTACCTTTCTGGTTGCAGTGACCAAAGACCTAACAAAAGACAAATTAAGAGAGAAAAGAGGGTTTATGTTATCGTAAAGTTTGAGGGTACATCCATCCATCATGGCAGGCAGGGTCGCACATTGCAGAAATCAACAACTACAACCCACCTTTGCTCTGCTGAGAAAATTCCATAATTGTCCCTATGAGAGCATATTAAAGTTGTCAGAACAAAAATTAAAATATTCCTCCAAACATAGGTGGGCAGATAATTAAAAAAAAAATCTCTTTTTTGTTACTGGAATCTTTCTTACGCACGGATGGCTGTTCAGTAGCCCCTGGCTTCTGACAGTCTCCCATTTGAGGTGGTCCAGGGCTTTGGGAAGAGCCTGTGCCAGTACATGGGGGAGTGAGGAGAAGTGATTGTCTGGAACCTTCCGGGGATCATGCTACACACTGTCATGCTGTAGACGCTGAGCCCCAGCTCTCTGAGAGTGGAGAGGTATTCCTTCCTGACGGGAACTGACCCTCCTCCTGTCCCCCTGCAGCCCATCAGAACCGAGTGTCTGCTATCATCTTCAGCCTGGCTGCCGAGTGGGTGATCAGCACTGGCCACGACAAGTGTGTGAGCTGGATGTGCACACGCAGCGGGAACATGCTTGGCCGCCACTTCTTCGCGTCCTGGGCTTCCTGTTTGCAGTATCCTTCAGAGGGCCTGGCCCTTCCTCCCCACCCTGCCTCACCTCACTGCCTAAGTTGGAATTGAATTGTTAGTTGTTCTGAAGACAGGATGACCCCTGTGGATTTATCCTGACATCCAAGTACCCCTGGATCTCCTTTTCTTTGGCATAGAGCACATTTGTGAAAAATAATGACATAAACATATTTTCTGTGGGTGATGTTATTTTTTTATACAAAGTTGTAGAGCCTGGCTAATGCAGGCCCTGCCCTTCATTCCTTTCTTTACAAAATGGAAGACTGCGCCTCACCCTGTGCTTTACAAGTGGGCTGCCAGGAGCGGCATACAGAACTTCCTTTTATGCTTTTTTTTTTTTTTTTAATGTGAAAGGGGGCTTTAATTCTTACAGTACTCTTACAGGTGCCTCATGTTCCCCAGATGAGAACAATCCCCGCGTTAACAGTCCAGCTTTACCCACAGTGCACTTCTGCTCCAGGTGACCCCTGGTTGCTGTATGCACCAGCGCTGACAGGAGATGCGCTGACAGGAGATGCACTGACCGGATGAGGGTGATCAATAGCAGACAGCTCCCTGGGATACTTCTCTCTTACAGTTGAATAGAAGAGCAAAATTCCTTTTCTTTTTTCCCCACCAAAAGTTTTCATTTAAAACATTTGTTATGAACCAACAAGATGGCTCAGCACAGGAGGTCTTTACTACCAGGCCTGACAACTCAAGTTTGATCTCTGGGTCCAAGATGGAAGAGAACCAACTTCTGAATATAGTCCTCTGACCTCTGCATGTGTGTCATGGATGGTACCATGGTTCCCCTCTCCCACAAACAAATGTAAAATTACTTCATTTTTGTTACAAATGAATGCACAACATGAGATATTTAAGATAAAAAATTTAAATGGCACTATACAGTTTAGGCTCAAGAGAGAAGTGCTATATTACATTATATTATTATATTATATGATATGTGAGCTTTTCTGTCATAAGACCTCTCATAGTGGCTTTGCAGAACATGGCACAAAATCACAGCCATGGCCTGGCTTGTAGTTCTCCTGACCTGTGCTATAGAACACTAGCCATCATTCTATTGTTTTCTGTCCAGTGCTGGTGTCATACAAGTGTCTTGGTTACAGAGTGAGCGAGGAATGAATTGCTGATGATAATTAATATCCTTTAAGCTGGCTGCCACAACACATAGCTGATGTCTGCATTATGGAACTACCCACTGAAAGTAAAGTAAGCCATTGTCGGCATTTCAAGTTGGATCTAGGCAAAAAGGACGATAAGTCCATGTCCCGTACTTGCTGTCAGTATGACATCATTTTTATAGACATTTCATGAAACAACATCTTGTTCTAGTGTGTATGTCTGTGCGTGTACACGCACACACACAGTCTTCAGTATTTAGCAATTTTAATGGTTTCTTACGACTTGACTGTAACTGCCTGTGTGTCGTCTCTGCTGGCTCTCATGATTTTTCTTGCTGGTTCCTATGATACTGCCCTTGATGTAACAACTGTTGGATGGATCCTAGCTTTCCTTATGAATCTGATGCTTGCTTTTTCTTTCAGTGTATACCTACCACCTAATCGTCATTGCTCACTGCCTGTCACATGGTGATTCCAGGTTTGCGGTCTGTGGCTGGCTTTGCTTGCTGTGTGTGAGTGTGTTGAGATGGGTCCTGTTACCTTCCCTTGACTGCTTCTCCTCAGGTATGATCTGGATACTCAGCATGCCTTTGTTGGTGATTACTCGGGACAGATCACCCTGCTGAAGCTGGAGCAGAACACCTGTTCAGTTATCACGACCCTCAAGGGACATGAAGGTAGGCTTAGGTCATGAGTTTTTCACCTAGGTCAGGCATCCAAATTCAGTCCTCAGCTCTGTGGGTTTGGGAGTGGTCTACTCCTGTGATCTGCCATATTTCAGTTTGAGTTCTGTGTGCTGGGATTGAAAAGAAAACTGAGGGTCAGATCAGTTACATACATCAGAAATCCTGTCTAAATTGTTCGTGTGGATGCTTTGTATTGCTTACCTTGTTTACTGATAGATAGATAGATAGATAGATAGATAGATAGATAGATAGATAGATAGATAAATAGATAGATAGATTGATTGATTGATTTTTTTTTTAAAGATTTATTTATTTATTATATGTAAGTACACTGTAGCTGTCTTCAGACACCCCAGCAGAGGGCATCAGATCTCATTATGGATGGTTGTGAGCCACCATGTGGTTGCTGGGATTTGAACTCAGGACCTTCGGGAGAGCAGTCAGTGCTCTTACCCGCTGAGCCATCTCTCCAGCCCCCTGATTTTTTTTGATGGTAACTCAGGCTGACCCGAAACTTAGCTTGCAGCACAGGCTGGCCTCAATTCATAACAATCCTCCTCCATCAGCCTCCTAAGTGCAGGAATTACAGTGTTGAGCCACCATACCCAATAACCTTTAAACTTACTGTTTCCATAAGAACTTTTTTTGGGAAGGGTGGGTGCAGTGCTGGTTTTGGTCCCAGGGCCTGGTTCATGCCAAGTGAGAACTCTACCTCTAACCAATGCCTCCATCCCAGACCATTTCTTTTAAACAGACCTGTGGAAGAGTTCTCACTACTGCTGTTCTGATTTTGTTAGTTTCTAGACTGGTGCCATTAGAGAAACTCCGTGGGCTGATGGTCAGCCTTACACTTGGTCACTGTGCTCTGGGTTGGGACTAGATTCACGCTGTTGTATGGCAGCGGGTCTCTGGAGGAATGTGAGGTTCCATTGGCTTAGTTGGGTTAACCTTTTGTGTACATGTGAGCAATGGGTTCATTTCACTGACCACTGAGCTGAACTGCAGTATGGTTTTCATAGAGACTGTTGGATCCCATTTCTATGTGAGTCACAGATTGGAAGTTGGGGTTCTGTAGACTGAAGAGTTGAAGATTTGTTGAGAGGATGAATAGTGTATCTGTCTAAGATGGTGCTTGTCCTTAGGCTTTTGAGAATATCACACACTTTAGTTAAATTGTTTAGATGAAATAGACTGTCGACCATCAGAGACTCTGGGGGAAAGGGAAATGCACAATGCTTTGGGAAGAATCTAGAAACTCTGTTACAGAGAAGCAAGGTTCCCCATGTAGGCCCCTCCCAAGCATGGCAAATTCTCTCTTGACCTCAAGACCTTTCAGGGTCTCTGAGCTGCTGATGGCAGAATGGCTGCTAAAACTGCTTAGTGGTTTTCAGCGTCAGCGTATTTGTCTGTTGTTTAGGCTGCTGACTGACACACGAGGGCCATTGGATTCAACAGAATTCACAGGAAAAAAAATGGGCCACTGAGCTTGCTTTGCCAACTACTTTTTGTTTTGTCTTTGGCCTTTATTCTGTTTTGAGAAAGTTTATGTGAGAAACTGGCTTTTCTTGCTTGTGAATGTGACCTCTTTACTTTCTGTATACCTCCAGGAGAATCACTAGCCTGTGTCACTGGCTTAGTCTTACTGTTTGTTAGCAGCTGTTGCCTAGATCAGCAGTAACAACTGAAGACACCCCAGCAAGAGAAACCATTACAAACAGAAGATTTCCCTTAGGACATTCAATTCAATAAGTTAGCAGTGTGGGAAATGTAAGGGCTGAGTCTTCCTTCCTTCCTTCCTTCCTTCCTTCCTTCCTTCCTTCCTTCCTTCCTTCCTTCCTTCCTTCCTTCCTTCCTTCTTGAACTTCTTTGGCAAATTTACTTGGTAAACCTTTTTTTCCCTTGAGGCACTAATTTTCACAGATAAAATCATCTTAGGGTAAGTGTCTATAAAGGTCAGGAGTAACCTAGATTTGTATCTTGTATAAAATGTGCATGACAAACTCTACGTGTTTATTCATGACATAGTGGGGTTTTTTCTCTTCAGAAGTTTTGTGAACTAATGTTTTATATCTAGCTACTTTATAAATTATTGGTGCAGAACAAGGAAAAACTTTAAAGGCCTTTGTATTCAGAGCTGTGTGCTCAGAAATCCTCAACTTCCCAGTTTGGATAATGGATTTACAGTGTGTTCTCCATGACTCATGAGATCGTGGTTTGAATGACCCTCTGTATGCCAAAATAGATGTTTTTCTCAAAGGCTCAGCTGATACTTGGGCTTCCCACAGTTTCCTAAGCCTGTGAGTCCTGACACCGAGTCATGTTTGACCCCTTTCTCACATCCCTAGGTAGTATCGCCTGCCTTTGGTGGGACCCTATCCAACGGTTACTCTTCTCGGGAGCATCTGACAACAGTGTCATCATGTGGGACATCGGGGGACGGAAAGGCCGGACACTCCTCCTCCAGGGCCACCAGTATGTCACCATTTGGTGTGGGGGTCGGAGGCAGGAGGGGAGGGCACTGGTACTCTGTCCTGTCGTGTAAGACAGCAGCCTAATTGGGCTGAATTTACTTTAACTGCTTTTGTCAATCCTGAGTAAAAAGAAAATGGAGTGTAAGATGTTCTCCCTTCTTAGTCTGAAGAGGTCACCCCTCTTCTCTCCCCGTGAGTAGCTGCATGGATTAGAGTCTGGACTTGAAAACTTTGACCACGGCAGATTGTGTGTACTAAAGTACTGGGCTCCTCCTGCACCGGAGGCATGAGCATGTTTTTAAACCCTAAGATGTATTTCATCAAAAAGTAATGTGTGTATCAGCAGCTGTAGTCACTTAAGCTCTGCCACTGTGACACGTAGGGCGTGCCTTCTAGCCTTTTAGGGTGTGTCTTCTAGCCTTTGAAAAGAAGCACCTCCTTTACCCCCTCACTCCTTTTTCTTTCTTCCTTGTTGCTGGTCAGACCATAGCTGTTTACTGTAATTAGAATCAAGTTGAAATTTAGCCAGGAAAAAACTAGATGCCAAAGTTAACAGGTCAGGAGATTACTTGCCTGGCATCCAGGTCTGAGAACCTTCGGGAAGAGGGCAGAGTTCTACCCATGTGTGCACGTGCGTCACCTGTGGCTGTGTGTGCAGGTGGCTGTTCATGGTCCTTATGATCTGACAACTTCTTTATAGGAACTGAGTTTCAGGAAGAGTGATATTACGTTTGGGTTTTGAATAAGTAAATAAATTGTATTAAAGAGAGATTGTGGTGATGGACACACGTGTCTATAGTTTTTTTACCCTCTCCAACTTGTTTAGGTGCCAGATCCAGAAGGAGTGGCGTTATTATTTATTTATGTCTATCCATGTAGAGAACATGGGTTAAAGCATGCTGGGTAAGGTTCATCATCAGTCCTTGTCACCATACCAAATAAACGGTGATACAGCAGCAGCCAGTAATAGAAGGAAGGCAGAGTGCCAAGCCCAGGGACGAGCTTCTGGTTTTTCTGTGTTGACGTGTGACCTGGGTACCATTTACAGTGACAGGGTGCAGTCACTGTGCTACCTGCAGCTCACGAGGCAGCTTGTCTCCTGCTCGGCAGATGGTGGCATTGCGGTGTGGAACATGGATGTTAGCAGAGAAGAGGTAAGAAGCAAGATCTTGGTGGGTGGGCAGGTGGGTGGGCGGGTCAGAGGAGAGACCATTCTGGCTTTTCAGTTTTCCACCTTGCAGGCTGGAAGGTGGCTGAGGTGTGAATAGACCCCGGCTTTCCCACTGCTCCGCCTACGGATTATTGTCTAACAAAATTCAGCCTGTCTTTTAAGCTTTTTAAAATTAAATTATTTTACTTGTATGTGTGCATGTATGTACACATATATATAAATATGATATATATGTATTGTGTTCATGTATATATGCATGGGTGCAGGTTTCATGTGCATATGAAGGCCAGAGGTCAAAACTGGGTGCCTTTTCCTCTTGCTTTCCATCTTGGTGTTTGAGACACCAAGTCTGGTGCTCACTGATTTGACTAGACTTAGACTGGCTGGCCAGCAAGCCCCATGGGCTTACCCATCTCCAGCTTTCCAGAACTGGGGATCACAGGCGTATACCACCATGTCTGGCTGTTTGTGTAGAGCCTGAGATATGAGCTTATAGGGCAGCACTTTGCTGGCTCAGCCATCTTTCCAGCCTTCTCTGCTGTGCCGTATTCTGTACTGAGTAAGAGTTTCTGGCATTGATGAGCAATCTGAACAGATGGACAGCATTCAGGTTGAACATCAGCTTGGAATACTCTTTGCAACCATCAGCCTTCTAGTTGATCCATGGATCTGGACTCCTGGAGGCCTTCCAGAGTCTTCATGTAGCTCCAGAGCTTTGCAGCTTGGAAGTCCTGAGAAGGATGTCACGGCATACATAGTCATGCAGTTGCTGTCATGGGGAAATGCACCTCTGTTCTCTGCTTTTATTTTGCATTGTGCTGTCTTCCACTGAGTCCAAACATATATTTTTCTTTAAAGGCAATCTGATTTTTAAATTTCTTTGAGCCACTAACTAGTGTGGATAAGTCTAGATAAGTGTTTTAATCTCTGAATATCTATTTCCTTTTCTATAAAGTGAAATCATGGCTTGAGAGGATGTCTTAAGCGCCTCCGTTTTGTTAGTCTAACGTCTGCTCCTTTGAGTGACACCACAGTGACTCTGCTTGACCTTGTCATCATGAGGTTCTTCAATTATTCATCCCATGCAAATTTCTGAAAATAGATTCTGGTAGAGGGATAGGCTTTTTATAGCTGTCATCAGATGATTTCCAGGCAGGATCTCCTGCTCATCCCTGCTGGCACCTGTGAGGTCTGTCTTTGCTCAGTGACACCTAGGCTTGTAATGGTGATAGCGGAAGTGGATCTAAAGAAGGATGATGGATGGTAAAGACAGGTCCAGTCCAGAAGCATTGTCAGGCACATACAGGGTGGCCATACCGTCTGTATCTTAGAGGAAAACACACGGTAAATGATTTGGTGTTAGGTGTGTGTGTGTGTGTGTGTGTGTGTGTGTGTGTGTGTGAGTGTGTGTGCGCGCGCATGTGCGCGCGCACGCATGCACACACACGCACGCACACACACACACATGCTCATTCAAATGCATATGTGGAGGCCAAAGTATGACATCAAGTGCCCTGATCTATCCTCTTTGCTTTATCCCTTGAGAATAGTCTCTCACTGAACCTAGAATTTACAGATTTTGGTAAGGCTGGCTGGACAGCAAGTCCAAGCAATCCTGTCTCTGTCTTGACCACCCCTCAGTAGAGCTCTAGGTGTGTAACTATGTCTGGCATTTATAAGAAGGCGGTGGATCTGAACTCAGGTCTTCATGCTTCTACTGCAAGCCTCCTGCCCACTTATGCTGAATGAGTTTTGTTTTCTTTTTCTTTTCTTTCTTTTTTTGATTCTGCATTATAACGTGTTATATGGTGTTGCATTTATTCTCTGTACTGTCCTGTAGTCGTTGTGTGGTTTAGTGTGCCCTTTGTGTCATTGCAGTGGGTACTGTGTTAATCCAAAGTCGATCCGTAAGTTTCTGTTCATGGCTCTGCTTTGTGTTGCTTCATAATATCTACGATTCTTACTGAATAAACTTTAGTTTTTAATATGTCCCATAAGTACTAATCAGGGGGTTCAGTGTATAGGAAACAGCTTTCAGCTTCTTACCCACAAGAAACTTGCCATCCATCAAGAAACCAGACGGCTCCATAAGTGATCAAATGTGCTGCCTAATTCAGAGGTATATTAACTGCCAGGTTTCCTGGCAGCTTTGTGTGGCAAGCCAAACAGGAAACTCTGGTTACATGGCCGCTGATTAACTTCTGGTTTTTATACATTTAAAAAATCTTTTGGTAAGGACGCACCACATCCTTAGTTCCAGCTCTTTATCACTGCATGATAGGGCTCTCCTTGCAAAGGTCTGCTAGGACTGTGTTCTGTGTTCCTCCTCCTCTAGCTATACACCGGGAACAGATGGTGTGCCACTGGGTTCTTGCTCCTGGGTCCTGAGTCCATCATTCCCCAGTCTTCCTCTGAGAGGGCAGAGATGTGAGAGGGAGGATGCCCTTCCTGCATAGCCAGGCTGTCAGGATTCTCTAGGGGTTTTAACCACACTGCTTTCACCCCACCTTTGTACATTCTTTCAGAAAGTGGGAGCAGCACTCTTCCTTCAGATTACATAACGGTGAACTGTAATTGTGCGTGTAGGAAAAGAAAAATATAGTCCTGTCTATCAAGGCGCTTCCTGTGTGACAGAAATGACTTCCTGTTAGTCACCTCTCTAACGGAGTGGGGAGCAAATTATATCAAGAGGCATTATTTTTAGTAGATACTAATTTTTCCTATCTAGGGAAATGTAATGCAAAGGTGAACAACCCGCCCGCTGCGAGGTCTGACCCTGTCAGGGATCTGTACAGTGTCCAGGTCTTCCTTAGCCAGTGGCCAGAGGATAAAGGGTGGTTCTCCAGCTCCACACTGATCACCTGGAGTGTATCTGGATTTTTTCCAGCCCACCGGGACTATGATCCCCCTCTCACAGTAGAGTGTATTTGCTTCCCTGACAGACTGTAATTAGGGCTGTTCCTTTTGGGAAGTAAGAAGTATGAATGAACAAGTTACAGAGAATGTTTAAGCAAGCAGACTTCAGAATGTAGGATACTATACTTATCCATCAGTACAGTATCAGTTAGTGGCAGTAATAAAGTGGGATTATTAATGTATCCCCTCTGCTCAGATTAGACAGATGAACAGGATGTAGGAAAGAGATAGAAGTCAGTGCTTAGTTAATATCCCCTTTTCTGGGCTGAGCGTGTTGCTGAGTGGTAGAGCACTTGCCTAGTGTGAACGGTCAGGCCCTGGTTCACCATCCCCTCTTGGTGCTCTCTTTCTGAAGACAGGGTCTCATGGAACCCACACCAGCCTGGGACTCTGCATGTGGCCTGAGCATGGCCTTGGCCTCCTGGTCTTCCTTGGCTTCACTGCCTGAGCGATGACATTGTGTATAGGCCCCACACCCCTGGGGATCAAACCCAGGACTTTCTTCACCCTGGGCAAGCAGTCAGCAGCTGAGCTTTGTCCTCAGCTCTGCTTTGCTCTCCTCAGCACAAACAACCCCTGTTATCCATAGACAACACTCACAGAGCCAAATGGCTTGTACTAACTTAGGGCTTAACACCAACTTCTGAGTATTAACAAAATAAAATTATGAATTTTCTTATTTTAAAACTTGTTCCAAAACACATGCCTATTAAAAGCATATTTTTTTCTTCCCTTGAGCTTTTCTGTCCTCTAGTTCAGCACAGTGATAACCTGTCTTCTTCACCATGGCTCTTTGAGGCCAGAGCTCAGTTGTCACTTCCCAGTCCCGAGGTTTGAGACCCCATGTCATAAAGGGAATAGATCCCTTTTTCAGAGGCTGTGGGGAACATGGTGGACTTTCAGGAGAGAGAGACCAGCCTTTTGGATTTCCTGTGGTCCTCAGCTTCTGTCTGACTGTGGACAGTTGCTCCAGGCTGTAAGCCACAATTCCTTTGCCTGAATAATGGCGGTAGTGGTGTTCTAGAACCTCATGCGTGCTGCACAGATTCGGTGCATTTAAGCACATGAAGCGCTGTGAACTGCTGGGACTTATGGCTCCTTTGAACATCAGGCATTGTTGAGAGCACTTACGCATTAATATCCTCTTAGTCTTCCAGCTGTACAGGGAGTGTACCAGATGAGGAAACGGGGGACAGAGCTATGAAATGGGAAGCTAGGGTTGGCACGTTTGGGATCTGACCCCGAGCTGAGCTATTGGAACCATTCTTCTCACTTTAAGAAAGAAACGGAGAACTCAAATTGAGTCACTTGGAAGCACACTCAGATGACTGGGAATCTGTTGGCAGGTTGCTTGACTGTCACGTGAAAGGAATGTCCAGGTAACTAAGCAGACCTCTTCAAATGCTGAGCCTTCCTAAGGGATGGCATTTTGAGGAAAATGTCTGAACTGGACCTGCCTCCCTCATGCCTACATGCCAGTGTTTAACTCTAAGATTGAGTGAGGCTAGCCTGTTCTAGAGAGCTAGTTACAGGATAGCCAGGGCTACACAGAGAAAGCCTGACTTGAAAAAGAGAGGAAAGGAGGGAGAGGCGATACTTTTATCATGAATAGCCAAATTGGCAGTTTGTGGCTCAGGAGAATGACAGTTCAGCAGCACGGTGTTTGTCTGTGAAATGAAGCAAGTTTCTGGATGACCAGTTGAAGGTCTCCCATCAACGCTCTTTCCTCACTCAGCCCTTCACTAAGGTTCAACACTGACTTCCCTGTAGCTGTCACGGGCATTCGCCTTGCTGTAACAGTTCTCTGACACACAGGTCTCACTGGATTTGAAGATAGCTGTACTGATAAAGCCGACACTAACTGCACCCACAACTGCAGGACCCACACTTGACTTATACTAGACCTGCGTGTCTCCCTTCATCTTAAATGCTGTTCCTTCCAGAGGAACGCTGTCCCCAAGCAGTGTCCCCAAATCTTAACCACACTGCTACCACCTGTGCTGGTCATGCAGACAGAAGTTCTTCCATGTCTGTGTCCGGGCGAGGCTCTCCCTCACATCTGTCTATCATTCTCCTTCCCTCTCATTCCCAGTGTCTAGACACTGTTCTCTGTCAGCTGCCTCAGGGGATTTGTGCGTGCCCTCCCCTTCCTAAAGGCTGTTGTATATAGAAACATGTTAGTGGTGTGTCTAAAATAAGAACTGGGAGGCCCAAAGTTTTGAAGAAGTAGGAAGAAAGATGTAAAAGGCAACCTGAGTGAGGTCACCTTTCTCTAGGGTGTCGCTGTCACCATCGCCATCGCTGTCACTCTGAGCAGCTGATGTGGCTCAGGACCTGTGGTGCTGTTACCCTCTCCTCTTCAAATGTCTTTTTCTGGAGTGGTAACATTAGGATCAAGACAATGGTTTTCTATTCCATGATCTCTGGATTCACTTACAGAAAATAGTTATCACTACCATTCTTACTATACTCCTGTACCATCAAGTGCTTAAACCCTTTAAAAAGTTTGTCTTGGAAGCAAGTATACTCTCTCTCTTTCTCTCTCTCTGTTTGTTTAGAGAAGTATCTGTTACATAATAAGTACCTTTGATACTTGGATTTCCGTTTCAACAAAAATGCACTGAGAAGGGCCATGTGGCAGGTGGCAGTATATGAAAATGACACACTCGTTGGTCAGTGTGGGGGAAGGGAGCAGCAAAGCTCACTGCTCAGTGGTAGGAGGAGTGGACCTGCTCCCGGGGAATGGGCAGAATAGGGGGGAGGTGTGAGTCTGTCTGCCGTGATCCCAAATAGAACAATGAAAAGTTGGTTTTGTTGCTCTGTCTTACAGTGGTCCTGCAAACATTTCTAAGAGGTAGTTCAGGTTAAACAAGAAATGGGTTTTGCTGGGCAGTGGTGGCGCATGCCTTTAGTCCCAGCCCTTGGGAAGCAGAGGCAGGTGGATTTCTGAGTTCGAGGCCAGCCTGGTCTACACAGTGAGTTCCAGGATAGCCAGGGCTATACAGAAAACCAAAAAAAAAAAAAAAAAAAGGGAGAGAGAGAAATGGGTTTTGATTTGAGTGGATATAGATTTCAGATAACTTTAGCACAAAGAAATCTATAAGATATATTAAAGATTCTAATTATTCTCTTACAAATTATAGAACTCTATAAGCACTGCATAAATTGTCAGTTACTCAAAATACAAGCATGAGTCTGGGATGGTGGTGCATACCTGTAACTGTAGCATGTGAGAGGCTGAGGCAGGAGGGTTGCTACAAGTTTCAGGCCAGCCAGACTATATAGTGAGGTGTCTTCTAAAAGTAACCAACCATATAAAAACAACAACAGAAAATCTAATCACCACAGTGTTGATCATGGGAACCTCAGCTAAAATACATTGTGGAATTCAAAAGAAACATCAACTCCACAATGTTTTAGAACTCTGTATTAATGTCTGCAAGGCTAGTGTAAACATATAGATGTCGGCTTTGCTTCCCTGCTGCCCCCAGGCTCCTCCGTGGTTAGAAAGCGATTCCTGTCAGAAGTGTGAGCAGCCCTTCTTCTGGAATATAAAGCAGATGTGGGACACAAAGACCCTGGGACTGAGGCAGGTGAGTAGCCAGGGTTTACTCCTTCTGGAAGAATTTCGTATCTCATTATTTTTATCATTAATTCAAATTTTTAGAAAATCATACTTTTTTCTTACAAATGTGGTTACTTCTCTATGGTTTTGTATCACTGCCATGTGACTGACAGTGAGCGCGGCCTGTCCTGGGCCCGGGGGACCTCTTCCCTCACCGGTGGCTCCACGCTTGTCCTGCGTTGGAAAACTCCGAGTGACTGAAGAGGCTGCAGAATCCCCTGTTAAGCTGCGGAACCTGCTTGCACCTAGGGCTGTTACCTATTAAAGTCAATGTTTCATAGTAGCCGAGAATAAAAACAGAATAATGAGGAAATTTAGTGATTTGCCTTAAGCCGTTAGTAACAAGTGACGGCCCTCCCCGGGGTGCTTTCTGTCCCCGCGCTCATTCTGAGTTGGGCCTCTATAATACACCTGGACCATTTTCCTTAAGACTTTCTCAAATCTCTTAATTTTTTTTTTTTTTAACTGAAAGATTTGCCCTCAGTAGCCTCTTTCTGATTTACTGATAGCACTCGGTACTCATTCAATGCTGTCTTGCTGTGAAGTGCATCTGGCTGAGCATGAGTTGGGGGCTAAGTAAGAGTGTGGTGGTTGTTCACTGTTGATAAGGGATTAGCCTATCATTCGTGTGTGTTACTAGCTTCTTTGCTTTCACTCAAAGAACTGCTCCTCAGTGAAGCCCCATCCAGACTGGCAGCCAATGCTGGGCTTCTTTTATTCCTTGTTACCCTGAAATAGCTGATTCTGTGTGATACTTGCGAGCAGTGAACAGCACGTTATAGTTGGTGAAATATTCCTTCTAAAGAAAACAACAAAGAATGAATTTTACTCTTATGCATTAATAATTAATAGGAGAGAAAAAGAAACACATGGATGGATGGATGGATGGATGGATGGATGGATGGATGGATAGTTATAGTCACTAAAGGGTTAGTGGTTAAAGTCTGTCATCCTCAGTAGTAATAATTGGAGTGTTCTGGAAAGTTCTGGAGCTTATTTCCTAAATCAGAGCTTGAAAAGACAAAAGAACATTATTCCTCCATGAAGACTATTTAAAACTTACTTTAAATCTCTTCTTTGAAGGAGGGATAGTTTTTTCTTGCCAGAATCTCCAGCGACTGGGTTCCTAAAAGTTAGGTTTGAATACTGCTGCTCTTTGTGGACTAGTGTGGAATAACAGACACAGCTGTTGCCCCAGAACAAGGACGTTTTGTATTTGGAGACCCTTGCCTATGGGGAATCGCGTGTCCCAAGTGTCAGTGATGACGCAGTGGATGTTAGAGTGTACCAGGCATGTTCTCCCTGCTTCTGCATGAACCAAGCTAACTCCTGTCTCCCCCGCCACCCCGAAGCATCACTGCAGGAAGTGTGGGCAGGCCGTCTGTGGGAAGTGCAGCAGCAAGCGGTCCAGTTATCCCATCATGGGCTTCGAGTTCCAGGTTCGAGTTTGTGATTCCTGTTACGACTCCATCAAAGATGAAGAGTGAGTACCTGCTGATCTTCGTCTTACTGTATTCTGCCCTCTCTGTCTGACAGGCATCTAAATATGGGGAGCCTGAGAAGGTTCTAGATAGATTTCTACCCATATGCTTATCTCTTTGGAATGTTTCTTGAAATGTTCATTTGTTTGTTTTTAATTACATTTATTCGTGGGTGCGCTGGGCGTGTGTGTGTCACAGCTTGGGTATGGAGGTTCAAAGACAACCACCATATGGTTCTTAAGGATCAGACTGGTGGAAAAGTGCCTTACCTTGATGAGCCATCTTGTCAATCCACATGAACCATTTTTGAAGAGAAATTCCTGTCCTAGCTTTGTGACACTTTGGGCCACTACTGTTTATCTCAAGCTGCTTCACTGGCTGGGACAGATTTTATTCCGAGTACCAGTGAGGGCCGCTAGGAGTGGTCCTGCAGCTGACAGCCCCATCCCACAGGGCTCTGCAGAGATGTATCCCTGTGTAAGTGGGCAGCAGCAATTGAGCTGGCTGATTTTTGTCCACTCATGCCAACTTGGTTACGGGGAAGACTGGAAAGACCTGTGCTCTTTCTTCAGATAGTCTTAGATAACTTCATCAGACATTTCCTGATGTGGGCAGACCCTATAGGAGAAAATCACTGCTATTTTTCCATTCACCTGAGCCATGTGTCTCCACCCACGATGGGCAGGGAACTAATGGAGCGAGTGCTGCACCGTGGCTCCGGTGTGGCAGGTGCTCCTGGCACCATTTACTAATGAGCGTAGCTCATGATCTCCTCCAGCGCTGTTCTTCCTTAGTGCTATAGGTGCATGTTTTCATGTTTGTGTACCCGTCTTCCCAGTGAAAATAATACGTTATTTTTATGCTGAGCAACTTAACCTTTTTGAGGTCTTGGCTTTGGGACCAAAGCCTCTACTGTTGAAACCTTTGTACAGCCTTGTTATTATCTTGCTTTCTGTACCCCTTTAATTATAAAACCATTGCTATATTTTTAGAAGATAATGTTACCCCACTATTGTGTGTAAGCCACCTACATTGCTAAAGGGTTGCTTCTCTCTTAGGCCTGGGTACAGTCGGGACGTTTCAACTGTCTTTCTCTTTGTTAGCCGGACTTCTCTAGCAACATTTCATGAAGGAAAGCATAACATTTCCCATATGTCCATGGACATTGCGAGGGGACTGATGGTGACCTGTGGGACAGATCGTGTTGTAAAGGTAAGCTGGCCTGTTAGTGTATCAACTGGCATAGAGCTATCCTCAAGCTATGAATGGGCTTCAAGGCATTTCTAATACCATTGCGATTTGCCTTTGCTTTTTATAATCAACTAATTGCCTGTTCAAAACCCTGAATGACAAAGCACAGATTTGTGATTTCCGAACCCTGATGGGGACTCACTGTGGGTGTTTGGTCATGGTAGTGAGGGCTAGGTTTCTCTTGGACCCTGTGGCTTCTGAGCTGGCCTGAGGGTTTCCCCACCCATCCGTTTTGAGTCACTATTAGTCTATAGCCTTTCCTTTCTTCTTGGCATCCTTTACAGCCTATCCTACTTGTGAGGAATAATCACATTTTTTAATTAAATCCTTAGATCACAAACAGAAGTTGAAAGTAAATGTTTTATACTTAGTTGAATTGTGAAACAAATAGTTTATATTCTTATACATTATAATAAAACATTGTTTTCAGGATTCAAAATGCTACCTAGAAGTGTTTTGTTGTTGTTGTTTAGGGGTGTGTGTTTTGTTTTCAATGTAGTTAGTAAACTACGTTGCTTTATTTGTATATAAGTCCTAAGGAGGTTTTCTAGCCAAAAAGGACAAAACTGTCAGTCCTGAGTGTTGGTAAGTGTTCCTTCTCCATGTGCCTTCCTTGTAGATATGGGATATGACTCCTGTGGTGGGCTGCAGCCTGGCGACTGGATTTTCTCCACACTGATCCCGGAGCTGGGTGATGTCTGCTACACGTTCCGCACAGCAGCCTCCATGAACGGAGACCCTTCATGTAGCTCAACAGCCACTGTCGTGTAAATGGACAGTAGCCACCTAAAAAAGCAAATCAATATTTTTAAAAAGAAAAAAATATATATACAGGTGTGTTTTAGGGTATTTGTGGAAATTATCCGCGAAGACTAACACCTAAAAGGTCTGTCCACAGCGCTCTCCCAGGGATGGAAATTCCTCAGCCAAACTGCCTCATGAACATTGAACCAGTGGGAAGGGGGGAACAGCCTGTGGGAAGGGGGGGAACAGCCGGCAAGTGAAGGGTTTAGAAGGAAAAGTTTTGAACAAAAAGGTTAGTGCTTAGAACTTCTTTTTTTTGTTTGTTTGTTTTTTTTCAGGACAGGGTTTCTCTGTGTAGCCCTGGCTGTCCTGGAACTCCCTCTGTAGACCAGGCTGGTCTCGAACTCAGAAATCCACCTGCCTCTGCCTCCCAAGTGCTGGGATTAAAGGCGTGTGCCACCACCGCCCGGCGCTTAGAACTTCTGAAATGCAAACCCATGAGCACACATGGAGTCTACTGAGAGGGTCCTTGAGGCCCCTGAGAGCACCCCGATATGTAATCAGGGGCTGGGGAAGAGCTGTCTGTCTTCAGGGGAGGTGGCCAGACGTAAGAACCCTAAGCTTGCCATACAAATATTCTCTCCACCAAGTTGCTGATCAGCTTCCACAAGGTACCTGCTCTGTCAGGTCCTGTCCTAACGTGCTCTTGGGTTAGGCTCACTGCGGTTGTTTCTGTCCCAGCCTGTGTCCCATGGGTGAACCTTTACAGCTGTCACATAACAAGACAGCACACAGTGATCTTTCTCACAAACCTGCTCGGTAGACAAAGCTTTCTTTTATGGTGCTGCTGTGCAAGCCTCCTGACAGTTTTTCCTTTGTAGCTAGTCATGACCCATGGCAGACCCAGCTCCCACCACGGTGGTGCTGGGTGCCAGCAGCCGCTCCATGGAGCAGCCTAGGCTTGCACATTTGTTTGCAGGCCCAAGACAAGCCCTTGGGATACAGTGGCAATTTATGCCCCTCAGAAGAAGTACTCTGGAGCTTTCATATTATCTTGTAGCTGTGACCAGTGTTACTCGTGCCATAGGAAGAAATTGGTGGCTCATTGCTGAAATTATCAGTCAGGTCTTGTACAGTAATCCCTCATTTGTAAATCACTTTCCTAACATTTAGAAAGGCTGTTGTATGGAGTGCGTTGGCCAGTTTTGACCAGATTGCCAGGAGACGTTGACGTATGTTTGTGCTGACAGAAAGTAGCACATGAACTCTTCCGGTAGACTCATGAGCCTCCTGCTGTCCAGTAGGAGAGGGCCGACTGCTTTAGAGGAGAAAGAATGAATACCCACAGCGTCCATGGGACTCTTGCTAATGGGTATTGATTTAAAATCGCACTGCGGCACCGTGTTGGATGACATGAAGATCAGGGCCATTCTGCCAGATCAGACTAAGGCTTTATCACTTTATCAACATGGCTTACAAGGAGGGAAGAGTTTGTAACAGGCAGTAAAGCTATGGTGTCCCAACGGACAAGACACAAGTAATGAGGACAGGAGAGGCGGCGAGGCATAATGACTCTGTATTTGTGGAGAGCTCTTCTTGTCTTTCGAAGTAAGACCAAAGGGTTTTGGTGCCCCCTTTAAGTTTTATGTCATGTCACTTTAACTGATGAACCGTCACTGGATTTTCCTTACACTATACAAGATGTGTGTTGCTGGAGTGCTTTGGACAAGAGGGTGGGTGATATTTTGAAACCACAATGTAGAATGCTCTCCTTGCTCTGCTTGTTTTAGCTCAGTCTGTGGTTCTACCCATGCAAGGGAAATAGACCATGGTGGAGTCTTTGTCCTGTGGAATAGTGCTGAGCTGTACGTGGTTTTATTTTCCTAAAAGCATCTGTAAAATGTGACTTTTGGATATCTGTGGTAGATCAAACTGAATATTCATTCTCCCTCCCCCCTCTCTTTATAAAGCCTCCTGGTGTGAAACCCCGTGCCCCATAGAGAGCATGTAGTTGGTGTGAGCCTTTTAAGGGGCTAATAGAAATCAAGGGGGGGAATTATATTTAAGGAAGAATTAGGGGAAGGGACCTTAGGAGGGAATGAAGGTGTTTGAATGCACTTCACTTCTCGCTTGGGCCTGTGGTCACAACTCCTTTCAAAAATGTGCTTGCCAGGCTCCCCTTACATGTCACATGTCAGGTAGCAAAGGGGTCATATTTTTTTATAGAGGGAGAAGATTATATTCTCAAGTTTACTGACTGAAGGGACAACAAGGCTCATGCTTTTTGCCTTATTTGGACTCTATTGCTAAACAGATCACTTAAAAAAGTTTCTCAAGTAACAGCTACTGTCCTTTCCATCCCAGAATTCTCAAGCTAATTTGTACAGACAAGGATCAAGAGGTAGAGGGTGTTAGACAAGAGTCTTGAACTTAGATCTAGTGTGTAATAAAGTGATGCCAAGTCCTTATTCTCAACACGTTCTTTAATGGGCCTTTATCGGTTGGTCCTAGTGATAGCAATAGGCCTGTACGTGTAGAAACCACTTCTTATTCCCTAGATTGTAATGGTTTCCTGTGTCCCAGTCTTAACTTGCTGCCTAGTAGACAGCAACAGACACTGTTGCTGTAGACTACTGCTTTGTTCTCCCTCACAGTGATTCAGTTTGTTAACATCTATATTTATTAAACTGTCAAAACTGATAAATGAATAGCAGCTCAGACCCAAGAAGATATTTTTGAAAATCAGGGTTTCTTAAAAGTACTTTCTAATATCTCTGAAATGACAAGAATCAAGTTACTGTTAATGAAAATGATCTGCTCATTCTAAATGGGAGACCTAACAAATAAGTAATACACACTGATTTCTGCAAATGTCTGTTGCTTAACTGTTAATTGTGAGCAGATTATTGAATGCCTCGTCTATTTTCTGCAGTTTACTACACAATAACTCTTTGAGTAGGTTGAGGTTTAATCATGCAGCAAATTTCTACCAGAGAACAATTTAAAGTGTTTTACTCTATAGCCTTTTTTTGTTTTTTGACTCGGGAAGCAAAAGGTGACGTTAAGTAATTCAATTTGTCCTTGTACAACTGTGTTCCATAGTGTAGGGTGCCCTGTGTATCCTAGAGACGCTGCAAACTTTGGTTCTTTCTACTTGTGGGTTCCATTTTTGTGGGCTTTTTTTTTAATTATTATTATTTTTGTTTTGAGAATACACATAAAATAAAATATCCCTTGCTTGTTCTCCTGCTTCTTAATTTGTGTTGTTTGGTTTGCTCTGGACAGAGCTCAGGACACATCTTTGTTTATGTCACACTTACTTGGCATCCTGTGTGCGCCGGGCTAGTCACCTGCATTATCTTTTTGAATTCTAGCATCACCCTTCAAATTCATCTTCCATTTGCATTTTACAGATGACAAAATGAAGAAGAATCTGTCTGTCTCTCTCTGTCCATGTGTCTGACTTAAGAGCAGGCACCTTCTCTGTGTATCCTGTCTTAACAGTGCCAGCATGTCATGCCGTTGCATGGGAGAGTAGGAGAGTAAGTGTGGTCTCTACTGAAATTTAGGGAACTTCTATGACTCTCCAGTTAGTGTAGCTCAGGATAACTGCACAGAGCTGCGTAGAGAAGAGACATCCTGGTCCCAGCTCCTCTTCTGTGCTCACAGCTCAGCCTTGCCAGGTAACATGTGGACGGTTCTAACCAATCAGGCTACTGTGTGTTTCTCAAAACTAGATATGACTCTTTCTTCTCAGCATCAAAATGTTTTTATGATGGAAATGGACCTGGGTGTGATGACACACACCACTGATTCTAACATTTGAAGGATTCAGGCAGAAGGATCTCAACTATACAGAAAACTTGAGGCCAAACTAGGTTGCATGAGATCCTGTCTCAAAAAAGCAAACACCAGGGGCTGGGGAGATGGCTCAGCGGTTAAGAGCACTGACTGCTCTTCCAAAGGTCCTGAGTTCAAATCCCAGCAACCACATGGTGGCTCACAACCATCTGTAATGAGATCTGATGCCCCCTTCTGGGGTGTCTGAAGACAGTTACAGTGAGCGGGGCTGGGGGGAGCAGGGCTGGAGAGAGAATAAAAAGTGTCCAAAGACAGCTATAGTGTACTTACATAAAATAAATATCTAAATCTTTAAAAAAAAAAAAAAAAAAAAGGCAAACAATAAAATAAGGTTCTACCAAATGATGTGAAATACAGTGCTTTTAAAGCAGGCTAATCTACCATGTAGAGAAAGCACCATTAAACTTACATTGTATATCTTTCCAACGTTTTGGATACATGGCCAAATTTCATTGCTGTGCATGTTAGGCCTGGTATTTTCTTGGCTCTTGCTAGAATTGTGTGTCTGTAACTCCCTGAGATCTGCCTAGACGTGGGGAAGAAGGTATTGTAGGTGAGGGACTCCCATCACGACCATTTCTCCCACAGTAGTCATGGGAGCACATGAAGAAAGGAGTGTGACACTGAGCCACCCCGTAGATCACATGTGCCCTGGACTTGAGGTGGACACACCATGAACAAGAAATATAACTCCATTGTCTGCCTTCACCAAGGTAGAGATGTATGTGATCTGGGGCAGGGGAGGTGTGTGTGTGTGTGTGTGTGTGTGTGTGTGTGTGTGTGTGTGTGTGTTTCAGCTGCAGCATGGTCTGACTTCTATAGCATTATTTCATTTTTGCATTGTGAAATCATATTTTCTCATATCTGGTAACCAGATTAGAGGAGGAAGAAAGGGGGCTGGAGAGATGGCTCTGCAGGTAAGAACAGAAGTCCTCTGCTCTTGCGGACCCGAGGTTGATTCTCAGCCCCCACACCAGGATACTCATAGAGAACATGAGGTTGGCTTGAGCCTTCTAAGGGGCTAGTAGAAATCAAGGGCAAAAATTGTATTTAAGGAAGAATTAGAAATCAAGGAAAAACTTTGTATTTAAGGAAGAATTAAGGGAAGGGACCTCAGGAGGGATGAAGGTGTTTGCACTTCATTCCTCACTTGGGCCGGTGGTCACGACTCCTTTAAAAACATGCTTGCCTGGCTTCCCTTACGTGTCACACTCAAGGGGAGAAGTACTTCCTGACATATCCAGCAGGCAAGTTACGGTTCATGAGAACGATCTGCAGAAAGTTGTGTTGCACAGTTTTCCTCAAGCCGATGAAATGAGAGGAACTGGAGAGCAGCTCCTAAAAGGCGGGGCTGCAAACCCACGACCCCAAAGGGGGGAAGAAAGGCAGAAGGCGGCACATGGCCAGGCAGAAACATGTGTGAAACACTCCCTACCACCACCACCACACACACACACTCTTTCTCTCTCTCTCTCTCTCTCTCTCTCTCTCTCTCTCTCTCTCTCTCTCTCTCTCTCTCTCTCTCTCTCTCTCTCTCTGTTGTTGAGGCAGGACTTAATGCAGTCCAGACAGTCCGCATACTATAGAGCCAATGGTGATGGTGACTTTTACCTCAGGATCCTCCTGCCTCCACCTCCCAGTGCTGGGAGCTTGGGGTAAGCTCTTCCCATGCTGTCAACTGTCTTCCTTTTAGGGCTGTGTAGACCATCTGATAACCTTTTCTCCAGGAGCCTACAACTGTGTACTGAAAACGTGGCATATGTGTCCCAGGTGTGGTAATATTTGTATATGATAAAAAAGTAATAATTACCATTAAGTAAAGTTGGGCAGTCTTACAGGTGTAAACCTGAACACAAAACCCATCAGCTGTTCCTTCAAGAAATATCCCAGGACCAGCCACCAAACAGTGTCTGTCCCCATGTTCCAGGCCGCCACCTTCCTGGTTATGCTAATCAGTCTCCCCACTCCTGTCAGCCTGCTGTCACAGCTGGCGCAGCACGACTCAAATCATGCTAGTCTATGAGCCCAGCTCACAACTCTAGTCCCATCACAGTAGAAGTTCTAAAATGCCCTCATCATTCTTACCCCTCCTATCTGTTATGGCCTTTTATTCTTATCCAGCCACACCTCTGTCCTGTCATCATCTCTCTAGCTCATAAAAGTGTGTGCTTGCTATCTATCTATCTATCTATCTATCTATCTATCTATCTATCTATCTATCGGCAGGGGAGACACATGGGTGCCAAACTTGGCCCCAGGGGCAGGTTTTTCTCCCCATCATGTGAGGTCCTAGGGATTGAACTCTGGTCCTCAAGCTTGGCAGTGACTGTCTTCACCCACTGAGCCATGTTGTCAGCCTCTCCAGCCTCTATTATTAGGGGATTTGTGGATAGCCTCATGAGTGTATTGTCAGGCACGGCGATGGCATTTGGCTGATGCTTTGAGGCTGTGGTTCAGTGGTAGAGCACTGCCTGGCAAGAGCAGAGCCGAGTTCAAGCCCCAGAGTGGATGGAGAGAAACACTTGCTGCACACCGACTTTTAACCACTTGATAAGTTGATCAGTAAAGCACAGCAGGCCATCTTTAAAGTAACAGTGCTGGTCCAGTGCCAGTCAGCTGCTCTGCGTGTAAGTGAAAAGCAAGTGATGTGAATTCGCTCAGAGAGTGAGCCTGGAGTGGGACCGTAGGGTGGCCATTTTCTCCCGCCACCACCCTTCCCTGGCAGGCTGCCGACACATTAGCCTAAGGCTGGGAGTGGTATAAGATAGAGGTACAAGACAGACTATGAAGGTGGAGCCATTGAGGCTGTGGTGAGCCATAGGCATGGTGAAGTATTAGTCTTCCTAAAACAGCTGGGGGCGGACTTCTTGTCACAAGACTGTAAGAACCGGCCCTCAGTTTAATGCTCTTGGGATGCTGTTGTGTCTCCTAAGTTATTTCCACAGAATTTCAGGCCTTCCTCCTATGAAGTGGTGATATCTTTTGTCTTCCCCTTAAAACTGAGCACACTTCAGTGAACTTCAGTGACTCACCAGGACAGCCTTGGTAACTCTCTAGGAACCTGGGAAAAGGTAAAGCTATGTGATTCTGAGGCTAGGTCAGAAAATGGTGCATGGTTCACATGTCTGTGGGGAAAAAGCTCCAGCTTGCAGCAGGCGCAAGCATCTCCCCTTGTGAGTGTCCCATCCTGAACATCCAGCACAGCCGAGCTTTTGGGTTGCCATAGATGCAGCCAACAACATCTGGAACATCATGAGACACTAGGAACATGCACTGCTGTGGGACCCTGCTCTCAGATTCCTGACCCACAAAATTGTGGACAATAAAATGGACTTTTAAGATCAGAGTGTTAATGTGCTTTGCTCTACAGTAATGTCATGACACCTGACAGTCTCCAAGTTCCTCACCAGATTCCCAGCATGCAGAGCTGTCTGCAAAGAAGAGCTGCAGCCCCACAATGGCAGAACACAGGTGAGGGGCTCCTGCAGAAGCCAGCTGCTTTGCCTCCAGGGCCCCTGAGGCCATTTTCTCCTTCATCTCCTTCCCTCTACCATCCCAAGACCTACAAGTTTTTCTTTTAACCATATTTATTCTGGTTTTGAACCAACAGGATAACTACATATTACTATATTTACTGAATATAGAGGTACTAGAGTTCAAGAGTGCTTTATAAATTATGTATGGTGATTAGAGCATTCAGAAAAGCTTTGAGTTACTGAATTTTATGCAGTGAAACAACTGTCAGTAGACGTGATTTTTGTTTTTTTAAGTGTGTGTTTTCTGTTGACAACACAATTCACTTGTTGAAAAAGCCTTGAGCACAAAGGGAAGCTCCCGCTGTGGTAAGCTTGCATTCTTGCAGAGGGAAACAGTGACCCAACAAATAGGTAACGAGTACAGTGTGCCAGAAAGTAATAACTGGGAGGAAGCAAACAAGAGGAGCGGGTTTCTGGAGATGGGAGGTGGATGGGTGTGTGGTAGGAGTTAACCTGTGGTCAGAATGACACATGTACAAAGATTTTAAAGGGGGAGAGAGCAAAGCCAGAAACAAGGAAAGTGATCCAGGCAAGAGAAGACAGCTCGTGTGTGTTCAGCCTGCTCCCTAAGTGCTTGTGGCCAACAAGCTGTGAATTAAGCCCAGCACAAAGTTGTAAACGTACTTAAAACACTGAAGTGTCTTTTTCTTTCTTAACAATTTAACATACTTGGTTGTAAACCTCTCATGCATGAACTTGGTTACGACTGTGATGTGATGTCAAAAGGCCACACACACCCAGCAGAGCAGGGGATCCAGGCCCTCACAGCAAGCTTCGTGTGTCTGGAGAAAAGCAATGATCTAGATTGTGATAGCCAAAGAAGTGATGGGGAGCCTCTCCAGAAAGTTCAGGGCAGCGGTGTGTGTCTGTGGGGAGAAGGGGTGTCCCTCATTCAGGGACACTGCAAAGCCCATGACCTTTCCCAAGCATAAGAAACCCGTAGTATGTCGGAAGGTCTTGGGTGCCAGGCCAACCTGGCTTTTCTTATGCATTGTGAGTACATCACTCTGGCAACTGCTCCACTTGGTTTGTAAGGGTAAGGTACAAATGGAGGGTGCTCAAGAGGCTGAGGGGTGACCCTGGGGAGTCAAGGATGGGATGGCAAAGGAAGCTTGAGAGAATCATGTGTTGGGTGTATTTTGGTGGAAACCTGTGCGTGACTTCCTGATGCGATGGATAAAACGTAGGGGAGAAATCAGGAGTCAAAGACCACCGAGAGATTTGGTCTGAGAAACAGCAAGCTGAGTGGGGAGCTACTGGAGACAGAGTGGAGCTGTAGCTTCCAGCCAATCCACAAAGAGCAGGAGCATAAAGACCAGCATAGAACCAGGCCGAGATGGAAGATTAGGTGGGCAGAAACACTGATTATTCAATGGATCTCTTCAGGAAACGGGGCGTATGCTGAACTGAAGTCCTAGAGGTAATTAGGATCTGTTTGCTGACTCCGTGATGCACACATAGCACCTTCACGATGTTAGGTGTCTTCTTCATACGGGTATTGAGCCTCCCTCAGACAGATGTGTTTGATAATTTGTTGGGTCTGGCTTTTTTTAATAGAGTTTTAATATTAAAAGCCATGTGTTCCTATGGTCCCGGTCTACCTTGGTAATTCATAGGTTTAGGAATCAGGTAACAGTCTTAAGTTCTGTGGGTGATGTTGGCCAGGTGGTAGTGTCTACATGCACAATGCACAGTTAACTTGCACTAATGCTTTGTACTTAGAATGGAACCAAATGCTGCTGCTTATAAAACAGTCATCTAGTGGGTTACTGACGTTGGGTCCAAGTCAGCTTGAGGAGTCCTGGCCACCCACCCTATTACTGCCTTTAAAGAGACAAGTGACACAGAAAAGAAGAGAATGAACTTACTCAATGTGGTCACATTTGGAAACAGTAAGAAATGGGGATCAAAGCCAGGTGTGGTGGCACACGCCTTTAATCCTGACACTCAGGAGGCAGAGGCAGGTGGGTCCCTGTGAGTTTGAGGCCAGCCCCGTCTATAAAATGAGTTCTGGGACAGCCAGGACTGGTACAACTCTGTTTCAAAAATGCAAAAGAAAAGGAAGGGGTGTCCAGTAACTTGCCAAATACAACCTCAGTGTACTAACCTGAGGTTTAGTTTTCAAGAGAGCACAGAGGAATGCATATTTAAGCAGTCCTGGTCAAGGTGTGGTCCTAAGGGTCATTGATCACTATCTCTGATCCAGTTCATCCTGCAGGGTAGTCCTCGGGGAAGTTGTCAGTGTGTGAAGTCTTCCTGGGCAACAACTTCATCATTTTGCTGCCATAGGCCCTTTTTACTTTCTCTACAGGAGATTCCTTGGGAAGTTCTAGTTTTTCAGTGGTTCATTTAGAAGTTCATTCAGGAAGTACAGCAGCTGGACAGCACAGTTGTCTCTCTCCCTGGAGGGAGACAAGGTCAAGGCATCACAACCCAGGGAGTTGCTTGCCTCCTACTTCCTGATGGAGTCTTGAGTCTGAGGAGCTGTGATGGTTACATTTCTGTTGCTGTACTGATGTATGATGACTAAAAGTAAGCCAGACAGGATGCATTGCTGTTCCCATCACCGTCACAGGGTGTGTCACAAAGTGCCTGTCTCGATGCATGGCCTGCTGGTGGGAGCGGAAAACAAGTTGATCAGACCTTCAACCTCATGCCAGCCTCAGAGAATCAGGGAGTACAGCATGCTCTAAGTCCTCCAGTCCCACCTCCAATGATGTACTCCCTCTAGCAAGGCTCCACCCCCTAAAGGTTCCATACCTTCTACAAACTGCAACAGCACAGGGTTCATTCAGTGTTCCCTATGGGGAACATTTCCTCAGTCTGCTCCAGTCTCATCCCTTACCCCAAAGTAAACTTTTGTCTCCATAAAGCTTGAGTGTCAGTGCCATGGGTTTAATGGAGGTTTTGTGTTTGTGTGTGTGTGTGTGTGTGTTTATTATCACATTTAAAGTATAACTAGTGAAAATCCACAAATGAAAATTATCAAATGTATATGCTAGCCAAGAATCAAAGTACCTATCTTAATTCCTAGCATGGGAGAAGTCAAACCAGGAAGATCACATGTTCCTGTCTCAAGACAACAAAATTAATCAAGCAAAAGGAGGTATTTCAATATAGTGTCCTTTCAAATCCTTACATGAATTATAACAAAATTCAAATTTCTAATTACACCATAGTGTTTGTGCTTGGTATCTGGAAATGTGGAATTTCATGATGTTGGAAGTAAAAGTAACAGATTCAAGAGCCTGGTGAAAATGTAGCAGTCTTTAATACACAGTTCTGCAGGAAGGGATGCTAGCATAGAGAAAAGACAAAGATGCTAGTGCTCTTATTTACTGCAGAATTGGTCTTTAAAGTGCCCCAATGGTGAGAAATCCCTGTCCTCCCGTTGGCTGGGACTTGCCCCTTCCCAAACTCCCCATCTTGTTGGTTTAGTACTGAGATTATTATTACTTAATAATCTGGAGCTTGAGAGTGCCCCCCTCTTCCGATTGTGGGCTCTGTCATTTAGCACACTGCCTGTAACTTTCCGTTGCTCTGACTTGTGAGACAATCCAGCCTATGCTGCCAGCTCAGGGAGAGGTGCCTAAGACCTGCTCATCTCTCACTCTGATGACCTCTAAGTACATCTCACGTTGAAATGGACCATCACAATCCATTTCTTACAAAATGGGTTCTCAGAATTATTAAGGAAACATTTCAATGTTTCTTGCTAATAATAAGCAGATTATAGTTGGGTGAGTTTGAGCCATTCATTGGTTATGGGAAGATGGGTAGAAGGGAAGAGGAAACTTCACTCTTCTGATTTCCAACAGGTAGTAGATGAAGAGAGCCTTCTGAGGAGGCTAGTGTATTCTGTGTTCAGTTGTATTAATGAATGACAGTATCCAATTAAGCATCTAATTCACAAACGCAATTGCATTTTTCCAAATGCTCTTGCTTATCACAAAGTTGCTCCTGTGCTCAGTCACTTTAGTTTCCCTTGAATCTCTCAGTTTAAACTCTCTGCTGTGTCTTCATGAGTACAGTGGGGTCTCTACATATGCAGTGACTGGTTTATTTACACCTCTTGCCAATATCTCAAAACCCAAGGCACAGCCCTATCCAGAGGTGAGTGGCATTCAGAAGGCAAATACCATTACAGATGTTACCTGGCGCTCCTGGTATCTCGAAGAGGAAGCTTAAGGAAATGTAAAAGACAGTTCACCTCTGTCTAGTAAGTCTTGAAGCCTAGCTACTTTCTTCTGGTATCAAGGGGCCTTATGAGAATTAATTCAGCAAAAATAAATATTATTCTTAGGCATTTCTGGTGAAGTGAAAGGAAATTAGGTGTTATATAAACTAGTTGAGGAATCTTGTTCCTGGAGGTTGTAGGACCAAAGCCTGGGCCCTTGCAGCCACAACAGGCTAAGCTTGGCCTTCCACTCAACAGGCCAATTGAAGAGATGAGTAATAGTGAAAAGCACAGAAAAGGGATTTATTCAAAGTTTCCATGTTGGAAAGAAGAACAAATAGTGATCCCATCAAGTCTACCTTGGGGTCCTCACACAAGGTTTAGTTTTAGGTAGAGGGCAAGTATATCCATAATTAAGCAGTCAAAGTCCAGTGTGGTTTTGGCCGTCACTGAGCCATCCTCATCAAAGCCTCTCCAAGGTGGTGTACAACTTGTCAGCACTGTCTGAGATATCTTCCTGGGAGACAAGTTCCTCCTCCGGCTGCCATCAGGCCTTCAACTTTTCCCTTCTGCCAGTGGGAGATTGCTGAAGAAGTTTCAATTCCATGTTCCAATGTGGAAGAAGTTTGATCAAGTTTTTATTGTAGCACAAAAAAGAAAGAAATGACCCTTTTTCAGATAACATTGGTGAAAACATCAGAGAGGCGGGGGTGGGGGGGTAGGGAAGGGGGCTTGTGGTGGGTTAAGTTAATACAGTCAGCAGGAAAGCCAGGCCTGCCTCTGTACGTTCCAAGGGATTCATCTAATGGTCACAAAGCTATCCTGTACAAAGGAGAGCAGTAAGAGAGCTAAAGATGGCCCAAGATAATTTGGCTCTGGCTTTGCAACATTCTAAACTCTTCCCCAGTCATTTCAGTTGTATGTGGTTAATCAGCCTTGCAGAAGGATTACTTTGAGGTGTAGCTTCTTCCTGGAAATTTCTTTTTCATACAAGCTAGGCTTGTCTAGCCTCGGTAAATGTAACTTTTATTTGCCAGGATGTAATCATTGCCTTGGAAGCTTACTGCTGAAGAACTCACCACCTTTCCTAGCTCTTTCTGAACTCTTCCTGGCTGGTTCAACTTGGCCATTCTGGCTCAAACTCCTCTTCAAACTGACTGATTCAATCTGGCTTCTCTAGCCAGATTGAATTGTTCTGCTTGGCCCCAAATTAACTCTGGCCATCTATTTTATTCTTCTGGCTCCTTCTCATTCTCTGGCTCTTTCTGTTTTCACTTGCAGCCTGTCTCTGTAAAACTGCTCTTCTCTCTCTCTCTCTCTCTCTCTCTCTCTCTCTCTCTCTCTCTCTCTCTCCTCTCTCTTCCCTCCCTCCCTTCTCCTGCTTTCTCTAAATTACCTCTCTTTCCTGACCTCATGATAGTTAAGCATACCACATCTCTCTCATTCTTTCAAGTCTTTCTGATTCGTCATTTCTTCTGCCCTTCAATTAAATGTTACTCTCAAACGTGGATGCTTCCTCCTACAAACTAACCTTACCTACTTTGTTTGAGATTACAGGTGTGTACTAAGGGTGTGTCTGTATTCTAGCCAGAGGGATTAAAGGTGTATGTCTTGTCTGTATTCCAGCAGGATTACACAGATGTAGGTCTTCAGATGTGATCCCTTGCCAGAGCAGCCAAACGGCTGGCTTAAAATTCCTCCACAAGCCTCAACAGGCCAAATAGCACCAATCATAGTGGACCATACTGGGAAAAAGAACAAATTCAGAGGTCCAATCACACCCTCTCCCCCAAGCCCATCATCAGGGTCCTGACATGAGGTTTAGGTTTACATAGACTTGGTTGAGGGGTGGTCCTAACCATCACTGCTTTGTCACTTTCCGGGCTCTAATCTCTCATGTAAGATAGTCTGGCAGGTTCTCAGAACTGTGTGAAACTTCTTTGAGAGACAAGCCCTCCCCTGGCTGGCACCATTCTTCAGGCTTTTCCTTTCTCCAGCATGAGATACCTAGAGAAATTCCAGCTTTTTGGGTCACTTGTTCGGTAGTCTGCTACCCAATGAGAGGGTTTTAAACATTCCTTTGAGATATCTTCATTCCACAACCAGACATGGTGGCTCAGGACAGTAATCCTGGTACTTGGAGGCAGAGGGAGGTGGAGCTCTGAGCTCAAGGCAAACCTAGGCTCTATAGTGAATGCCAGGCCAGCAGGATGCAAAGTGAGACACTGTCTCAAAGCAAGCAAGCAAACAAACGGATGAACAAACCAAAAAGCAAGCAAGCAAACAAAAACAAAACAAAACAAAACAAAAAAACCCCAACAAGAACAACTTTATTCATACTCCTGAAATCAAGGAATCGTCAGCTACTTGAGCAGTACTGGAATCCTACGAGGGGAAGAGGAGATAAAGGCTTTTAAGTGGCAAAGGATAGCATCTGTCATACCTTAAACTCCAGAAAAAATGTTTTTATTTTTCACTAATATTTGAATGATAGTTCATTATGTTATCAAATGAATTTTTTCCTCATCATTGAATTTTGGGTTCTTGTGTTGGAGTGAATTGACTACTAATGTCTACTGTGGTGATTTGAATAGGTGTGGCCCCCATAGACTCCTGTGTTTGAATGTTTGGCTATAGGGAGTGGCACTATTAGGAGGTGTGGTCTTGTTGGAAGAAGTATGTCACTCTGGAAGTGGGCTTTGAGGTTGTATATGCTAAAGCCACACCCAATGTGATACACAGTCTCCTGCTGCTGCATGGGAATCAAGATGTAGAACTCTCAGCTCCTTCTTCACCACCATGTCCACCTGCTAACTGCCATATTTTCCACCATGATAATAATGAACTAAACTCCTGAAACTGTAAGCCAGACCCAATTAAATGTTTTCCTTTATAAGAGTTGCTTCAGTCATGGTATGTCTTCACATCAATAAAACCCTAACTAAGACAACTACAAAAGAAAAAAAATTAGGATCTTCTCTTTACCCCTAGCATTCTGAAACTGCCAAGGGACTGTCTTCAGATGAATCTTCTTTCCCTCAGTATGCACTCAGTAGATTCCCAGAATCTGATGATTTGTGTCTTTGCATTCTGGGCAATGTCCCTGAATTACTTCCATTCACTCTGTCTCCAAGGCATTTTCTTTGTTCTCTTTGTGCTTTTATCTCTGATGGGTCTTCCAATTTCCCCCTCATTTCCTGATTTCCATCTCTTTGTCATTGGCTCTATTTTCTGAATGATTTTTTTTTTTTGCTTTATGTTACATTTCTCTATAGGAACATTTCATTTTTGCTTTTAGATATGCAGTTTCCAAGAACTCTCTGTTATTCTCCGAATTTTCAGAATAGCTTCATTCACTGTCCTCTGTCTACAAATGCAAAAACCCTGCTGTCTTTCTGCAGAATCAGAGGGCAGCTTCCAGCTGTCTTGTTTTTGGTTTTCCCATCTGCCCTTTCAACAGTCTCTGCCTGTCATTCACAGAAAGAGCTTATCTACAGTGTCTTGAGATCACTGACTACCTGCTCATATCTCAAAACAGCACTGAAAAGCTAACATCACTACACTTTGTGGGGACATCTGTCTCGGCTCCTTCCTGGGGAACTCCTGGGGGTCCTGGTCTGTGGATCTGGAGTTTTCCAGTCTCTGTCTGGGGCTTATGAAACCCAGGTCTCTGGGGACTGTGTTAATGAAGCGGGTAAGAAGGTAGCACCTCACATTTCCAGACATAGAGATGTATAGGATCCGTGCTTTCTGAGTTCTAAGACAGAAAAGAAAGTTGGTAGGGCCAATTTCTCATCCACCCCCCACCTCCAGCTCATCCCACAGATACTGGCTGATGTTAGGGTTCTAGGAGAGTAGTCACGTTCTTGTGTCCTGGAACAAAGAAGATAGATGCATATATAGTCATTGGTAAAGAGAGAATTTAAAGCAGAGTATGTGTCTAAGTCTTTACCCAGGCCCCTCTAGACGCCCCCCCCCCCCACCGGGTCCCACTCTCTTGCCTATTACTGTAATCTCATCTCTACCCTGGTCTTCAGAGATACCTCCAGCCCAGACACCTGAGCCTTCTACGGTTCTGTCTGTAGATTTCATTGATCTCCTCACCCTCTAGTCTACTAAGTCAGCTAACCAAAAGCTCCAACATTTGTGGTTATCAACTGTCCTTTTAAAAAATACTTTTTAAAAAAATTATTTTTAAATTATTTTTTCAAATTTAATTTTGCATTCAGAACAATAGGTTTCATTATAATATTCCCATACTTTGTATGTCATTGTACTTTGTTAATTTTTCATACACTGAGAGCAAATTCTTTTATTTTTTTCATTTTTTATTTATTTTATGTATGTGAGTACACTGTTGCTATCTTGCTGTCTTCAGACACACTAGAAAAGGGCATTGGATCCCATACAGATGGTTGTGAGCCATGTGGTTGCTGGGAATTGAACTCAGAACTTCTGGAAGAGCAGTAAGTGCTTGTACTGGCTGGTTTTGTGTCAACTTGACACAAGCTGGAGTTATCACAGAGAAAGGAGCCTCCCTTGAGAAAATGCCTCCATGAGATCCAGCCGTAAGGCATTTTCTCAATTAGTGATCAAGGGGGGAGGGCCCCTTGTGAGTGGTACCATTTGTGGGCTGGTAGTCTTGGGCTCTATAAGAACACCAGCTGAGCAAGCCAGGAGAAGCAAGCAAGCCAGTTAAGTTACATCCCTCCATGGCCTCTGCATCAGCTCCTGCTCCTTGACCTGCTTGAGTTCCAGTCCTGACTTCCTTTAGTGATGAACAGCAGTGTGAAAGTGTAAGTTCAATAAACCCTTTCCTCCCCAACTTGATTCTTGGTCATGATATTTGTGCAGGAATAGAAACCCTAAGACAGTGCTCTTAACCAAGTCATCTCTCCAGCCCCCATTTTAAAAAAATTATTATTATTACAATCCCTTTTAGAAATTTTAGAAAAAATTTCAAGAGAAGTACGTGATGGAAAGTGAATATTTTGACTGCTTTGCTTGCATGCTTATTTACACACACACACGCCTAAGCATGCATTGAAGATGCAGACAGAAAAGCGTGAGTTGGAAACTAGGCAGACCACATTGTGGTTAAAGACCCTTTAGAAGTGCAAATGTAAGCAACAGTCTATTTTTCATTTCTAATTTATAACTCTTCTTATATTGGTCCCTTATAAATACAGTCTTAAAAGAACTTGAGGAAGAATGTTCTGTTCCAGTTTACATAAAAATAAAGTTGAGATTGTGTGCCTCCATAGGATTGCTTTTTATATCCGAAGAATAAAGAAGCACATAATATTCACAGGGGAAGAATTAGGGCTTTCACTTGGATACACAATGTTTTCAGTGTTCTACACTCTTCTTACTTGTGTTCTCTTTGCAATTCCATTATTTGATTTTAGGCAGTTCATTTAAAAATTCGAACCAGGGCAGAACTAATCTTTCTATTCAAAAAAGAAATATTTACCATCAGCCTAGATTTTAGACTGTACTAATTTGAATCCAGGCCTGTCTGGATACAAAGTTGTCCAAATATTTGCTGTCAACATATGAATTGAGACCTCATATTTGAGAGCAAACCTGTGCAGAAGTCCAAGAGAGAAGCACCATTCCCCCTCAACACCGATGCTGCTTTTAAATGGATTGCTATTACTGCTTCTTTTATGTGAGGCCCAGTGTTGGGTTAGCTGAGTCCAGACTTGAAGAGGATGGGGGCAGGGATTGCTAATAAGCCATGTCATTCTTTTCCAATTCCAGTGCTAAATTATTTGCCTGGACTATTTTATTTAATCCTTTCACAAATGCTCCGAGGTAGCAATTATTTCTATTCCCATTTCACAGATAGCAAAAGATTTCTCAAACTCTACCTTTTCTGACTCCAAGATATGTCCTCATACTTTGCCCAGGGATTCTGGGATGCAGAATTATCCAAGAAGAAGCCTCAAGGCTCACCCTCAGGTTGGCATAGGGTGGAAATAGCTTGAGTCTGGGCTTTGGCCCCAAATTCGACAGTCTTTAAACTCCATCTCTGGGTATCCCTGGCTATGTTAACATAGTTGCAAGTTATGCAACCACTGGGGACACTGGCCATGCTCATCACCTGCAGAATGTGTACATAAGGAAAACTAAAGCAAGGTAAAGTAGTGGTGGCTACCCTGGAATCTGTTATAGAAAATGTCTATTAGTTTCCCCCTCTTCCCTCTTTTTCTTGGAAGTGCCAGACAGATGGCTTCAGATTTGAAGTTGCTCTGGTGAGGGGATATGGAAGAAAACAGAGCCTAGGTTGGGAGGCTGGGAGGCCAAGCTCACTTTGTGAGAGAGGGTTGAGGCATGTGGTCTGGCCTCATCCTGATTCATGGCCTTCATGGCCTTCAAAGACCGTAGGGTGCTTTTACAGAAAGTCTATCCTGGGCAATGCCATGCACAAGTTCTCAGACCCAACCCTTGAGAGTCTTGTTATCTAGTTTCTGGAAGAAGGGACCCATGAAGACTGAACAAGGCTGGGATTTGAACGACATTGCTCCCCAAGGATAGTCAAGAGTGTGTGCTACAGGAGAGAAACCCTCCAAGGACAGGGAATAGAGCTGTAAAGCTGAGAACTTCCAGAGCCCAGAAAGCATTGCAAAGTATTGGGGCAATCTGGAGCCTCTCCTGAGTGGGGTCTTGATGTGAGTTTCATCTTGGTTCAGTCAGAATGTACCCACTGAACCCAAATGTTGGAGGGTATTTGATCAAACTTTGAACCCTGAGATTGGGTTATTTACTGGAAAAACCTGCTTTTCATTATGGTGTGACACAGTCTTAGCATACACCTTTAATCTAAGAGCTTTCTGCTTCATTATTGTGTCTTCTGATCATGTGTCTATCAGATGGGGAGAAAACTTAGCTCCAGAGAAGGCTGTAGCAAAGTTGTAATGAACTAATCCTACAGGGTGCTTTCAGCATCACCTGCCACCTGTACCCTCTAATGAAATCTATTCTTGCATACCAGACTGGGCCAGACCAGCAAGTTATAGCCAAATAGGCATTGCTGAATGGGATCAGGGCTTTGCTCTTTGACAGCTAATCAAGCCAAGGATAGTACTAAGTGGAACCCAGATTCAATTTCTAGTCCTGAGAGATGGAGTTTGAGAGGCCCACATTACCTCTCTGTGCTTCATGGTTGACTCTTGGATTTCCTGCTGATCTTTCTTATGCCTTTTCATTTGAGGACAGCCCACACTGTGGTAGAAGTGACCCCAGGCTCACACCCAGGGCTGCACGGGCTTACAGGATTGGAGAAACTGCAGTGATGAGGTCTTGAAAAAAATAAAATAAAATTTACAAACCTGAATCGCATCAGAAGATGTTCCTCAGATTTGGAAAGGCCTCAACCATATACACTCACAAAGTCAGTGAAGATGATCTTGAGAACTCTGATACATAAAGAATGTTACCCCATATGACACTTAATTTGCTTTAGAAAAAAATGTCAGTTGGGGAGTAGAGGGAGAGAAAGAGATGGAGGTATAAAAGAGAAAGAAGAAAAAAAAAAGCAAATAAAGCAGTCTTCCTGGCTGCTATTACTTATGATGAACACTAGATGTCCCCACTACCATGTTTTGGTCTTTTAAAAAAAAAAAAAAGGACTTGGTCTTGAACTCTCCCAAGACTGTTAGAACCCAGTTTTTAAAATTGAGGGCAAAACGAAAACATGATTCTTCTCCATTCTGGCCTTTATTTGATCAAACATTCAACTCTAAGCATTTTGTCTGGAAGTGTAGATTTGAAGCAGGACCATCTAGGTCAAGGTTGAACAAAGACTGGATAGCAGCAATGAAAAGAAGGCCAGATGTTCCGGATAGCCACGTCCCAAGGGAGAGGGGTCCCATGTGCTGCATGCTGAGATGAGGGATGAGACCCTACTGACTAGGGCTTGGACAGAAGGATACCATTTGCAAGTGAATTCAAAGGGAAGTGGAAAGAGAGGGTGGGCCAAAGAATCATTTTGTAAATGCTGTTCAGAAAGGGGAAGGAGGTTGTTTTTCTACAAGACCCCAGCTTTTCCAGCGTCCATAAAGCCAGGCTTACACAGGACCGAGATCTACCATTTGCCCCTCTGTGCTCCAGTCCAACCTGCCTTCATTCAGACCCTCCCTCCCAACACCCCACCTCACTGCCCCCTTCTGATTTCAAGTTAAAGACCCTCCTTCAGAGTCTCTTCCTGAATTCCCCAGACAAGTATGTTTCCCACCCTTCCCTATTCCTGCCCCTGGCTTTATTGATCCTGGACCTTGCCTATGCTATTTCTGTTATGCACTGTATGCCTGTTGCCTTCACAACTAGATTTTTATTAACATATGTATGGCAGAAGTACCAGCCCTATCCCATACCTGTGTATGAGTGACCTGCACCATGCTAGACCAGAGAAGGGACTTGAAAGAACTTCATCAGGTTCAGCAAGGAAATAATGATGGTGGATGGACACCTGTGAGCAGGGAGGCCACCTCTATTAGTGTAATAATTAACCCGCTCCTTAATTAGTAAATAATCCAAGGTCTGCAGTCATTGATATTTAAAAATGGAGCATGTTAATTAATGCAAGTTCTTTATGCTCATTGGCATGTAGGAGTGACTATGTCCCCTGCCTTGAAGTCGGTTATTTTCAACCCCGGGCAGGTCTTCTTATCAGGGACTGACTGGAAGCAAATCACTGGGTAGTTGGGACTGAAAAAACCGAAAAAATAACTCACACAGGAGTTTGTTGTGTGAAGTAGAGAAGGAAAGTCATAACCTGAGCTCTGCTGCAGAACTTCCGGGCAGAAAGGGTCCAAGTTAGGACTATACCCTGGTGCAACAGAGAAAGCTTCGTGAACTGTGGTATCAACCAGAGCTGTTAACTTTTTAAAAAGATTTATTTATTTATTTTATGTGCCTTGGTGTTTTTTCTGCATGTATGTCTGTGTGAAGGTGTCTGATCCTCTGGAACTGGAGTTACAGTTGTGAGTTGCCGTGTGAGTGCCCGAATTGAATCTGAATCCTCTGGAATAGCAGTCAGTGTTTTTAATCGCTGAGCTATCTCTTCAGTCCTTGGAGCTGTTAACTTTTATTTAGTGTGTCTAGACACTAGCATCTTAGTAAGCACTTTCCAGTGTATTGTCGTTAGCTCTTACAATGATGTTGAGTCAGCCACTGCTCTGGCCTCCATGTACAGATGAGAGCACTTGGGCAGAGCCAACACATAAAGAGACAGAATTGAAACCAGAGCTTTGCAGTCATCTGAGGCCACTGCCACCTCACCATGAGCCTTTGGACCTGGATCTGTATTCTACCGCTCTAGTCGAGCTGGGTGGTGAAGCTGTTGGATGTCCCCTCGGTGGTTCCCTACAAAGTTTGAGCCTCACTGACTCTGAGGAGAGAGGCCTGACATCTTATGGCATCTCTTAAGCCTTATTAGGGTATTTGAGTTCCTCCTTGTAGCCAAAGAGACTCGTAACTATGCATAAGGTATCAACTCCATGCCACAAGGTGGAGAAACCCAGTATGATATAGTGTGCAGGACAGGTGAACCTCTTCAGAACTGTCTCACAAGGACTGGAAGTGTACTTTTGAGGCAGAGCACTGATCTAGCACATGAAGGTCTGGATTCAATGCACAAGAAAAGCCAAGTCCTCCTGCCTAGAAACTCCCCTGCAAACATGGAACATTTATGCTGTAATTAGCATGGTGGATATCCCTCAAAGATGAATGTGTTAAAGGCATGGTACATAGGGTGGGTCTATGGTCTTCTGGGAGATGATACCATCTCTAGGTAATGGGAACATGCTCTTGGAAGGGATTGTGGGACATGGTCATTTTGGTCAATTTTGCTCATACTCTGTGCTGCATATGTCCATTGTAAAATATACCCTCTTCAGAGGCCCAAAGCAATGGGGTTGCTGAATCATAGACTAAACCTCCAAGGCAGTAAGAGACAATAAACCTCATTATTTGCCTCTGTTTTGTGTGTGTGTGTGTGTGTGTGTGTGTGTGTGTGTGTGTATGTGTGTGTTTGGTTTTGTTTTGAAATAGGGTCTTATTGTGTAACCTAGGCTTTTTTAAATTTGTCATCCCCCTGCCTCAACTTCTAGAGCACTGAATTAGAGATGTGAGCTAGCATACCAAAGCTATCAGAGGACTGTTGTTCATCTGTTTGTTTGAGATAGGATCTGACACTCTCGCCCTAGGCTATCCTTGAACTGACTGTATAGCAAAGTGTTTGGCTTCAGCTTCCTGAGTGCTGAGATTATAGACCTGCCTCCAATCTCAGCTTAGTGAGAGATCATAACATATTACACTGTTCTGAGTCTCCGTTCCCCTAAACACAAGAAAAATAGTGACATATTCAGAATATCTGGGACAATCTCAGTCTTGTAATGAGTGGTATGGGAAAAAAACAAGGGGGAGTCAAAGACTGTGACTAAACAAGGAAGCTTGTTCATCAGCTCAGTCTAATGTCAGTCTACTACTGGTAACAACAGCTGTAGTTACAGACCATGTAATGTTGTGTTTATAAAAATATATATAGAGAGATATGTTATATGGGGTTATGGGGAGGTAGGTGTAGGGGGAAGGGTGTGCCTCAGTAGGCCCGAGCCCAGGCATCCCTTCCCCCTGAGGAACCAGCCACACACGAAGGTATAGTATAGAAATAGAGTTTATTTAGGGCATGGGAAGGGGGGTTAAGAGGGTAGTAGAGGCAGAGAAAGGCAGAGAGAGGGAGAGAGTAGAGAAGTAGAGGAGTGGAGGCCGGCCATGACCACGTGGAGAGAGGGGGAAGGGAACGGGGAGAGGTAAGGGAAGTAGGAGAGAGGCAAGAGAAAGAGATAAGAGAGAGAGGAGGGGGCAAGCAGCCCCTTTTATAGTAGGCCAGGCCCACCTGGCTGTTACCCGGCAACTCCGGGGAGGAGCATACCTGTCTGTTGCCAGGTAACTATGGGGTGGAGTTTAGACAGAATGCCAACATGTAATGCTGCCAGCATCTTTAGACATATAGGAGTTAGTATCTCTCTTTTACATATGAGGAGACAGAGGTGGGTGGGTAAGTATTTTGTGTGAGCAGTAGGCTGGTAGAAGAGGCCAAATGGTCACTATAGGCATCTGGCTACCTCACCTCCTGTGAAGCCAGCTCAGAGCCAGGACAGGGATCTGTTCTCAACTTTTCCCCACCCCACCCCCGAGACCCAGTTCACCTGAAGCTAAGTTACTTTGTTCTCACCTTCTTCCTACTCTGCTCTAGATTTTGAACTACTGCCCTGAGGCTCAGTCCATTTTCTAGTGCATGAATTTACCCTGTGACTTTGTACTTCATGCCCAGCCTTTATGGGGTCATAAGATTGCAAAGGGAATTGATCTTAACACTTCCCAAATAAAGGGTGTTACCAGGACTGACAGTTCTGTTTGAGTTGAATTTAAATATTACCAGCCAGTCATGGTGACACATGCCTGTAATCTTAGTGACTTGAACTGAAGCGGATGCAAGAGGATTGTGAAGTTGAAGGCAGCCTGAGTCACTTAGCAAGACCTTATGTCAAAACAAACACAAACCAAAATAAAAAGCATTCCATAGCAGGCTGACAATGTCAGACACCAATGTGGCAACATGGATGAAGCCAAACTTAAGGGCTTTGCGTGTGTCTGAGGCTATCTCCCCTGCATACTCCTTGTTTGGGCCCCAATGGGTAGTAGACTCTTCATATTACCTACAACTTTAAATCGTAGTCTTTACAATTGCCCAGGAACTACTAGATGTTTAAGAGGGTGGCACTTGTTTGAATATTCAGAACTCTAAAGCGTGATGGAAAGGGGGTATCAGCAGAAGTCAGAGCAGAATGGGGTCCTCAAGGTAGGGATGCTGATCTCCTGAAACCCAAATCTAGAGCTGAGAAGGGAAGTCTCCCAGCACTGACTGCACTATCAAATCAAAACTGATTCTCACACAGGACTATGCCCCGTGGCTTTGGAGGCTCCACATCTCTGTGCTCATGACCCTGGCATGGTGCATTTTTTTCTGAGGCTATCTTGCCAACCATTCCTAAGGTACACCTGCATACCACTTATTGTGTTCTTCTCAGCCATAGCTGTGATAACATCAGCATGCATTTTTGAGGTACTTTGTAGTTAATAAGACTAAACAGATGTGAGAGTCAATAGTGCTCCTCAGGAGGCCCGCTTGTCTTCAGTTTAGCCTTTAACCAGACTCCCACAATGGGCTCTGTTCTAAAGCAAAAGACCTGTTTGTTTCCAAACAAGTCTTGTTTGATGACTCCAGATGAGTTTATTTGAAGATCCCAAAGATTATTGGTAAGAATTCATCAGGCTTTAGGAATAGCCAGAAGACAGAGCTAGCTATCTGTCTTTGGCTGTGCACCCCTTTTCTTTTCTAAAGACATCAAACATTTAAAGTGTGATAAAAGACCACCAGCATATAGGGATCAACTAAATTAAGATACCACTAAGCCTCTTATGTAAAAATAAAGGTAAAATGGGATTATTGTGCTATTCTGTAATAATGTCACATTCTTACTGGTCTGCAATGTCAATGCTAAAAACTATGGGAAGTCAGACCACTCTTAGTAGTCTGTGTGGAGCTATGTCTTAAGAGAGCTGGTGTTGGCTGAAGAGATGGCTCAGTGGTTAAGCACACTGACTGCTCTTCCAGAGGTCTTGAGTTCATTTCCCAGCAACTACATAGTGGCTCACAACCATCTGCAATATGATCTGATGGCCTCTTCTGGTGTGCCTGAAAAACAGCTACAGTGTATTCATATAAATATAATAAATATATCTGAGAGAGAGAGAGAGAGAGAGAGAGAGAGAGAGAGAGAGAGAGAGAGAGAGGGAGAGAGGGAGGGCAAGCGAGATGGTGTTATCTATAGACAACGGACAAAGCTGATTTATGAATGGCCAAGTCTTGGGTTTTCTGTGAAACGAATCCACCATGGAGAACATGCTAGATGATGATCAGCCTGTGACATCTGTCTTCCTGATTCTGTCACCTTCCTCAGGGACTTATCTAGTCATTACAGCTTTAGCTCTGGGGTTTGATTGCAGGGAAAGCATGCTGTGAATACACTCATGTAAAAGTGAAAACAACTCAAGAGTTTGTGTCCTGCCTTCCTCATCGATTGATTTCTAGGGACAATACAAGTATAACCCAACTGAACCAAACCTCTGTTGGATGCTATGAAGCTGTGTGCGTGTGTGTACATTTGTGATGTCTACATGAACATGCATGCTTAGCCATTACCTTACACAAATATGTTGACTCTGTTCCCAACTGATAACTAAGTGCTTCTCAAATCTTAAAGATACATTTAAGAGGCTGGAGAGATGGCTCAACGATTAAGAGCACTGACTGTTCTTCTAAAGGTCATGAGTTCAATTCCCAGCAACCACATGGGAGCTCACAACCATCTGTAACCAAATCTGATTCCCTCTTCTGGTGTGTCTGAATACAGCGACAGTGTACTCACGTACAGATAGATAGATAGATAGATAGATAGATAGATAGATAGATAGATAGATAGATTGATTTAAACTTTCATCAGACGGACACTTAAATGTTTGAACACTTCCTTTTACCATTATGTGCTCATGCCCTGCCATCAAATATCTTCTCAAATTAACCTTCAAGCACAGCTTCGTTCCAGGCACACTGACCCCCAGCCTACTCCCTCACTCTTCCCATCTTTATCTTGACTTTTAACATCCTGCTTGTCTAGTCACTCAGCTGGTCTTTAAAGACCCACATCTACGCTAGCAGCTTTGGAACACCCACTGTCCCACTTTCCTGCACATGTCATGAAGGGAAAGGCAGGAGTAGACCAAAGATCCAGCTGGCGCATGATATGGCTTAGAGGTTTGGATGGTAAGAAGGGCTTTAACAAAGTCAGAAGGACCAGAGCACGGAAGCAGCAGGACCCAGTGCCTACTGGTGAATGGTGCTTCCTGGCCAGAGCGGTTCAAATGCAAAGACATGAAGAGTGAGTGCTAACCATCCAGGAGGGATATGCGCAGATGCCTCATGGAAGAGGGTGGGGAGCAGAATGCAAGGAAGTAAAGGTAAGCTATAGAGGGGAGCAGAAAATGAGGGTGCCTGTTAGAAGTTATGAGGCCAAAGAAGCTTTCCCCCCAGAAGATAAGAGATTGCTATGTGTTTGAACAGAACAGGCAATCTTCAAAACAGGAAATGATGATAAAAGTGGAAGTTGTTGAGTTAGATCTTTGGGTGAGGGAGAGAGAAATCCTGTGCACAGCGGAGGACCCACCCAGATGGTTGTTTATTATTATGATAGGGATACCATGAGAAAGAGCCAGAGACGGAGGCAGGGTTGGCTTGGGGTGCTTGATGCTTCAGTACGAAAAAGTGCTCTTTGGATGGTTTCTGTTCACCCAAGAGGAAGGAAAAAAGATGAGAAGAGGCTGAAGGAGGGAGGGAATCAGAGTGGGGAAAGGAGAGGTTGACAGAGAGCCTCAGGCCACTGAGTTTCATGGTCAAGAACTTAAAGGAGTCCCACCAGCACTGGGAACAATTTCCTTAGTTATGTCTTAACCTTATTTATGTATTAAGATGTAAGGAATTACACAGTGTTCTCGGTTATAAAACTGGCATGTGGCATTTAAAATTGGGAATAGTCCATATTGAGTTATAAGGCCACTGTGCTGGCAAGTTTTGTGTGTCAACTTGACACAGGCTGGAGTTATCACAGAGAAAGGAGCTTCAGTTGAGGAAATGCCTCCATGAGATTCAGCTGTAAGGCATTTTCTCAGTTGGTGATCAAGGGGGAGGGCCCATTGTGGGTGGTGCCATCCCTGGGCTGGTAGTCTTGGGTTCTATAAGAAAGCAGGCTGAGCAAGCCAGTAAGTTACATCCCTCTATGGCCTCTGCATCAGCTCCTGCTTCCTGACCTGCTTGAGTTCCAGTCCTGACTTCCTTTGGTGATAAACAGCAATGTGGAAGTGTAAGCTGAATAAACCCTTTCTTCCCCAACTTGCTTCTTGGTCATGTTTTTGCAGGAATAGAAACCCTGACTAAGACTCAGAGATAAAAAATTATATTATTCAGTTATTCAGAAACAGATATGAAAAGTCCAAGAAAGGACTACTTTATATCATTTAAATATTATTTTTCAAACTAGAAATCGATCACAGGAAATTCTCACAATGTAACAGTGTAGCCCAGGCTGGCCTCAAACTTGTGATCCTCCTGCTTCTTCCCCCTTCAGCAAATCCTATTGGCTTGTACCACCACAACTGGCTCACAATGTAACAGCAAATAAAAAATGATAATCTCTTTTCCATAGCTACCACATTACTTTTTACTGCAAATCATTTAGAACTCTTCACCAGGGTCCTGTCTTTTCTCATCCATCATTCCCTTTGTTCCCTGATGTTCAGCTTTCTATGCTGCATCAAACATAGTGATGACTAAAGAATAATTTAGTAGTATTCTAAAACTCCTTCTTGCAGGTTTTCTGCTATGTGAGCCTTTGATGGCCACCTTTTGCTAAGTTTCCATTCTGGGCAATAAATGATACATCTCAGCCTCCAGGGAATCTTTTCTGACCAGTTCTTGTTCAGAATCAGTTTGGTAACAAGCAGTATACCACACTGGTTCAAATGACTAAAAACTTTAGAGTTTGAGCCAGTCCTTAGGAAATGTCAGTGGGGCTTGATCATGTCTATACCAGTTAACTCATTAAAAAAAAAAAAAAAAAAAAAAAAAAAATATATATATATATATATATATATATATATATATATATGTTACTTACTTGTTGTCAATGATATATATGTATAATGCACCTCAATAATTTATACCCCAACTTTTCCCAAACACTCCTGTGGAGGTTTGAATAGGTTTGGCTCCCATAGACTTATGTGTTTGAGTGCTGGTGTCCTTGTCAGAGGAAGTGTGTCACCATGGCGTGGACTTTGAAGTCTCCTCCTATGCTCAGGCTCCACCCAGTATGGAAGATGGTCTCCTTGCAGCCTGGGGATCACGACGTAGAACTCTCACCTCTTCCAGCACCATGTCTGCCTGCACATGCATCTCCCTGCTATGATGATAATGGACTAAACCTTTAAAACTCTAAGCTAGCCCCACTTAAATATTTGCCTTTATGAGAGTTGTTGTGGTCATGGTGTCTCTCCACTTCAATAACACCCTAACTAAGATAGCTCCCTAACACATTCTCCCCCCATCCTCCCCCATGGTCATGTACTTTCCGTTTTCAGATTAGTTTTCATTCAGTATTTCCATCTCTGTTGAATTCTTCTTTCATATCTTGTGTCACCTTTATCATTTCATCCAGCTGTCCATGTCCTCGATTGGGAGCATATTTTCTTCTGTGATTTCTTTGAGTATATTTCTTTTGTGTTCTGTGTGGAGGAGTTCATCTAGCCCACCTTCTAGATGCCATTCTGTAGGATTAGAAACGTATACATCTTTGGATATTTCTCTGCCACTCTGCTCGGTCTTATATTCTTGATGGTGGCTCCTTTGAGAAGTGAATCCTTCCTCGGTTTTAACAGCGACAGTAACACCAGCTTCCCCTTTCCTATGTAACATAACAGGAGGATATGGATGGTCTCTCACCCAGAGAAGCCTCCCCCCCTCCGATATCCCAGAGTTCAGTTTTGTTAGTTTGGGCTTATTGATTCTGGGCATGTGCCTATTTGAGATTTAATAATTATTACTGTAGGGAATCAACTTACTGAGTGACACAGATCGAGTCATCTGTCATCTATAAAGTTCATGTGTGCATTGGTTCCCCAAACTAGGAATTACAGGACAACAAGGCACTGGACTTTGGAAAGGTAAGCAGCAAGTGGATCATCTGGAAGGAATTTCGTTATTAGGTGTCTGCATAGCTCTTGCTTTTTTCCTTTCGAAGAATTTGAGATACCTACATATTCATGTAAGCTATTATTTGCCGAATGTGTCTCCTGTGTAATGTTCACCACTCGCTTAAAGTTTTATTATCTATCTATCTATCTATCTATCTATCTATCTATCTATCTATCTATCTATCTTAGTGGTAAGACATGCATTTGTCATGGAAAGAGTGTGGTAGGCAGAAGACAACTTTCAAGTTTATTCTCTCTATCCATCTCTTGGGTTCTGGGGAGTCATATGTAGGTTATCAGGGTTGGCAGTAAGCCAACCTTTATCCATTAAGCCATCTCACTATCTTTACACACTACACTCTCTTTGAGAGAGATCATGTCTCCTTTTCCCACTCTTTTTTTTTTTTAATCCAGTGATCAGTACAATTCTTAGTATAGAGTACATGTCCAATAAATGTCTCTTCAAGAACTTCGAGGCTGAAAAATAAAACAGTGGAATGCAAGGAGGTACCTAGGTAGATGTTTTAGTCCACTTGTGCTACTATAACAAATGGCCCAAGACTGTATAATGGATATTACAAACAAACAAACAAACAACAATGACAACAAACCCAAAAGGTGTATATTTTTCACAGTTCCAGAAGTACAAGGTCAAGATGGCTGTAGTTTTGGTGTCTGGTGAGGGTTCAGTATCTTTTCTAAGGTTAAGCCTTGAATGCTTTTTACTGTGGAGGGGCCTGATATGTACGTATATAATAGATGGGGCAGGGTCTAAGGGGCCTAAATTAATTTCTACCAGCTTTTTCATGAGAACTGAGCCCTTATGATTTAAGTATATCCCCAAAGTTCCTACTTCTTTGTTTGGTTTTGTTGATACAGGATCTTACTCTATAGCCCTACCCGGCCTGTTACTCAACATGTAGCCCAGGCTGGCCTTAAAGTCATGGCCATCCCCATGCTTCAGCCTTAAGTACTAGGGTTGCAGGTGTGCAGCACAATGCCTGGCTAAAGACCCTGCCTCTTAATCCCCCCAGGGGAGTTAAGCTTCAACATAAATTTAGAGGAGGACACATTGAAATCAGAGTGTCCAAAAGGAACCCAAAAAGCCAGTCTTGGCTCAACTCAGCTGAAGGAGAGATAGAAGCTCACCTGCAGCATTCCTTAGGGCCCAGGAAATAGATTTCTGTCTGTCAGAAAGGCCTATTTCCCTTGGCTCTATCTGTAATTACATATCGAAGCCCATGGTAGCCTCTAGACAATTCTGGTCCCTATTCACACACACCTGTTATTTATTTCAAAGCCCACAAGAGCCTCCTGGCCCTTCTCACCTCCTCTTTGACCCTAAACTCCTAGGCAGCTCTGGTTCACAGGCTTTCCTCCCGCACCTATCCATCCTCCTCATAACTTGCATGGTTTTCATCCCCTATTTATCTGGTCCTGGCCATGTCCAATCTCTGCTTCTTTTTCTATTTGCTTTAGATTTGTCCAAATGCCTCTGGCTGTTTCTTCTCTCTCTCTCTCTCTCTCTCTCTCTCTCTCTCTCTCTCTCTCTCTCTCTCTCTCTCTCACACACACACACACACACACACACACACACAAACCAAGAGGACAACAAACAAACAAACAAACAAACAAACAAACAATCCTTCCTCCTAACTGTGGACTCGCTAGTTCAGTGATTTCTGTACCACACCCTTACACACAGGAATAGGCTTCTGAGGTTGAAACCTCTTTGCTAGGCAAAGAGGCGCTGCTTGCAATCCCAGTATTTAGGAAGCCGAGGGAGGGGGATTGGCAGATCAAGGATAGCCTGAGCTACTCAGAGAGACCCTATCTCAAAACCAAAACCTATTTAAAAATAAACTCCTTTTCTCTCCCCGGTCTTCTGCTAGAGAACACAGACCTGGATGAAAAGGTAATGCGTGAGCTGGTATTTCTTGGAGGTGGAGATAAAGGTGACACGTTAACAGAATAGTTGCTTGCGCTTTCCAACGTGACACAGAACCTCTAATATCTTATAACTGAGCAGTTTCTGAACATGTTCTCTAGAAACACATGGGTTAGGGTTTGCCACTTATAATTGGCTTGTTGTGAGAAGTCAAGAGAGTCCCTAAAGCACTTAAGGCCAGAAACTGAAAGTTTCACCATGGCCAGATACGTTTCTTGATATCACAAAGGGGTTTCTGTAGATGGTGATTGCCCGGGACATTAATAGGAGGGCAGAGAAGAAAGCACAGCAGGGCTGGGCCCAATTATACTTGCCTGTTGCTGCAGGAGCTGCACAAGCTGACTTCTTCTTCTTCTTTTTTTTTTTTTTTAAATTGGGCAGTGTTTTATTTTCCTTTACAATTTAATAGATACTTCTTGATGACTGCACTTGATGGGGTAAGGCTGCTTGGTAGTTCAGAAAGATCACAGTGATGGTGTTTTCCTGACTGTGTAGTCTTCAGTAGTGAGTGGAATGACTTGTATGAATGATGTCACTGCCACACCAGCAGGACGGCATTTATGCACCCGTCGTTTTCAGGATTGTTGGTAACTTGTGTATACTTTCCCCAAATCACCTTGCTTCCTTGTGTCACAAGGCCCAGCTCGCTCACATTCACTTCAATAACTGTTCCTTTGGTGATCACACCCAGGGTTGTATATAATGGGGATGATGGATTCTTTTTCACACCAAGTATAGGTAGGCAAAAGGTAGCTTTCAGCTCAGGGTGTGTGACATGGGCTTTTTTGAAACGTAGACCCATTGGCCTAATGAACCGTTCATATTTAGGTGGTTTTCTTGTGAAGCCATCACCAACAAAGCAGACTTTAGTAACCATTCTCTTCCAGGCCTTCTTTTTTCTTTTTCCTGTTCGAATAACTTTCAATACTTCTGTTTCTCCTTGGGCACGAACTTCGGGTAGAGGGACCCCCCATTTTCCTGCCTTTTCTTTTCATTTCTGCTTAATCATGTTGGAAAGTACTTTTGCTCTTGACTGCCCCTCTCTGTCCAGCAGATAGGCAGGGACTGCTCCCTGTGGTGTCTTCTCATCATCCTTCTGCTTGGTGTTTCTCTTTTCATGCATCTTAATAGTCTTTTTCATTTGTATTTTCTCGGCATGGCGCTGTTTATGGTAGAGCTTGGCCTTCAGGCCAATCATTTTTTTTTTTGCCTTCTTTGAACGTTCATGGGCCTCCTGACCTTCTTTCTTTCTCTTTTTCTCATGGTAGTCCAAACGATATCCATATCGTTTGCGGTGCAATTCAATATATTCATTTTGTGGCATGTTGACAGCCACGGAGCAGCCATCCGCGGGCTCCTGGGTTCCAAAAAATTCTTAATTTCTACGTGATACTGGTCCACGAGCCTGCTTCGTTCAGGCCGAACAGGAAAAACAAGCTGACTTCAAAGTCAGCCTTTCCTTTGTTTCTCTTCCTGTTTAGTACTTGGAGCTTGATGGCCCTCATTTTCTACTGTGTTACTACTTTGATTTATCAGCTCTTGTCATTTTGTTTTGTTGTCACTCTCTAAGTGTTCTTTCCTACTGTGAACTCAGGGCTAGTCTACTGCATTCTCTCTGTTTCTTCAATTTCCTCAGAAGTGAAACTCCTACATCATGGGTGTCTAAAGTCCTGACAGAGTGTTAGGTCACATGTGTATGCCCAGAAATAACCTAAACCAAAATGTAGAACATAATAGCTTCAGGCTCATACAACAGATTGTGAACCCCAAAGCCCCTTAGGGTCCGAACTAGGGACTCACCTCAGCAGTGGAATATCTCTACCTACTAGGACTTTGACTCTTCTCTAAAGTGATCATGAAAGTTGACACATGTTGGTTGATGGCCTTGATGCAAAACCAGGAATTAAAAAGGGAGCAAGATAGGCCTGCGCCCAGGAACTCAGGAGGCTGAGTTCAAGGCTGTCTAAGCTCCAGATAAACCCCCAAAACAGTGTCCTACTTAGGTTTCTATTGCTGGGATAAATACCATCATCAAAAGCTGTTGGCATCAGGACCTCCAAACTGGTGACATCACACCCAGGCAACAGCATGACACGCCCACGTGTGGCCAAGGCAGCAGCCACCATATTCCCAGAATCCACTTGGCCACTACGCACCTTTACCTGTGGCTACGTCACTCTCCATATATAAACGGAAGACCCCTCTGATTTCTCTCTCTTCTTTTCCCCCTTCTCTTCTTGCTGCTACCTTGCCCCCCCTTTTCCAATAAGCCCCCCACGTAGAACTGTTTGGTCTGGTGTGGTTTCTGGAGCTGCATGACTGTCCCCGCCGATCATAGCTCCACACTTATCATATCACGTCATTGGTGCCGAGACTCCGGGAATTTTAATGCAGGTTGCTGTGGGGTCCGAGTGGGGGTTGAGCGACCATAAAGCCACCACTGCTGCCAGATGACTGACCCCACGTGGACTGCCACCACCGCCATCACCGCCCGCAAGCAAGCTGCTGATACACCACCTGAACTTCTTCCACTGGCACCCGCCCTCATCCACCGAGTGGATTCCCATCACTGCCGCAGTCCATCGCTGCTGTTACCACCGCTGCCACCAGACTCACAGACTTCTACCACGGTGGAGCTACACCAAACAAACAGTTCCACACTTCCTGCTACCTGACTGCAAAGTCCACAAACACACACCAGCATTTTGATTGGTAAGGAGTTTCTCCAATTGGCGGGAGGACCCTGTATGCCCGGATAGTGTCTGGCCAACCCTTTCTGGGCTGAGGGATTCACTGCCCCGGTCCTTATGACTGTCCTCCTGGCTGACCTACAAGTTAGGACCTAGCCCTTGGGTGACCTCTTCTCTCAAAAGCAGTTCATATCCTCACAGCCCTTAAAAATCCTAGTACTAGGTTGAATTGCTTCAGAACCGATGGGGACTAGATGTCCTGACAGCTAAAAAAGGTGGTCTTTGCCTGTTCCTCCAAGAAAAATGCTGTTTCTACGTCAACCAATCTGGGATAGTGAGAAATAAAATCCAGGAACTACAGTCAGACTTACGGGATTTCAGGGAATGTGAGACCTCTAGTTCTGGGATTTTCGAGAACCCCATATGGAACTGGATACTCCCTCTCATAACTCCTTTCCTAGCCATCTTCCTGGTGTTATTATTCACTCCCTGCCTCATTAATCTTATTTCTACATTCCTTCAACGACAAATACAAAAAATTTCTAATCAAACTATTAATCAGTTCCTGTTACAGGATTACCAGCTGCTGCCCACAGAAGAGTCACTGTCCACAGAGGAACCTGATGCTAATGTTTACCAGGTGGGCCCCATGGTGAAAGTCAGCTACACCCCAAAATTGACAACGCCCCTCACAGCAGAAAGCAGTTTAAGAGACGGGGCGCCCTGATTCCCTTTTCACCAATGGCTTCCCCCCTCCCCCTTTTCTCCTTTTTATAATAATAATAAGGGAGGTATGTTGGCACAGGACCTCCAAACCAGTGACATCACACCCAGGCAACAGCATGACACACCCACCTGTTGCCAAGGCAACACTCACCATATTCCCAGAATCCACTTGGCCCACCGCCCACCTTTACCTGTGGCTATGTCACCCTCCATATATAAATAGAAGACCCCTCTGATCTCTCTCTCTTCTTTTTCCCCTTCTCTTCTTGCTGCTACCTTGCCCCCCCTTTTCAATAAACCCTCCACGTGGAACTGTTTGGCCTGGTGTGGTTTCTGGAGCTGCGTGACCGTCCCCGCCGATCATAACGCCGCATGTATCATATCACATCAAAAGCAACTTGGGGCTGGGCAGTGGTGGTGCACGCCTTTAATCCCAGCCCTTGGGAGGCAGAGGCAGGCGGATTTCTGAGTTCGAGGCCAGCCTGGTCTACAGAGTGAGTTCCAGGACAGCCAGGGCTACACAGAGAAACCCTGTCTCGAAAAACCAAAAAAAAAAAAAAAAAAAAGCAACTTGGGAAGGCAAGGGTTCATTTGGCTTACAGGTTACAGGGAAGCCAAGGCAGAAACTCAGGGAAGCCACTTGGAGGTAGGAACTGAAAGAGTGGCCATGGAGGAGTGCTGCTTCCTGGCTTGCACTTCCTGGCTTGCTCAGGACCCTCTGACCAGGGATGGCGTCTTCTACAGTGGGCTGGACCATTACTCATCAATCAAGAAAACACTCCACAGACTTGTCAGTTTGATGAGATATTTACTCAGTTGAGGTTCCTCTAGCCAAATGACCCTAGCTAGTGACAAGCAGACAAACAAAACAAAACACTAGCCGGGACACTTAGTGAGACCCTTTCTCAAAGGAAAAAGAAGAGAGCTAAGGATTTAGCTCAATATATGAGCTCTTGCCTAGCATGTGTGAGGTCCTGAGTTCAGTCCCTAGTATTGGAAGAAAGGAGCGAAGGAGGGAGAGAAGGAAGGAGGGATGGAAGGAAAAAAGATGGTGTGGGAAAATCCAACTGAAACTGTAAGTTACTACACAGGCTATTCTGACATTGAAGAGAGGTGTCCCTCCCCACTGCTATGTGCTCAGTGCCTCTCAGGACTCAGACTGGATCCTGATGCCTTTGTCCCTTACTAGCTGAGCCTGTTTTGGCTTTGCCACCTAGAGCCTCAGGCATTCATCTGAACAGTACAGTGGACATATTTCTCATTTTGATGGCTGATGAGATAACCTGTGTAAAATGTTCAGCCCATTGTAGCCCTTCCCCTTAACATGGCTGGGTAAGCCATGAGAATGTGGAGAAAACCCTTTAGACATCAGAAGCCCTTCACAGTGTCCACCACCCCTCTCAGCAGGGGCAGAAGGAAGGCAAAGAATGCTACTTGCTTTTCAGTTAATGTCTAATCCCACCCTCTCCAACACGGGCCGCACACTCTGGGAACTTTCCCATTTCAGTATTTGTCTTAACTCACCGAGATTTCTTTAGCTTAATGTTCTTCAGTCATCCCACCTCTTTCCCACTATAGATACAAACGTTTGACACAGAAGGCTTTGAACGCTTTGCATTTGGCTCAGCAAAGGCTGGTGGTGCAGAGCTGTGCTCTGCACTAGAGAGAGGGAGCAAGCCATGATGGAAAGAGGCATGAAATTACTGCAGCTAGGTGAAGCCAAAGGCAGGGAGGCCTGGCCAGTGCAGGACTTGAGAAAGGAAACTTTCTCATGTTCTGTTTCTTTACAGCAGGCAAAACTACCCTACAGTCTGGGATTTACTTCTGGTCAAACAGTCATCTTCTATGTCCCTGCAGATGTCACAACACCAGCTTAAAAGGATCGTTAGAGTACATAGCAACTGGAACCTGGAGGCAGAGGGGTTTGTGAGAACTTGGGACTGGAGGGTGTGGATGCAGGAGGGCCTCTAGCTTGGTTTCCATGTTCCTCCCTAACCCTCAGATCTCATGGCACTGTGCGACAGCCACTGAGGCTGTCTTTGGGGGTCTGTCCAGGACAAGTGTTTTCCTCCAGTGCTCTAGCTTCTCTGTCTGGACAGCCTATCACTTCACCAGAGAGCAGACTACCTGGCTTCCGTGGGGCTGGGGGGTGGTGTCATTTTCAGTAGCTAATCTGTGCCTTGCTAGCCCAGCAGTTGGGGGTTCTTAGCACTTCCTGAGCTTTGTTGCAACTTGTATATCACCTATTGTTCTGCTGGGGATTGTGAGCACCAGCAAAAAGACAACCTGTGCCCCCTCAGCCATCACCAGGACTCCCCATAGTGCCTGGCATGAAATACAGTTGTGGCAGGAATTCCGGAGCCCAGCTGGAGTTCTCTTTGCTTTCCTGTCCCTGTGTGTGTGTGTGTGTGTGTGTGTGTGTGTCTATAGCCTGAGGAGGTTCAGAATGGATCCTGGGGAGGACTTCCATTGACTTGTAGGTCTAAGAGCCATGCAGACAAAGGTTAACCTTTTAAGGGTCATTGTCTCTCTTTAGGTACATGGCAAAACCAGTACATTCTCCCCAAATTAATCTGTGCTAAAAACTCCACTTATAACTCAGAGACCTGAAGATTCTTTATACCGGCAATTAAAAACTCTCCTAATTATTTAGCCAATACCAAGTGGTCTGTCCTGAAACCATATACATTAAGAGCAACACTAAAAGACTGAACAGTAACACACACACACACACACACACACACACACACACACACACACACACACACACACACACACACACCTAAAGAAAAAAAGAAGCCATGATTTCAAAGTGCGTGGGGACGGGGTGGGTGGGTATACATGAGGGGAACTGAAGGGAGGGAAGGAGGAAATGATACAATTTCATTTTAATTTAAACAACACAGTCTAGGCCTAAAAATCAAGAGGAAGAAAAACAAACAAACAAACAAAAAAACAAAAAAACACACCCGAGTTTCAGTATCATAACGTACTACAAAACTTTAAGTGGAGAGGGCTATTCATGTTCTTGAATTGCAGTCTTGAATTGCAGTAAAAAAGCAAAACAAAACTCAAGGGAGTGTGTGTGAAAACATTTTCCATGTATTTCTAGCTCTGGGAACCGCTTTCCCCCTGAGGTGTAGGGCCAGACTGCTTTTTACACTTTTCTCACGTGTAAAAAAAACCTTCTCTTTGCCAGTCGGACGGCCGCCGGTCCCATTCAAGAAGCACACAACGTGGCAGCAGAACAAGGCTAGCAGACCACAGACCAAAAAGGAAGCCAGGGTACCGGGCGCGGCCAGTGCAGAAGGTGCGCGCGCAGGTGCAAGCCCCGCCCTGGGCGGAGCTAGTGGTGATGAGGGGCGGGGCGAGCTGCGGGGTCCCACCGGCGCTGGAGAGCAAAAGGGGAGGAAGAGGGAGTGAGAAAAGAGTAAAAGGGGAACTGGGGCGGGAGGCTTGTGGAGAGGCCGAGTAGGAGTGACAAGGCGGGAGGAAGCCAGAAGGAAGGTGTGTGGGAGGAGCGGAGGGGAGGAGCGGCCCGGTGCAGGGAGGAGTCTGCAAACTTTCAGTTCAAGGGCATTGTGGGAAGTAGCCATGGTCTGAAGCTAGCGCCTCACCTGTCAGCCGCCCGGGCTGCTACAGTCTTTTCTGGCCCTCGCATCCCGGGCGATCGCTGCTGTCGGGACCCGGGCGGCTGCGGCCACCATGGTGAGTAGGGCTGAGCACCGTGGTGGAGCTGGTCCCGGTGGTGCGCGCTCCAGGTGACACCTGCGGCTCCAGGGCCGGACACGCGGCTGGGGAGGGGGTACGCGGCGAGCCTGGCTCGGAGTACCGCCGTGTCACACGCGCGTGTGGCCAGACTGCTCCAGACAGTGCAGATCTCCCCCTACCTGCGAGTCCCACGGACATCGGGCACTGCGCTTCAATTCATTTCGGTCTCTTTTCGCTGATCGCTTGGTCCAAGCTAGGAGCTGGAGATGTCGCGGGGGACCAGGTGCTTAACACTCGTAGGAGAGGATGCCTTGGGAAAGAGACGGTGATGGAATGGTGAAATAAAAATAACTTCCGAGAGTGAGAACTCCTATGCCTCAAGAAAGCCGGCTGAGAGGCAACTTTTGATTTGGTGGCCTTTTTGAGGAGGTGACATTTGAGTTCCCCGAGGTCCTAGGAGAGCGCAGCATTTGGAGGGGTTAGCAACTATGAGGGGGGAGAGAGAAACCCTGGTTTGTGGCTTGAGAGGCGGGAGGGATACCAGGTAGCAGTTCTTCATAAGCTAGAGTTTAGGTTTTTGTTTCGCTCGAATTTTAACAGGAAAAGTGACCTTATCCATTCTACACTTCATGAACCCTTTGATTGATGGTGGAGAATAGACTGAGATGTATGGGGGTAGGGGTGTGGGGTTCCTAGCAAGATGAAAGCCCGGAGATCCGCTACACTCAGAAGTGGACATCCAGCTCTGGTTGGAAGCAGTACCTGAGGTTTCTCTCACGATGGCTTCTGCTGGGACAGTGACTGGGTGGGCAGCTTGTCCCACTTCCCCAGTTGCACACACTTCCCAAATTCTCAGAGAAGTGACCTCCTGAAGGCACTCCCTGGACACACTGCAGAGAGCAGCACTGGGTGACTTTAGAAAGAAGGTTGAGTTGGACAGTAGTTCATTGCTGAGACACCTGGACAGAGAGCCCAAAAATGTCGGCGAGGTTCTCAGCGTGCCCAGTTTTGTTTGTTGAGGATTCCTGGTAAATGCGGGGCGGTGCAAAAAGGCCCCTGTAAATAATGGAGCAGCTCTCTTGGCTTGCTCAAGTTTCCCAAGGGACAAGGTGACAGTGTACCCAAGAAGACAGCTCATTTGCCTAATGGAGGTGGAATGAAGGCCCCCAAGTAGCTTTGGAGCCTAAAGCTGTTTACTTCTGTAGGGAGGGGCAGGATTTGAGGGAAGGCCCCAAGTTCTAAACAACACAAGGCGGGAGTTTTGTTTTTCTCCTCTCTTGTCAAATGACCTTCAGAATCTGGGAAGTTTCTCCTGCTTTCCCTCCAGTCCCTGTCCTCCTGTGTGTGTGCTTTGACGTCCCTTGTCAGGAAATACTGGTACTAGCAGTCTGGTAAGCCAGCTCCTCCCCTCCATGATCTCATGCCACCCTTGCGACCTCCAAAGGTGGTCACATTTATCTGTCGCTGCTTGACTTCCCTCTGTATGACCTTGTTCGTTTATTGGGATAGCCACTGTTCTTAACTGCTACGACTGGTGTTCATTGGTGGCCTTGAAGCCTGGAAGGGTCCCAAAGGGTTTATTAGAGGTTCACAAGATCAAACCCATTTTCATAAGGATGCCAAGGTCCTTTTAATTGCATTCTAAGATGGTAGTGAAGTTACTTTGAGTCCAAGTGTTCTGAAATATTAATAGCTCAACAAATCCAGCTGCCTTCTCTTGGGCCAGATTAGAGGGATTTGTCAAAATATGATGCTTCACTTCACTAATGTTCTTTCTCTTTCCCTCACCCCTGTCTTTATTATTTTCAATTGAATTAGTAAATACCTGAAGTTTATTCTTTTCTGTTTTGTTTTCTAATGCAGTATCAATGGCATAGTAAACAGAAAAATCTTTGGTGTTCTCATTGTCATGGAGATGCCCCAGGACCATGAACCTGCACTCACACAAGTGCTTTAAGGAGCTCCACCCTTGTCTGTGCTCAGCAGCACTTCATCTCTCCTGCTCAGCTGTGAGGAGCAAAAAAGGATCTGGTTCTATTGTTCACAAGCCTAGTAAGCCCTTGCTTCTGACAGCCAGGGACTCCTTCCCTATTCTTAGATCCTATCTCTTGCTGGCTCCTTCAGAAGATAATTTCAGAAAGTGGTCCATTCCACTCCGGGCTTCATATCATATGTGTAGGGCTGATTAGGCCCTGTCTGCATCTCGATCGTGATGTTGGATCATCTGTACCTTCATCTTGCCTTTGGTTAGAAATCTTGATTTTAGAAAACAATGCTAAGTCTTTTGTGCTTAAGAAAACCCCACCCCACCTCTTGTACTTTAAAAAATATTATCAACAGGAATTTACTATTGACTGTTAAAAGAGTTGATAGAGGAAGGAGGATTTTTAGTTATTGTTGCTTTATTTTTTCTTATAATAACATGGGGACAGCTGGAGAGAAGGTTGAGAGGCTTTGGGGACGCCTTTAGTTATAAAAAATGCAAGTGGGCTTTGATTTATGAAGTCCTTGTAAAGAGTTGCTCTAAGTCTTAAAGCCACCTAGAGAGCATCATAGAGGAACCATCCCAGTTAAAGAAACCCAAAAGGAGGTCCCTCCGGAAATGTAAATAGTTCCGTTGTAAACTCAGTTCATAATGTTTGGAGTGCTGTGGAGTAAGATAGAGTTATATTAACCAATTCAGAGGTTTCTGGGTTTGTAACTTCTTTTCAACTTTTTTTGGGACAAGGTTTCACTATGTAATCATGATTAGCTTGGAACTTAGTGTGTAGACCACAGGGCTGGCTTCTTATCTGCGCTGATCCTCTTGCGTCTGCCTCTGAAGAGCTGGAATTCCAGGTGTGCGCCACCACGCCCAACTCGTGATTGTGATTTTAAGTATGAGAGACAGCTTGCTGACTGAATTGTGAAATCATTTCTCTATCAGGCTGGCATTCCTTTGAAGTAAGGAGACCCTTATCCCAAATCCAATTATAAAAGAACTTGCCACTGTTTGTACAGGGCATGAAGGTGGAGAAAGCATTCTCGAAATGGTAGGTCCCCCTCTCCCTCTTCTTGGTATAGCAATCATAGTCTGAGACCTAGATACACTGAAATAAGTCTGGTGATATTTTGCAATTTAAAATTCCAGCTCTCAGGGCATGGAATCCATTGGAGTAATGAGTTGTCCTCCCTGTGGCTCGGTCTGGGCTGTGGACCAGCATTTAGTGTGGGGTGGGGGGCTGGGGAGGAGTAGGGGGAATGACCTGTGGTGGGATCTAGTTGTCCCTCGTGTTCTTCTCACATGTCACCAACACTACCACTGAGGTTAGTGTCGGCCCCAGACCATGGTGATGGCTACTTCTTAGTCCCCATCCCTTCTTTCTTCCTTTTGTTCTGAGTTTTGGCAACTGATTTGCAGATTGTGTGGGGTTTTGCCAGCAGAACTGGACAGAAACAGTTCTTTAGGGGCTCATGAATTATTACATTATGAGCTAGGGCATAGCAGCAAAAAACCCTGCACCTTTAACACACACACACCACACACACACACACACACACACACACACACACACACACACACACACACACTCAGTTTCCTTTAAGAGTCCCTTGAGACTCACACTTCTTGAGGTCCCCATGAGTCACCAGTTTTATCTTCCTGTCACCATAACCAGAACTTCTTCCAGAGATCAGAGCCTTCCCCCAATTGCTTTCTGCCTTGTTTTGATCCTTGTCTCCCTCAGAGTTGTCCTTTCTGTATATCTTATTCTTCCCAGACACTTCCTTCTCATGGAGTTCCCTGCTCTTCACGAAATAACCCAGCCATTATCCAGAAAACGCCCTTTAAACAAATCACAGCTCTAAGATCCTGTGACTTAAAGCACAGCCTAACTGTAGATTGCAGGAAGTGCCTTTGCATCACCCTAGCCATCTACCCAACATCAAGGGAGATGTCCTTAAGCTAAAGCTGCTGGCGGGACTGTCAGAATTCTAACGCCGCACTGCCAGTGCTGCAGATGGTTCCGGTTGTGAATGAATGCCTTAGGAAGCTGGCCTGCAAAAAATCTGCCACTAAAGTCACTGGTCTGGAAGCTTCCTGACAGGTAGAGCTTGCTCCCAGAATGGCTCTCTCTAAATAGTTGCAAAGAACCGCCTGGGGGAAAAAGATGGTCATTCATTAGTTATTCAGTGTAATCAGGCACGGAGTTAAAGTACATCCAGGCAAGAAGAAAGGCACAACAGGTCTACACGTTAATGACCTTGCTGGATCTTCTCACGAAGGGTTTCTGCAGTGGAAATGACTGGTTTGTGTCAAAGTTCGGTCGCTCTTCAAGGCTATGGGAGACTTCCAAACAGTGTATAAAGGGGGATTCAGGACTGGGTTGAAAACTGAGATGCCCGCTTGCTTTGTGTGCTTATTCTTATAGAGGCTCTCAACCTTCCTAGTGCTGTGACCTTTTAATAAAGTTCTTCATGTTGTGGTGACCCCCAACCATAAGATTATTTTTGTTACTACTTCATAACTGTAAATTTGCTACTGTTGCTAATTGTAATGTAATTATCTGCTATGCAAGGTATCTGATATGTGACCTCTATGAACGGGTCATTCAGTCCCCTCAAAAGGGCTTGCAACTCCAGGTTGAGAACTGCTCTTACAGAAGATGGATGCCAAGGAATAACCATGAGTCATCTTTGGCACACTGTTTAGATTTGGAAGAAAATGTTTATATTAAAACACATGCATGAATGACAACGAGGTCATGACCGCTCCTAGGTACTCTTGAGGAGAAGGATTTTGTTGTAGATATGAAGGAGAATTTAGCTAGAGCCATCTGGAAGGATCCAGAGCAGAGAGAGAAAGAAGTACATTAGACATGGCCAGCAGACTGAACCAGACCATGAGAGGAGAGAGGGGGAGGGCAATGGGAGAGGGTGAGAAGAGAGAGGGACCAAGGGAGCACATGGCTGAAATAGCGGGGTGTTATAGGAATCAGAAGCTTTGGGGGAGGGAAGGGAAGCTCAGAGGCTGGAGAGATTTAGGCAGGGTGGTAGTGGTGAGAAGTGCCAGAGAGGAGCGGGGACTTTGTAACAGGTACTTATGGTACTGGGAGACCCTAGCAGTCCGTGAGTCTGCTTTGATACTTCAATAGACACCTCAGCTAACATTTGTCCTGAGTTTCTTTGGAATCTAACAATGCGGATTTAGGGTCAAGATATAAAATCCACACTTAACTTATAAAGTCCCAAATCAGAGACTATTTGTGGCTAGTTCCTTAAAGCTAGACCAGGTCACACGAGGCTATCAGCTTTTTCCTCTGTTTTTCGATAGGAATATATGAGAGGCAATAATGTAAGGCGGTCTTCTAGGATAGCACACCTTCTCTGGAAAGGCTAGTTGGTAATATTTAGGTTTTGCAGACCCTAAAGTCTCAATCGCTCAACTTTTCTTTTGTGAGTCAAGGCAGCCAATAGAATGTTGTCTACAATAATAGGCTGGCAGAGCTGGAGGGAGGCAGACGTTGGCTATAGGTTGTAGTTTCTTGACCTGTACTCATTTTATACTGCATGTGTGCACATGCTTGCAAGCCCCTGTGTACAGCCTTGGAGGTTAGAGCTGACAACAGGTATCTTCCTGTATAGCTCTCTACCTTCTTTTTTGAGACCGTCTCTCACTGAATCTGTAGATTCTTGCCAATTTGTCTAGACTGACTGGCCAGTAAGCCCCTTGGGGTTACTGGCACATGCTATGGTCTTTAGCATTTGCTTGGATTCTGAGGATCTGAACGCAGGTCGATTCTGAGGATCTGAACGCAGGTCCTCATGCATGTATCACACACGATTACTCACTAAGCCATCATCACCTCAACCCCTTAACCCACTCTAAGACAACTTTTGCTTGTTCACTCATTTGTGTATTGGATAAATACATTGGGTGTCAGCTCTATGGCAGACTAAGCTAGTTACCTAATTTATGGTACCCAGCACAGACCAAAACCACAAGGCTTCTCTTTCAAAACATTTTGAGAATTTGAACATGGTAGAGAGTGAAACCTAGTGCCATGTCCTTCTGAATGCAGACCCTGTGCAGTAACCCTATGTCAATAGAAGCCATCCCAGATTGAGGCTTCCAGATAAGCTAGAAGCTCGCTAGCCTCATGGAGCTGATGGTCTTGGTATGGTGGTCACTAAGTTCTGCCAGTACTTGGGTCATTCATGCAGAAGAAGAGTCTACTATTGTGTGTCAGGCAATGAGAGCTTTCTCTAGTTGATCTTGCTGTCACTTACAAGAGACATTCTGATGTTTCTGAGACTTGTGGTGTGTGTGAAGTACCCTGCTGTGGTATTTGAAGGGGAATAGCCTTGGGTTTTTTTGTGGCTACTTCCTTCTTGGCCTGAAGGGGAGGGGCCATTCCTCCACCTGGCTTAGCTACTTCTTGGCCTTTTCACGAGCTGGTTCTGACTGGGTTATGGTATCAGAAGCTATTTCCATCGCCTGGAATTTGGTTTCAGATTGCTAGCTCTCTGCTGAAGGATTGCCACATCAAGTCTCTTTGGTGAGCCCTGGGTGGGGGATGCCAGGGCTTCTCCAACCATACCTTGTTTGGCATAATCTGTTGGTTGGATACTTTACATGTGTAAAATAAAGAGGCTGCAAGATGTGATCTTGCACACCCCTCATCCCAGCGCTCAGGAGGCCGAGGCAGACAGATCTCTGTGAGTTCTAGGCCAGCCAGAGCTACATAGTAAGACCTAGTCTCATAAAATTGAATAAAATAAAAGGAAACAAATAGAGCAAGGTTGAAACTGGAAGGTTCCAGAAGGCTCTAGAAGGTGCTTGTTGCTGACAATTGGCTCCAGATGTCTGATGTGATTAAAAAGAAAGCTTATTTTTTCAGGTTTGGTTTTTTTTTTTTTTTTTTTTTTTTTTTTGAGCTTCTTTAGTTTGAACTGGAGACCTTACATTTTCTTAATGTTTATCATCTTGTTAACTTTTTAGGCTTGCACATGGTGTAGTAACTATCATCACAACATCTCAAATATGTGTGTCATTACACCATGGCCTCAGTCATTCTCTTCCTGGACTCACAGCCAGCTCCCTTTGCTCTCCAGCACCCGCCCCCATTTTCCTTCCATGTGGATTCCACTATCTTCTGTATTCCCACCTTCTTAAAGATTTCTTCTTCTAGTTTTATGATTTCCCCCCCTTTAAATTTTATGACCTATAAATATTCACATCTAAATACATGTATAATTTTTTTTTAAAGATTTTATTTAAGTATATGGGTACCACTGTCATGTCTTCAGACACACCAGAAGAGAGCATTGGATCTCATTACAGATGGTTGTGAGCTACCATGTGGTTGCTGGGAATTGAACTCAGGATTTCTGGAAGAGTGGCCAGTGCTCTTTAACCACTGAGCCATCTCTCCAGCGCACCCATATAATTTTAAACATGAGAGAAAACATGGAAGTACTTGTCTTTCTGAGTTTGACTTATTTTATCTAATATAATGATTTCCAGAGGCCCCATAAAATACATATGCAAACTCACACATGTACACATATATTCGGACACACACTTCCTATCTGTTATCTACCCATTTGGTCTCTTGGTCAGACTTGCAGGACTCTTGCTTTCCAAATGAGACGTTTGAGAGAGATCAGAGAAGGAGAGTGAAAAAAAACAACAAAAACAAACAAACAAAAAACCCAAACCCTCTTATCTCTCTTTCCTTCTTAGTGACTCTGGAGACCTTCGGTAATGAGACATGCTATTTCTCATCTGTTCTTAGGAATGACCCTGAAACACAGAGATGGTTGTCAGACCTGCTGGGATTGGCCTTTGTGTTCAGAAGACTGAACATGCCTATAAGATTAAGACTGTGTGGTGCTTGCTGCATGTCCATAATCCCAGCACTGGGGAGGAGGAGGCAGAAGGATTGCCAGTTAGAGGCCAGCCTGAGTTACATAGGGAGACCCCACTGCAAGAACAAAACAAAAATAAATCATTCCATGAAAAAGGAGCTGCTGAGCCAGAAGACGGCTCAGTTGGCCATGCAAGGGTGAAGACGGGAGTTTTCCTTCTCAGAACACACACGAAAAGCCAGTGCGTAGCCAGTGCCATCTGTATCCCCGTGTGCACAGAGAGATGAGAGGTAGGCGCAGCAGAATCCCCAGAAGGTTGCAGGCCAGCTAGCTAGGCACACAACAGAAAAACAGCAGAGACCTTACTTCAAAGTGAAAGGTGGGGAGCGACACCCAAGGTGTCCTCTGACCTTCACACATGTGCCATGGTACACAGACTCACAATCACACACAAGCATGTGTGTGCACAAGCACGTACCCACACATACACACAGGCACACAAGCATGCACATACACACGCACATGCACACAAGCACACACGCACAAGCAAGCACATACATACACACATGAGTGTACACACACACAAGCAAACACATGCATACACACATGAGTGTACACACACACAAGCACACACATGCATGTACATACATACTCACAAGCATATACACATAAGCACACATGCACACACATAAGCACACATGCACACACATAAACACACATGCACATACACACAGAGTCAGGCCACAGATGCAGATTATTGTCACTCAGTTGCCCTGCTTCAGGTCTCATGTCTGCTGTTAAGCCTCCCCAACCATTTCCCCTTCTACTTTCCAGAGTCAGGGTAGCAAATTTTATTTTGCAGATGAAGCTGTGAGAAGCAAACACAATGAATATGTTATTAAAGAGTCCAATCTGATGACAAAGCATGCTGTCAGCAAAGCATTTCTGAATGCTCACACATGGCTGTATGTTCCCTGTGGAAGTGACGCTTGGGGCATCTTGCCTGGCTCTTCATGACACTCCTACCTGTTTGCTTCTAAAGGAAGGTGTGGACCCTGTGAGGTAGAGAGGAAGTTGCTGTGAGGTAGGAAGTCCTGCCCCCATGTGCAACCCCAGATCTCAGGTTCCTTGTTCACTCTGCTCAAGGTTACCTGAGCATTGGATGAGATTATCCAGTTCTGTTAGTACACTGACTGGCACCAGGAACGCATTCCAGAAGTGTCAGGGTTACTGTGCATAGAAATAGGAAAACACTTTACAATGGGTCATAAGAAACTTCATTGAGAGCCGGGTGCTGTGGGTGCAGGCCTTTAATCCCAGTACTGGGGGAAGAGGCAGGTGGATCTCTGTGAGTTTGGGCCTACCCTGGTCTATAGAACCAGTTCCAGGACAGCCAGAGCTACACAGAGAAACCCTGTCTCCAAAAAAAAAAAAAAAAAAAAAAAAAAAGGAAAGAAAGAAAGGAGAGAAAAAAAGAAAGAAAGAGTGGAGAGGTGTGGAGAGGTGTTGGAAGAGCATCACAGTTTAGAAGAGTGAGTCAAAATGCTGCAGACAGGACTCTTCCTTTCTTTCCTCTCCATCCTTCTATACCTCTGCTTTCCCCTCTTCCCCTGCCTTTCTTCCCATGCTGGGTATTAGGGCTTTGTACATGGCAGGCAAGTGCCTCACCCTGGATGTATTTCCAGCCTCCTCCTTCTCCTCCTTTTTAAAATTATTTATTTATTTATTATGTATATGAGTACACTGTTGCTGTCCTCAGACACACCAGAAGAGGGCATCAGATCCCATTAAAGATGGTTGTGAGCCTCCATGTGTTTGCTGGGAATTGAACTCAGCAGCCAGTGCTCTTTAACCTCTGAGCACCTCTCCAGTCCCCCAACCTTCTTTTTACTTTATATTTTGAGACACATCTTACTAAGTTGCCTGTGCACACTTGAACATTTGATCCAACCGTCTCTGCCTCCTTAATTATTGGGATGATAGGCCTGAGTCACTTGTCTTGGCTCAGTTTCTTTACTATGCAGTCACGTCCTCAGCTCCAAGTAGAGCGTGTATAAACCCTGACTTTAGAAACCCATTTGATCTCACAGTTTCAGTGCCTTAAGAGTGCAGCCAGGTGAGGTGGCTCATGCCTCTAATCCAAGCATTGGAAAGACTGAGACTGGGAAGATTGTCACGGGTTCCGGGAGAGCCTGGGATAAAAGTTAATTCCCAGTCAGCCTGGGATATGGAGGGAACCTCTGTCTCTAAAAACAAAACAGAGGATACATTTAATGTTCTCCACTTTGGGAAGTCCTTGTAGAAGATAAGGTGAACAAACAGGTGCAGTCTTGGTCGTCTCTAGCGAGGCTATAGCTTGAACTTTGTGGCTGCTGGACTCGAGTGGTGGAGAGGATACCACAGCCCACCTCTTCATACCTTTGCTTGCAGCTGAAACATTTCTGTCAGGGCATGCTTTTTTTTTTTTTTTTTTTAAATGAGTGCCAAGTAGGCTGAATAAAATAAATTCTTTTTTATTTCTTTGTGCTGAAGATGGAATCAGGGTGCTTCCTTGCTACAAGAGTACCCTCCTGCTCCACTTCTCCAGCCCTGGAAGTCACAGCTCTTAATAAACATCTAAGTGGCCATCACTGTATAAAGTGGTGAGTTTAGCCAGTTTTAAGCATGGTCTCTTGAACAAAATGTATAAAAATTCACATTAAAAATAACTAAATAAGAAAAAAAAAATCAAACTGGGGGCTGGAGAGATGGCTCAGATCTTGTAGAGGTTCAGTTCCCAGCACCCAGACTGAGTAGCTCACGACCACCTGTGACTCCATGTCTGTCGGGGATTTTACACCTTCAACCTCTGCAGAAAGCACGCACATACACACACCATCTCCTCACATGGACACCCCCCCACACAATTAAAAAATATACTATTAAAAGAGAGAAAGATCAAAGGAGTCTTGCTAAGAAATAGGAGAAGGGTCTCAAGTTGTTCATGGTTTGGTTTTGTTTTTTTCCAATTCAAATTGTCCTGAAAAATTTTCTGAACCTCTGACTCCTATTTCCAGTGTCTTCTTTCTCTTTTCTTGAATGATTTCAAACAGGACAAAATATAAAGAAGTCTGGCTTTTCACTGAACTCCAGAGAAAAATCTAATCAGAGAATAGAGAAAAAAAAAAAAATTAAACAACAGGTATCAACATACCCAGAGTTGCTCACTCCGTCCAGGGAAATGATAAACAGAGAGTGACTGTGCTCATCACAAGTCAGGGGGTTTCCATTTGTTCATCATTTTCTGTTCTCAACAGCTGTGGTTGCGGGACGAGCCCACAAGTGTACGATCGTTCATTACCAGAAGCTCATCATGTTCAGGAGAAACCACTCGCGTGCACTGCTAAGGTAGACTAGTGCAGAGGTGGGAAAACCTCTGAAGCAGGAAGCTCATGTTTAATCATTACAGGGATTCAGGGAAGAGATGGGAAAGAACGGCTTTAGGCCGACTCCTGAGGGGTGAGCTGATCCTGCATGTTTGAGAGCGTCTGTCACGTGACCGAGAGGGGTGTAGAAGACAAAGAGGAGGGATGCTTATTAAGGAAAAGTAATCCAGAAGAACCCGTATAAGGAGTTGGACATGTACCACGAGCATCTCTGATCCCAGCTCTTTTAAAGGATTAGATGGGACGTGGAGACAGACAAAGAAACTCACAAGTCAGCTAGCTTAGCAAAGCAGCGAGGAAACCTTACCTCAGACAAGGTAGAAGGTGAGGACCAACACCCAAGGTTGATCTCTGGCTTTCACATGCGTGCCATAGCATGCGTACTCATCACACACACAACTCCCACAGGTAGTTAGTATATGTGTATGCTGCATGTGTGAACGATATTCCATCTCTTGTATTGCAAAAAATGCTATCAATAAAAGTAAACTGAGTCTCCTCCTATATGCAGGAAAAGCACCCACCGATGGACCAGCCTGGACCCTGACCACAGCTTTATGTTAGTTACATTGTTACATTATTTATAAATACTCTTACCCTTGTGAGTATTTATAAATAATGTAACATAAAGCTGTGGTCAGGGTCTTAAAAGTTGTTACAGATTTGGACTGGTAAGGAGTGATTTTCAGAAATAAAGTGGGACAGCTGAGCTGGGTAATAAACTGGATTCTAGCAAGATTTGTCTTGGGGCCTGCAAGGAGGTTGGCATGGCTGCATATGGGGTTGAGTTTGTTTTCCCTCCGAAAACAAACAATACTTCCATATCCCTGGAAGTCTAGATTCTGAGAAAAAGTGTGGGAATTTGGATGTGAATGAAAGTAAAATTTCAGAAGATCTGGCTAATATATACTTTTAAAAAAAATTGAGAGTTCTCATTTTGTAGGTGTGAGATATAAGCAATGTGACCATCCTGATTGGGTCAAGTACTAAACAGAGTCCTCCCCTATGGTCCCACAACTTTTGAAGGTAGACATTATATGGGGTTATACATAGATGCATAACTGTCGCTGATCTGAGGCTCCAAAGGTATGATGTTTGCTTTACGTTTTACTAGGTACACTGGACGACCACACCTGTAACTCAGAGGCTGAGTTTGAACTTAATCTTTGCTACAACTAATATGGAAGAAAATTCAGGCAATAAATATGTTCTGCATGGCTACCTGTCAGTCAGTCCAGGCCTATCGGATTCCAAATGAGCATAATAATAAAATCAAGTGAGATGTTTTGAAGCATCCTGGGCTCAACATGAAAACTTCAGTCCTGTTGCCTTGCATAAACATTTGCAAAAGATATGTATGATATCAATTGCAAAATGTCCCTTTAGGTCTGGGATCAAAACCTTCTTAAACCGTGAAATAATGGAGTAGTCTGATCTATTTGTAAATTGATATCAAGTTCTTTTTAAGTCATGAGAGAGAACAAATTATGGCACAATTAGATTAGCAGATATCACACAAATAAAGCTTACACACTGGTACAACCTCTACTACCATAGGCTCCAGGTCAAAACTCTGATCCTTTAAAGATTGTACTAAATCTAACTAAAGTTACTTTAAGGCTTAAAAATCCCCCAGTGTTTAAATTTCACTTTTCCTGAACTTATTTACTTTATTTATTTACATATTTACTTATTTATTTACTCTGTGTGTGTGTGTGTGTGTGTGTGTGTGTGTGTGTGTGTGTGTGTGTGTGTGTGTGTATGTGTGTGTGTCTCCTCTGGCTTGGTAGAACATGTTTTTACCCGGTGAACCATTTTTCCAGCTTCTGAGTTATTCGTAAAAAAATATTATTAATATATATAATAATGAAATATAACTCATGGAAATACTTGTATTTTATTAATAAGAATTGAGAGACCATAATAGACTGACTATAGTAACTGCTGTGTTTGTACCAAGTGTTTGTAACATGAGTACTTCCATAATACACTTGACAACTTAAGATTTATGTCCTATTCTAGATTCTTGGATATAGAAGCAAAAAATTTAGGACTCTGAGCAAAAGTAACCCAACCAGGCAGAGAGAGAGAACTCAAAATTCTTTTTTGTTGTTGTTAACTATGGAAAACTGATATATTTTTAACACCCTTGAAAGACTGATAATTAAATGCCAGTTTTAAAACTGCTAAAATTAATTTTTGCGTGCCAATGACTTTATGGTGTATTCTGGAACTATACATTGCTAAAATTAGGTTAGATTGCTGAATTGTAAAGTAGCTCTTTGGAGTGCTTGGCAAGGGAGAGAAGTGAGAAATACTTTCTATGGGGGGATGGAAAGAATGATTATTTCCAGCAGAAGGGGCCCAACAACATCTGTAGCATTCTCCCAGAAATATGAGTATTTTTAACAGGTCTGATTAAAACACATCCGTCATAGCCGGGCAGTGGTGGCACACGCCTTTAATCCCAGCACTTGGGAGGCAGAGGCAAGTGGATTTCTGAGTTCGAGGCCAGCCTGGTCTACAGAGTGAGTTCCAGGACAGCCAGGGCTATACAGAGAAACTCTGTCTCGAAAAACCAAACCAAACCAAACCAAACCAAAACAAACCCCCAAAAAAACAAAACAAAAAAACCCCCCCAAAAAACAACAAAAACACATCCATCATGTGGTAAGGGCAGAACAAGACCCTGGAAGGAATCAAATAATGGAATTTGGGTGTGAGGCCTGCTGTACTCTCAAGTAATTGGTCCTGGGATTGCCTGAATGAAATTGAAACAGTATGAAGATACTTCCCTATGATGACCCAACACGTGACCAGTATATGCTGGGTACTTTCTTATATGTTATATTGGTAGATTCACAAGCCTAGGCCATGTGTTGCACTGAGAACAAAAACATACTGGCATGTAAGATTTTTCTGGAAGGGCTAGCGATTGAGCCACGATGAAAGCTTATGCAGACAGAATGAAGACCTTCCCCGTGATGTACCCCTGAACCCCAGCACCATGCCTACAAGACACCATGCTCCCTGCCAGTTAAATGCCTTCTTTTATAAGAGTTGCTGCGCTTGTGTGTGTGTGTGTGACAACTACTCAAAGGTTTTTGTTGGTGATCAGCAGGCCCTTTCACACCACACAGACATGGAGACTGCATGAGTCTGTTGGTGAGTATGAGTGCTAGGATGGTGGAAAATTCTTGAGTTGAAGTTGGGTGTGTGGTGTTGTCCCACTCTCTGCCACTTCCTAGCTCAGTTTTGACATGGGGATGTGCCTACAGCCACCTGTCCGTACCCACTGACTGTTCCTTGGTTGTGACAGCTGTGGATACAAATGACTCTTCTCTAAGCAGTCTTGCATGTTCATGACCTGGAACCTGGTTTTACTCAAAAAAAAAAAAAAAAAAAAAAAAAATCTCGATTCTCTTGATTTATTTTTGAGAAATGTGTGAAGAAGTTTTCTTTGGTCTTCAGGTGCACAGGGTTGGATGGAGCACCCACTCACTGTCTGTCATGAGGCTTGTCATCAAGCGTGTTACATCACATTCCTTGTGTTCTTCATTCACCCAATAGCCCAAGGGTGATAAGGTTCATCCTGACAGTATTTGCTGCATGGGATGCAGTGTATTGTGTGGAAAGTGGTTTTATTGCCTGTGGAGTTAAAAATATTTAGATTTTATAGAAAATGAGGACCCACCAACTTCAAGTTTCTTAAAGGTTTCACAGGTTGGATTAGTTTCGCAGATAGGTACATACAGTCATTATATAGGGTAGTCCACGGTCCTCAGGAATCTGTAGACAGTTCATCAAGTTAGGAGAGGACCTGTTAGCTTGGGAATTGGGTCACACTCTAAAGAACCATGCCTTTCAGTCTGCCTGGAATTAACTCAGGCCTTGTGCTTTTCTTGGATTGTTTCCAAAGTCAGCCACGGATGCCTTCTGGAATCAGCACCTCCAGACTCTGTCTCAAAGTAGATGTGTTGCCAGCCTCTCAGTCTGGACTAAAACATACCAAGCAAGGACTAATGGCTGTGTCCTCAGTGTTATAGCAAGAATTAGGTTTTTACCTTTACTGTCAGCCCGAATTCTCCTATATAGCCTCAGGATTCTTGTGAATCTGGAGGGCTTCTTACTGAACCTGGAGCAAGGCTGTTAGGTAGGAAGTCCCACTGAGCCCCCCGTTTACGCCCTTCTGGCCCCCAAGTACCGTAATAAGACTCACCTTCCATCAACCCTACCTTTATATGTGGATGTTGGGGATTTGAACTCAGGTCCTCATGCTGGAGCATCAAGCATTCTTATCTATTGAGCCATTGCCCCACCCCTCATGATAATCCTTTAGTTTAACATAAAAGCCTCTTCTTGATTAAACAGAACTAAGACTTTCTTCTAGCTTAGAAGAGGAAAATGTCTCAAAAATAGTGAGTGTTCCCATGAACAGTGAAAATGTAAACACATCTCAGACATAGAGCCCTGAGAGATGGTTTGAATTCTAAACTTTCAAGTACCTTTGGTTTCCAAGCTAGGTGATAGCCAAGGAGGGAAAAGGCCAACCTTTATATTTTGTTTCCTTATTAAAATGTGGGCACTGTGAACTAACTAGGGTAGAGCAGAATGAAAGGCAGAGAACAGCCACCACCTATGATTGACAGAAAACAAGGTGCAGGGCATGGCACCCAGCGATGCCAGCTATGCACTAGAGCTTCTTCCTGGCATTTTTTCCTCTACCTTGTTAAGTGACCTTACTCCTCAAAGTCAGATAAGGTCAAGACCTCTTTTACTTGGAGAGACCAGGCCACTTCTATTTTTTGAAGCCTCTAGTATGTGGAAAAGTGAGGTGTTCAAGTAAGGCTGTACATGTTGCAGCACACTTCAAAGCTTTCTGCTTAACAGGTTGAGACAAGCATTCTGCACAAAATGCTGTGTAGTTTCCTTTGGCTTTTTGCAAATCTTTGACGTTTTTATAACCGAATATAGATCCACTGCACATGCCGGGAACTTGGACTGGTGGTGTGACACACACTTGTAATGTGCAGGTGTACAGAGTGTCTCTAGGTTTTAGCATTATTGGGATTTCTTTGTGAAAACATGGATAATGCCACAGGTCTAACCCCAGGAAGTTTATGATACACGGACAGCCTAAAAGAGCTGCTTCTCATTTTGTGGATTTTTGCACGCGTGCTGCCCCTTCTGTATGTGTTCCTAGAGTCTGTATTTTATTTGGAAAATGATTTACAGAGGCTATGTGGGATTGCATTTTACTGGATTTAGCATAGCTCTATTCTCTAAACACCTACAGTTCATAAAATATTCAGAATTGGAGAATCTCCTGTCTATCTCCCTAGCTATAATTTTACTGGATGATCTTGGCTAGATTACTTCATCTGTTACTGTTGTTTAGTATCCACCAGGAGAGACTGCTTAGACAATAGAAAGTTGTTATTAGTACCAAACCTTTCTCAGCATGTGCTTTTAAGCACAACAGCAATGTTCTGGGTTGACATACTTCAGTTAACAAGAATAGTTAGTCAGAAGCAGAACTACAGAAGCTAAAACGCAAGGTTAGTACACTTAGAGACTTTCCCAGAACTATGGGCTTTGATAGATTAGGCCTTTGTTTTCATTTTGGCAGGCGGTGCTGTCTATGTGCTGAGTTTTATGGCCTGACTGGTACTTCCATCATGGAGTCAGTTGTGCTAAGGTCCGGTGGCCTACTAAGATGGGCCCTGTCATTGTTACCTCATTTTTATTTCAGCCCTGGTGATCAAAAGCAGGGCTTTGCACCTCGTGGGCAAGCAATTTATCACTGATGTTCATCCCTAACCCACCTACTCCATCTAAAAAGGTGGAAAATAATTACCATGTGTTTGTATTGGAGATTAAGGAATTAAAATTGCAACACAAAGTCTGATGACTAAGTTCTATTCCAGATCATGCACAGTAACTATGCTTGCTGTGTCAGTCATTTTTCCTTCCACACCTTCATTTTTTTGATGCTCTTGTTGGCCATACAGACAACATAGTCAGTCACCTGAGAGGAAGTCATAGGAAACGTTACCCACCGACCTGGTGATGGGCACTCAGGGAATGCCAGGCTCTCCGGGAATCCCAGGGGCCTTCCAAAAACACACAGTCTAAGCACAGCTGCTCTGGGTTTACATTTTGTAATTGTAATTAACTTTCATTAAGCTCTAGAGTTGTCTGTGTTAAAAAACAAACGGTGAAGCAGCTTCTTTAAGCTCAAGGGGTAATAAAGGGGACACACATGTAAAGCCCCTGCTATTCCAAGGCTTACACACATACATGTAAATATGGGAAACGTTTGGTCAGCTTGTCTGTATTCATGCTAGTCTGTGATATTTGGTTTCTGAGGGATATAAAGCTTGTGGCTGGTGATTGCTGACCTGAGAACTACCCTTGTTGTGGCATCATCTCAGGGTTGGTCCTCTGGAGATGTCAGTCAACTCGTATGATTTTGTAGAAATAGTTCTTGATAAACTCCGTCTGGTTATACCATGATGCCTCGCTGTTGTCTGAGGCTATCTCGTGTTATTACAGTGACTCAGTTACAACGGGCAGAAAATAAGCAGGTGTCCTCACTTAAAGGATATCATAGCTGGGAACTACACAATCATATGTCTAAGAGGCCATAAGACATGAGCCCAGGCTTATATACAGCTGATGCTCAGAAGGTCACCAAGTCTACAGTTGTATTTAGATGGAATGTTAATCTGTCCTTGGTTTGTATTCTCTGAAGAAAAGCAAAGGGCTTAAGTGGCCATTGCTTGAAAAACTGTATAGAAAGGGCTGGTAGACTCATAAAAGATGTCCAGTGATGTGTTTACAAAAAGATAAGGGAGGTATAATATGTGTTCTATGGTGCGTGGTGAGGTGTGGGGGAAGGGTGTGCCTCAGTGGGCCCATGCCAAGGCATCCCTTCCCCCGAGGGACCAGCCACACCATGGTATAGTATAGAATAGAGTTTATTCAGGGCATGGGGAGGGGAGCTAAGAGGGTAGGAGAGGCAGAGAAAGGCAGAGAGAGGGAGAGAGTAGAGAAGTAGAGAGGTGGAGGCCGGCCATGACCACATTGGGGGGGGAGGGAAGGGGAGAGAGGGGGAGCAAGGGGGCAAGAGGCAAGGCAAGAGAGCAAGAGAGAGAGGAGGGGGGCAAGCAGCCCCTTTTATAGTGGGCCAGGCCTACCTGGCTGTTGCCAAGTAACTGTGGGGTGGAGTTTCGACCGAATGCTAACATCCAGTGTCACCAGTCATTAGGGAAATGTAGTCAAAGCCATCAATACATGGTGTAGCACAGGGGTTAAGATGGCTTGTCATATCAAAGAAAAAGGTAGGAGATTTCAATGAACGTATGAAGGGCTTAGGATTCTTGTGCAGTGTGGGCATGATGTTAAGTAGTGAAGCCATTTGTGGGAAACAGTATAGAAGGTCCTCAGAAATTGAATACAGAGAAACCATGTGATTTCATATGCCGTTTCCGGGTACGTGCTCCCAAGAATTCAGAGACGGGCCGTTACACACCCATATTCGTACCAACATTACTTATAATAACCAAAGGGTAGAAGCCGCTCGGCTGCCCGCTGACTGCGGAATGGATAAGCCAAATATGGAATGTACATGGTACCAGGGAGCAGTATTGTAATGCCAGCACTCAGGAGGTGGAGGCAGGAGGATCAGGAGTTCAAGGCCATCCACTTCCTAGCAAACTCTAGGTCAGCCTGTGCCCTATGAGATCCTGTCTTAGAGAACAAGCCCCCAAGCAAAAAAGTTGTATAGGGGAGAATATAGTTTGTGTACAGCTAAAATGCTATAAAATAACGTGCTGTTTAGATAATAAAAAAATAAAGAGCATCTTGAATGTGACCGGTGCTTGCCAGAAACATGAACTTGGCATCTCCTATAAATTCTGGGAGGTGCCAGTTGGGCTAGAGCTTCTGGAGGCAGTGGTCCCTTTTCAGTTGGAACCTGCCTGGTTTCTTTTTCTCTAAACAGAAGTGCCTGCTGGAGGGCTGTGTGCCTTCCTTAACATTTCACCCAAGTCTGATTTGATATTTTGTTGTTTTGAGATGGACCAGGTAGAAAGCCCAGGCTGGCCTGAAACTTATTATGTAGCCAAAGCTAGTCTTTTGTTTGCTTTGTTTTTGAGACGGCTCTGGCTGTCCTGGGAATCTGTCTGTAGACCAGCCTGGCCTCTAACTCACAAAGATCCCCCTGCCTCTGCCTCCCAAGTGATGGGATTAAAGGCGTGTGCCACCACTACCCAACCAAATCTAGTCTTTTTAATCACCCCCTCCCAGTTGTGAGTAAATTTTATCATCATCATCATCATCATCATCATCATCATCATCATCATCACCACCACCACCACCACCACCACCACCACCACCACGAGGGATCATCATCTTTGAGAATGTCACACATGTCTACAATGTATCCACTCCCTGTTGCTTCCCCAGCAGGTCCCTCCCAATTGCATGTCCTACCATTTTTTTCCCCCCAACGTGTCCAATTAGTACTGTCCATATATGGTGTGGAATCCTCCAGTGGAACAACCAGCTAGTAGCCACACGACCGGATAAATATGATTGCCCCGTCTCTGAACAGGGTTCTGTGCTCAGTAGGTAGGGTTAGTTTAGGATTCACTGCCTGGCCTGCTTGCTCTGGCTTTATAACAACCTTCGTGCCTTAGGCTCCCGAGTGCTGGGATTACAAGTGTGAGCCACTGTGCCGGGCTCTAATTCTCTTTTTTCCTGGAGTTTGCAGTTTGGATGATCTTTCTGGCTGGCATTCTTTATTCCTCTGTAATGTGGTAAAATCTCTGTTTAGTAAGAAAGAGCGCCAACTCTTTTGAATGGCGTTGGATGTTTTCTGAGGCCAACTGGCATTAGAGATGGAGGTTTCTCGAATGCTCAGAGTGCTCCGGGCACCGAATACTCAGATTCAACCTCGGCATCACTATAATTTGCAAAATTCTGAGAAAGATAAATAAATCACATATAATAAATACACAGTTACAATAAAAACAAAGCCAAAACCCAGCTCCCGAAAACTTGAAATGTACAATTTTAAACCAAACAGTTGGCCTCGGAGAAATGCCAGTTATTTTCAAAACTCATTAAAAAATACAAGAAGTTATGTTTTATTCTGAACTACAACGAGACATTTACACATTTTGGATAGAGTCATTTATAATGATGCTGGATAAACACCTCGATTCACTGATGGATTATTTACCCAGAAGAGTAAATTTGGAGACGAATTGCTTTAGCATTATGATCAGCAGTGCAGCAATGGATTTTAGAAACATGAAGGCAAAAACCATTCATCTGCAGAAGTGCTGGAAGCCAGGCTGGGGAGAAGGCTCTACAGTGAAGATGCTTGCTATTCAAACAAGAGAAATCGAGTTTGTAAGTGCATGGTAGGCTTGTACATGGAGGCCCACCTATAATTCCAGACTTAGAAGGCAGAAGCAACAGATCCTCAACACACATTGACTAGGGAGGCACGTCATATCATATGAGCTCTGGGGTTGACCGAGAGCCCTGCCTCAGTGACTATATGGTGGCAGAGCGATCGAGGAGACGCCAACATCAACCTCAGGTCTCCATGCGCATGTATACTCAAGTATTCATGGTTCACTCAGGAATTCTTTCTTACTGGCTCATCTCATGGGCTTGTAGTATGTGTATGAACTTTAAGCCTACTAACAGCTGTTAGTTTTGGTTGATAGCGTTGCCTTTATTGAGAGTCAGTGATTTATAAGAAAATATGTATTTATTACTTGCTGACGCTGATATGACGCTGATGTTGCCTTTGGTAGTTTGAAACTTCTTCTGAGGTGGCTTAGCCAGTCACAGACTGCATAGTCAGGTCTGTGCCTGTCAGCCAATATGCAAATTTATGTTGACGAAAATATTCTGATTTCATCACAAGTAAGTAGGCTATAGTAACAGGGATGCCATCTTTACTGTGGCTCCTTAATATAATTGCTTACATAGCTAGAGATGTAGATTTATTTCAGTTGCAAAAAAATGTTTGGTTATCCGGAGACTATTCTTGGACTATATTTATTCTAGAATGGTGCTTCTTCTTGTTTGTTTTTGTTTTGTTTTGAGACAGTGTCTCCCTGTAGTGCCAGCGATTCCGGAACCCTGATCATTCTTACATAGCTTCCCATTTACCTTTGCCTAGACACCCTCATCTTTTAGGTCTATAAGGCAAAAAAAAAAAAAAAAGTCATTGCTTCCTCTGAGTCCAGACTGGCCTTGAACTGGGCAACCTCCTGCCTCGGCTTTCTTAATAGTTGAGATTACAGACCTGCACTCCCTAGGCCTGATTTTAACTTGCCATGATCTTCCTGATTCTGCCTTTTTACCACTGGACCTGGACCAGATGCCTCTCTTGAGAACTGTGGATGGTGGAATGGAATAGAAATTTCAGAAACGTTGGATGCAGTGACACACACTTATTCTAGCCCTGGGGTTGTGGATGCAACTAGAGGAACGTACCCGGGAGACTATCTGCAAAAACCCCGAATCAAAGTAACAAAGCAAAACCTCAGAACAAATGCTCCTTCCAGATATAACGAATGAACTGTTAACAGTTCCAAACTGTAGGTGAACAGGTCTGAGAGGGGATGAAGGGGAAGGTCTAGATAAAAATCGTCTTTGTGTATTTGAGGCTTGTGAAGTTTTAACACCAAAATACTGTTATTTCTTTCATGCAATGACTCGTCCCGCCTAATTATCGAAATTTCAGCTGTAGTCATTTTTTAAAGGTGAAATTCATTACGAGCAGTTTAAAAAGACAAAGACTGTTGATAATTTTTACAGTGTACTTTATCAGAAAATGCATTTATATGTTAGAAAACTTATTTTGTGTGAATGAATGAGTCTTATTGGGGTTACTTCTGGATGAGTAAGGGAGCAGAGATGACTCAAATACAGCTGTGTTTCTAAAAGTCCACGCCAGCGCACGCGGCAGCTCACAAAGGCCGGAAGTGTACGGTACAATCTGCAGGCAATGCAAGCGGTTGAAATACACCTGGCATATAATATTAATTTTCCCAGACAGTTTAGGGAACTAGTTAGGATCCCTCATTTAAACCTTTCTGATTTGATTGTTCCTTTTAAAAAGACTGAGAAACCCGAAATCTAATACTGTATTTTTTTCCTTTGGAATTTTGACATGGCTCTCCCTTGGAAAATTCAGAATATTAAAGGCACATACAAACAGTGCAGGATGGTCTGATTGTCACCAATTTGGGCGGGCTTGCACTAGCAATGTGATAGGGAGAAATAAGAAGTTCAACTCTCAGGGTTCACCTCCTACTCTAAACCTTTGCTGGAAGACAATCTTTGCATCCCAAAGGATTTTGAGATATCATCTGTTTGGTTCTCTAAGGTTGTCATCGTGACTTTGATTTGTCCTTCACTCTTCAGGTTTCCTGACTCAGGATATTTGCCCCAATGCTTGGGATTCTCGATACTTACTCTTGGCTTTTCTATGTCTCTCTTACTCGTGGCCAACCAACCAAGTCCCATTGTTCAGCTACTCCCATAGCTTAGAATCCCCACGATGGCTGTCTTGCCTGCTGATAGAAGCTGTCCTTACTGGCTCCTGCCTGTGTCTCTTCGTTCCTGAACTTCTTCATTGTCACTGTGATTTAGCCAAGACCCTTGTGGAGTCAGTCTCTGTCCTGTGCTCTGCCTGTCATGTGCTCTGCCTGGTCCTTTGATGCCCGGTGCTGTGTACCTCCTCCCCACCTGTCTCTCCTGTCCATCGTTGCCTTCGATTCTCCTTACTTCGTCTTTCCCTCCTTTCTGCCTGGCTAAACCTTTTCATCTCTTGGCTCTTACATGGAAAGTCACTTACTTCCTGTGTGTCCCAGGCTGTGCTTGAAGTTACTCTCCTCTTGCCTAAGCTAGGATTACAGGAATCCCTTATTTTCCAGACATGGCCACATCCTCTTGTAATAACTCCTTGCCATGCAGCTTTGACATATTATGCTTGGATGTGGTTCAGACCATGAACTGTTTACTTCTTGGCATTAGAATCTTTGCTGGGAACAGAACCTTGTCTATGTCGTTTTTAGTAGTATTCTCATCTGATGGCATGGTACACACTGTCTGGAGACATTCAGTAAATACTTGCTGAATGAATACATGAAAGGAAGAAGGAAGAAAGATGAAAATGGAAAGCATTAAAACTGAAAACTAAGGAAAGACGAACACTTCCTCTCTTTTGCTGCTGTCTCCCGGCCCCCAATCCCATTAGCGACAGAGACTCCTCCACAGAGAAGCCTGCTTTGGTGTCTTTGAACCGCAAAGGAAATGATGGCTTCTCTTCTCAGTAACTTTATAGGACTTTGGTAGAGAGGTTCACATGATTTTTCTTCTCCAAGTTCAAGCTCCTCTTCTTGTCTGTGTGAGAAGAAATAAGGACTGTGTTAGATCTAGCCAATTGTAGATGACCTCACACACTTTTTTCTGCTAGCAAAAAGTTGGTTGTTCGAGAGATATTAGGTGGCATGTCCCCGACCATCTCACTGACTCTTCTGAGGTGTATGCATTAACTGTGACTTGGGGTGATCAGGACCAATGTCACTGTATCTTCAGTTCTGTTAATCTCTATAATGTCTAGAACCCCTTTGAGGTCTAATGTCCTCCCCTGCTTGCTTCCATGATCAACCTAGAAATCTCTGGTATTGGGTAGAGGGAGGCTTGAGAGCTGTCTCCATATCATAAATATTGACTTTATCAAACACAATGTTGAAAATGGGCAAGACTTGTCTGATTGGCGCCAGTGCATGTCTTTTCGCTCATGCCTAAGGGATCAATGTAGAGCTGCTTAGAAAATGGGTTCTGGAGGTAAAGGCCATCTTTAGAGTCTTAGAATTATAGTTAGTTAATTGAAATAATGTTACCATACTCAACTTTTGATGGTTCCAGGCTTCTTTTCAATTGAATTGGGTAATAACACCCTCATCTTTCAATTTTGAGTCATATTAAATAAGATACTACAGTGAAATGCTTAACATAGTGTCTGGCATATACTCCAGACATGTCAGTCATTAAATACCATATGTAGGTATTACATGCAAAAGACTTACAGGCCTATAATTGTTTGCATACATAAGAAATGAAGAATAGTAATAGTTTTACCTTCTCCGGACAAGAAACACTGGTCTTTTCACTGAGTGCAGAGCTGGGCTCTGAGTACACAGAGCTTTCTAACTTTGCTGCTTATTGCTGAACCATCTAGGGTATGGTCCTAAGTTCTCTGACTCTTAATTTCTCTACTTTTCTTCCTTTCTAGCATGTATTTCTTTCAGTTCTCTTTCTTGTCTTATTGCATTAGTTAGGCCTTCTAGCTAATGCAATAGAGAGAAGTAGTGGTGATGGAGGCCATTCTTGCCATGGTCCCATAGCAAGAGCAAACTGCTAGTTTATGACTATCGTATAATCTTAGCTGTTGGTTTTTCTCTACAGGGTCTTTATTAGATTAAAAACGTGACCTCCTATTCTCAATGTGCTGAGCATTCGTATGTGTGGGTGCGGGGTTTTTGCCAAGTGAGTTTACTGTATCTATTGGTATGATAATGCTTTAAAAAAAAATTCTGTGGCCTATCATGTGATGGATAAATTGACTTAAACTTGTTAAGCCAAACGTGTGTCCTTGGGATAAATCTAGCTATCCGTGGGCTATAATTCCACTTGTATTAGATTTGATTTGCGAATATTCTGTTGATTATCCTTACATTCCTGTTCATAGAGACTGTCTTAAGTTTTAAGATGCGATGGTTTGTATCAAACTAGCTGTTTTATCCTTTTTGATAAATGTTCTTTTCATTTTATGAGTCTAGAAAATGAGTAGTTATTCCATTTAAAAATATGTCAGTCTGGTAGATAATAAATATTTGCTAAGTTGAACAGAATCTGTTGGTTTTATTTCAGGAATGAGGTCAATTTGCTTTTATGATGTTTACTTAGAGCAAACTAGAAAATAATGATATATATTTTTTAATTAATTTTTTTTTATTGAGACAGTTTTTCTGTGTAGCCCCCTGTCTGTCTTGGAATTTGCTCTGTAGACCAGGCTGGCCTAGAACTCCAGAGAACCGCCTACCTCTGCTTCCTGAGTCCTGGGATCTACCAGTGCCCGGTGATAATTTTTAAAACAGAAAAAAAAAGTTGTAAAATTCAAAGTGAGAGACAGACTTTGATTAATCTGCTAGGCTGCGGTAGCCAAGAAGCATAAGTCAGGTGACATCAGCAACAGAAATACTGACTCACATGCTGCAGGATGGAGATAAGGAATGGTCAGGCAGGGTTGGCTCCTTCTGAGATGAACTGAGCTGTGCTCTTGGCCCAGGCCTTTATGGTTTGCCAGCAGCCCTCTGTACTGCCACAATCTCTGCCTTTATCTTCACATGACAGTGTGCAAGCATCTGGGTTTGAATTTATGAGTCCACCAATCTGGTCATCCTGGGTGGTGGTAGTCCACATCCTTATTAGTTTGGCTTCATTTTAACTGACTTTTCTTAGCAGTAAATCTGTTTCCATATAAGATAAAATTCTGAAGTTCTCTAGTGTAGAACATCAACTTGTGAATTTTTGGGTGACATAATTCCATCCACTGCAGGTTTCTTGTCCTGTCTATTGGTATGATAACTTACTTCCTTCCTTCCTTCCTTCCTTCCTTCCTTCCTTCCTTCCTTCCTTCCTTCCTTCCTTCCTTCCTTCCTTCCCTCTCTCCCTCCCTCCCTCTCTTTCTTGTTTTATTTCCTGGTGGCTGATGACTCTTACTTTATTAACACTCTATAGCTTTACTGTAGTAAAAAGATTTTTTTAAAAAGAATTATTTATTTATTTTATGCACATGGGTACACTGTAGCTGTTTTCAGACACACCAGCAAGGGCTATCAGATCCCATTACAAATGTTTTTGAGTCATCCTGTAGTTGCTGGGAATTGAACTCAGGACCTCTGGAAGAGTAGTCAGTGGCTTTTAACCACTGAGCCATCTCTCCAGCCCCAGTAAAAAGAATTTTTAGTGTTGTTTTTGAGATAGGGTCTTTAGAGCTCACACTGGCCTCTGACGTGCTAGAATCATAGGTGTCTTCTACTGTGCTGGACCAACTGTCTGTGTATTTATGTACGTACCTATCTACCTACCTATGTATCTATGTATCTATTATCTATCTTCTCTATCCTGTGTGTGTGTGTGTGTGTGTGTGTTAGAGAGAGAGAAAGAGAGGAAGAGAGAGAGAGAGAGAGAGAGAGAGAGAGAGAGAGAGAGAGAGAGAGATTTTGAAGCTACCCATTGGAAAAAGAGCCTATCTATCCTAACTTACTTTCTTTTTTTCCATTTTTCCTCCCTTTCAATAAATGTTATTGTGCCATATAGGTGGATGATTAACACTCTTATGAGAAAATTTCTTTGTGAAGAGAACTTTAAAGTTTTACACAAATGACCATTAGGTTATTCTTGGTGGCCAGCCTTTCAATTTGCCTATTACTCCTAACTGACACACACCCAACATACATTAACGCCCTCTGGTCATCCCACCCCCGCCCACCGGGTCTTTTTCTCTTTTCAGTCTTTTTCTCTCCTCCAGCTTAGTTTGCCTCCTTCCCTGAGCACTTCTCATGCTCTAAGCACACAGCTCTGCCACCAGATGGTGTTCAAGGACTGAGAATGCTCATCACACGCTAGCCAGTGTGCCAGCCTTTCTCCATCTCCAAGACAAAGGCTGGCGTGAAGAGGCTAAACACGAGATTCCGAGATTCCATAGGCTTGCGTGCTTTTTTTTTTTCTTCCTTTTTACATTGGAACAGAACCTTGGTTTACAATCTTGAAGAAATGAGCTACAAGATTTGTTGAATAAATATTAACTGGAGAACTGGGTCCCAGAAGTGATTCGACAATGATATTAAGTTGAGAGGTGGAAGCAGGGTTCTTGTGCCAGAGAAGCACATCTTCGAAGGGGTAACTTTAAAATCACAAAAGCAACATCTTTGGATGTGAATCAGAGAGAACCTTCAGCCAGCCGTTACAAAATGTTTGTATGTATGTATGTGTATGTGTGAGTGTTCATGTGCTCTGTATGGGTTCATGTCCTCTGTGGGGATCAGAGGACAACCTCTGGTATCAGGTCTCACTTCCCACCGTGTTTGACATAAGGTCTCTTGTTTGCCACTCTGTAGGTCAGGCTAGTTGGTTGGTAAACTTCTGGGGAATTCTCCTGAATCAGCCTCTAGGCTTACATTAGGGGGCACTACTGCATCCAACATTACATGGGCTATGGGGATTTGAACTCAGGGCCTCATGTTGGCACAGCAAGTTCTTTACCATCTGAGCTATCTCATCAGCCCTCAGCCATCATTTTTATTCAGAGTATCTTAAAGTGAGACCCACAGGCAAAGACAGCTCAGAGATCATGTTCCCGCACAATTATTATTTAGCAGATCAGTGTCTTTTTTGTTTTGATTACAATTAGTTACCAATATTAAAACAGTTCTCTAAGTGTCTAGACGTCAGGTTTCTTGAAGGCTTGGCAGTAGTAATCAGCACACTTTTCTTGGTAACATGTGACTGTAGCTCCTGAAATGGCTGCCTCTTTTCTCTGGGGCTTGTGATTAGAGCTGACTACTGTGTTTTTTCCCTCCTGTTTTATGACGCTGAACCTTTGCTCACATTTGATACAGCACTAGCCTCTGCCCAGCCCATGGAAGGTATTGGAACATGTGACTTACTTTCCTATTTCATAGGCGATGACTAGAGGGTTGGTGTTAGGGGCTGGCACTCCCCTGAGTTCCTCACCCGTTGTCTTCCAGTTCCTTCTAACTCACTGTTAGTGGGAGAGAGTAAATGATTCACCATCAACAACGGGTGCAGTACCAGGAAAGAGTCAGCAGAGAAAAATATAAGCTACGACCCAGAAATAATTGCTCTTACTATAGACAAAAGATATGAGAAACAGAAACATACCCCAGAGAAGCAAACCAAAGGGAACAGTAGACACCTTGTAGGGAACTGGGAGAAAATGACTGAATCCATAGTCAGTCAGAGGGCCACTGATCAACAGGCTAAAGAAAAAAAAGGAGCTCAGAGTGACGGGTCTGCAGGCCAGTGCTGTTTCTGGGTAGACTTACTAGTTAAGCCTTGGAAAGATGAGGTGATAGAGGCCACATAGTGGTGTGTTCTGACCCAAAGAATCAGCACAGTAGCTTTCTGGGTACCGTGGAAGGGGTGCCAGGGTTTCTCTCTCTCCCTTTCTGTGTAGACAACAGAAGTTTGTGGTTTACAGTTCCTCGGGCCAGAGGGTCAAGATGAAAGTGAAGGCAGGGTGGGTATCTATCTACTTGGCTTCAGATAGTACTTCACTGCAGTTTGCCCTCACATGGCCTTTCCTCTGGGCACACATGTTGGAGTGGAGAAACTAGGACAAGGATATTTCTAGTGTCTCTTCCTCTTCTGATAAAGACACCAGACATAACACATCAGAACACTCTGTTGGCTTCACTTCACTTAGTCACCCCCTTAAACACCCTGTGTCCAAGTATTGTCACACTGGGCAGAAGGGCGTCAATATACGAGGAATACTTCAGATCAGAACATGGAAACCTCTTAGGAGAAGCCATGGGATAGTGATACAGAGAGCTGGAGGAGGGAAGAAGAGAATATTCTTGCTCACCACAGGGAATGTAAATGACAAGAGCCAACTCCTAGGTGAGTTATCAGATATGGCAAGCCTGTGTTGAACTTGCTCTGTGTGTGCTTCTCCACTAAGAGGCTGATTCGCACGCATCCTCTGATCTCAGCATCGATTGTATGGTTCAGGAGACTAAGGGCCGTACAATTCAGGGAGTTTTTCGAATTTACTTAACCTTGTACATGACAGAATCAAGATCAGATGCAAACTCTCAAGCTACTAATTCGAATATCTTTTCATTGAGTAAGCCACCTGCTTTCTTTGCCTGCTGCCCCACCCTGGCCAAGGACGTGGCTCTGCCTGTTGATAAATGCCTAGCGTGGCCTGAGCACTAGTTAAGCTGGCCTTCTGATAAGTGCCTGAGCCAACTCTAGTTTAGCCTGTTCATAAATACATAGCATATCTTGGGCCAAACCAGGAAATGTAGTTGAGTCATGCAATCTTGCTTGGATGGCATGTAACAAATCTACAAGAACTAAAACACTGAATTGTGGGATACAGCATGTTTATTTCAGAAGCCAAATGAGTGAGAAGCCTGGCAAATTGTCAATAAACTTCCACTTTATGGATGTATATGAATGATGCCTGGGAAACCAGTCTGGCGAATCTGATTTGCACCCAGAGCATGCTGGTAAAATCGTTAATAAGGACAGGCCATGTGAAGCATATCAAATGACTCTTGGGGGGGAGGGCAAGGTGGCTGCAGCCATTTGATAAACTGCGCCAGGCTGGCAAAGATGACTATTTATAGTGATAGATAAGCTAGTCATCTTGATAGACATGGCTCTCAGAGTGGACTGAAGGACATGGGAATTATTGTTGCACGTGATTCAAACTTGAAGCCTGTCCTAGCCGGTTTTGTGTGTCAACTTGACAAAGTTTGAGTTATCACAGAGAAAGGAGCATCCTGTGAGGAGATGCCTCCATGAGATCCAGCTGTAAGGCATTTTCTCAATTAGTGATCAAGGGGGGAGGGCCTTGTGAGTGGTGCTATCCCAGACCTGATAGTCTTGGGTTCTATAAGAGAGCAAGCTGAGCAAGCTGAGCAAGCCAGGGGAAGCAAGCCAGTAAGCAGCATCTCTCCATGGCCTCTGCATCAGCTCCTGCATCCAAGTTCCTACCTTGTAATGAGTTCCTGCCCTGACTTCCTTTGGTGATGACCAGCAATGTGGAAGTGTAAGCTGAATAAACCCTTTCCTCCCCAACTTGTTTCGTGGTCATGATGTTTTGTGCAGGAATAGAAACCCTAAGACAAAACCCAAGAGTGTTAAGTGCTCCGGCTAGTTCTGTGTGCATCTTTATGATTGATCTAGCAGGAAGACAATGGCTAGATCGGTGAGTTTGCAGAAACTCTTAACTTTCAGCCAGAGAACTGTCACACCAGTCCTGATACGGTATAGGGAGACCTGGCAAACACGTGTGTCTTGACTTCGTTGCACCTGGAGAAAATTCATCCCAGTCATAAGTTTATTATTTATAGGAGAGCAGGTTCAGGAAGAAAGAAAGGAAGGAAGGAAGGAAGGAAGGAAGGAAGGAAGGAAGGAAGGAAGGAAGGAAGGAAGAGAGACAAAACCAAACTGTAAAATGCAGAAAACTACCATCCAAACCAAACCAAACTAGTCCCTAGAGAAAACCAGTCCCTAGAGAAAACCCAAAGCGATTTTATTTTTTAAAAGTTTTACATTATTATCATTATTAATGTGTGAGTGAGAGAGGGGGTAGGTGTCGTGCTTGTGAGTGTGGGTCTGTGTGTGCCATCGCATGTGTGTAGAGGTCAGACGATAACTTTTGGGAGTTGCTTTTCTCCTTCCCCCAGGTTGGGGCTGTGTCTCCTCTTCTGCCAGGATGTGTACTTCAGGATAACTGACCTGAGTGCTTTCCAGTGATGTACTGTCTCTCCTTCCCACCTCATCATGGGGTACTGTGTAAAGATGCATGTCCTAGTTTCTGGAGACGGACTTTACCTGTCAAGTCATTGTGCTGGACCATAAAGGAATTTTCAACTGTGACTGTGTACGCAGGCCTAGCTGCCACTTCTCCTATTTAACAGTTCCTTCAGTATGTGAGTCCATTTTGAACTAGGGTTGGAGTTAGACATTCATTCAAGAAGAAATGTGTAAAGCGACAGGGGGAATTAAGAAATGTGTGATTGGAAGAGATGAATGAGGTGAGATCACCTCCAGGTGAGGGGAGTGGGGAGGACCTATAGTGACTTAAAATTAAAAGGGACTTAAAAATAAAGGGCGGGTCAGCATTAACAAACCTCTCTTCAGTCTTTCCTCCTTAAAACTGTATGTGATTGGAGGGTCGGGGGGCTCTTGGTCAGAGCGTGGTAAGGTTTCAGTTGGGATGGATAGAGTCTGAGATCCAAGGTCACTATCGTTAATAACAGAGCGTTATATGCTTGAAAATGGCTAAGTGGGCAGATCACAAATGCTCTTCATAGACACACGCGCGCACACACACACACACACGCTGGTTTGGGTGACATTTTACAATATAATAGCATCACATTTTGTACATAATGAGTGGACACACAGGCCTATCTCCCTTTACCCCTCTTCCCCTTTCCTACTCTGAAAACACTTTAAAAACCACGATTACAATTTCTTTCTTACATTATATTTCCCTTTTCTCTAGGGCTTATCATTTTTCCCTGCCTGCTTAGTCTGGAATCCATCAGTTTTTCTCCATCGTATCACCAGGCAGATATTTTAGATGTCAATCAAATCATTTTCCAAACTCTACCAATAAATAAAATGACTTATAAATCCACCCCCTCACACGTACAATGGACACCCCTCCTCCGCACCCCCTTCACACACAGTGGCCAGGTGTGTCACATCATGCTGCTTTCTCCTTTCAAAACTTTTTGACTCTGGTTCTCTGAGTTCTAGAGGACACAGTTAACTGTATCAACTCCCGTATTTCCCAAGACCCATCTTCTAGGGTTTTCGAAGACATATCCTGGTCAATCTCATTTTAAGCTTTCAGACTTGTACATGTTATATACTGAACACATTCCTCCTCGTTCCTCTTCACCCTCTTTCATTTTTCCCCCCCCATCCCACTTCTCTTTGTCTCCCTAGACAGCTTTGTTTCTCTTCTTTTTCACTTTTCCTTTGTATGTTTAGTCTTTGTCTATTCACGAGTGTGAACTGAGTCTTCAGCTCTTTCCCTCACTTGACTGACAATCTGTGGGGTATGCAGACTTCCGGTCTTCGGGCTTTAGCACCGAGACGCAGAGTTTGAGGATTACTGGGATTTCTGGTCCTGTCTGTGGAAATCGTTAGGTAACCGGCTTGGTCCTGTTGCGCTGAAGCTCCATACTGTTGTGCTTTTAAAATCTGACCTTGGGTACACTTGGTTATTTCCCATAATCTGAATCTCATCCCTTTAGTTCTGGGGAACTAAAGGGTTTCTTGATGTTCTTATCTCTTCTGTTAAAGCGTGGGCCTGTGTTCTTGTTCTGTTAGCGCAGGAACTTTATCTTCTTGTAACTCTGAGTGTGGTGTGTGTGTGTGTGTGTGTGTGTGTGTGTGTGTGTGTGTATGTGTAATATTTTACTTCCTGTACTACTAACGTTTCCAGTACACAGTGTCTTCTTTTTCTTCTACTTGACCTTTTCTGTCTCTTTTGTAAAGATGTATATTTATTTATTTATTAAATAAATTGCACGTGGGTGAGTGGTTTACCTGGGTGTGCCTGTCGCAAGTAGAGACCAGAAGACAGCATTAAATCTCCTGGAGTTGGAGTTACAGACAGTTGTGACCTGCCATGTGTGCCAGGAACCAACAGAGTTAGGATTTTTCTTATTATCCTAGGTAATGCCATTTTGTATTAGAGTTAAGCTTGGAGTGATTATAAAACTAAGTCCCTGCTCCTGGGAAGTAACTGAAGGCGTCCCAGAAACCAGGCACATTCCTTATGGATGAGCAATTAAACAGTAAAGATATATGGTAGAGCCATTAAACAGTAAAGAGATATGGCCAGCAGTTAAGCAGCAGTAGAGTTGCTATGATAATGTATCTTATCTGTTCAAGGAATTTCATTTACAGCAGATTGTACCGCTTCGCTTCGTGGAATTCTCTCCCATCCCTGCTGCCTCCCTGCTCTTTGTTATATAAACTTGTATAGAACAAAGCCATTCAGAGCTTGATCAGAATACAGACTTGCTCTCATTTCTCGTGTCTCTTGTCCTTCATTCGTCAGTCCCCTCCTTAGGTCCACGCTGAACCCCCGCAGGCCAGGGCAATGTGGGTGCTGGGAATTGAACCTGGGTCCTCTAGAAGAAAAGCAAGTCTCTTAACTGCAGAGGCATTTCTTCAGGCCTCGTCTGTCTCTCTCTCTTTTTTTTAGAGGCTTCTCAACTATCTAGTGAGCTTGAGGGGAATGCTGAGCCGCTTATAGGCAGTTCAGAGGACCGAGGTGAAAATCCATCAAGCTTCTGAATGAAGAGATGAGCTCATTCACAATGCAAAGATATGGGTGGAGGCTAGAAACACCCTCCTCTCTTATATGAAGAGCCCAGATTTGCTGGCTCTGCCTTCCATTTAGGTTCCAGGACAGTAGTAGGTATCTATAAATATCTAAGAGCCTCAAGCAAGCCTCCTGAGTGGTACTGTGACCTCCTTACCCTCAGTATGCTACATAACAGTGTTTCAGTTAACAATGGACAGCGGTGCCATAGGACTACAATGTAGCTAAAATACTGCTCTATCCTCATGATGTCTTAGCTATGGCTACATCATGGGCCAGTGCATTATGTGTTTGTAGTGAGGCTGTACTAAGAGCTACTCCAATGGGATGGCCTTCCCTACATTTCTGTATCTTTAAATAACACAGTGGAAGTATGTTGTGGGGTGTGCACTTGTCTGTGAGTGTGCACGTGCATTTTCACTTAGCTGAAGTCCCTTGAAATGCCGCAGGGGGTAGATGACAGCCCTGAAGACTTGCAGCCATCCTCCCCGTATTCAGAGCCTTGCTTTGTATCTGGCCTTTCCCATTTTGCTAAATATGCCCCATAGGTCAGGTTTCTGTCTCCTTTCCATATTTCAAAGATTGGTAGAGATCTCTGGGCTGGTATTATCCCCCCATCTGTCTTTTAGTCTTTGGGGCTTAAGACAGTTTTGAAACTTGCGCTACTGTCATTTTAGTGGCATGTTGGGAGGGAGAAGCAATAAAAGTTGGTGCTTAATTCAATGTTTGCCCCGAAGTTTCTTCGGATTCCTTTTCACCATTTTAAGCTCCTCAAGGTATGGGATACAGTGTCCATCTGTGTGTTTAGTTTCACACATCATAGGCGCTGGTAAATACAAGCCAAATGAATTAATGATCTGTTCTGACAGGTCCTTCTGAAATACAATTACTTTAGTTATTGATGTGATTATTTCCCTGGAGACTGTCTCCAGTTAGTCTTGAAATGAGGGAAGAGTGCTGGCTTCCAGGTGGAGGGTTTTTGAATTGACAGCAGTGACCGAAGGATGGATTTTTTTCCTCCAGGTTGCTTGCTTATTTAATTTGTCAGCATTAAGAAAGAGAATTGAGCCGGGCAGTGGTGGCGCACGCCTTTAATCCCAGCACTTGGGAGGCAGAGGCAGGTGGATTTCTGAGTTAGAGGCCAGCCTGGTCTACAGAGTGAGTTCCAGGACAGCCAGGGCTACACAGAGAAACCCTGTCTCGGAAAAAAAAAAAACCCAAAAACCCAAAAACCCCAAAAAAAAAAAAAAAAAAAAAAACCAAGAAAGAGAATTGAGCATCTTTTCTCATTCAAAGAAGTCCCTCTGTTTTTCATAAGGGGCTGTGGCTATCAGTCCGTATTGACCTTCTTGAAGTGCAGTGGTTTGACCTGCCAAGTCTCATCCAAACAATTGCTTCCAACACATTGAGGAAAAAAAAAAATCTGTATGTAGTCTTCCCTGTACCCTACAGTCTCCAAGAGTTAAATATTAGCAGTAAGTAAAAAATTGCTTTTCTGTTAATATGTCCTTACTGATCAGTCTCGTGTTTAAACATTTGTGTTGCATTTGAACCGCATGACTGACCTCACCAATGGACATGGCGTTCTCATCTGCCTCGTCCTGGTTCCATACCATTCTTCATCCTTTGGCTCATTTTTAAAGCCACAGCTAACAGTGACTTAGTCATTTATGTCACGACTTGCACCGGGACAAAGTTTTTATTTATACTTACCCTTACTGAGACTCAATGCCCTGTTTTGCTAAACCATGGGGATGGGAATGCATCATTCAGTTTGTTTTATAACCCACCACACATTCCTGCTGTTGTAAAAACCACCGCTTTTATGAATTTCAGACATATTAACTCACTTCTTTCATTCCATAGCATTGGCTTGGAATAGAGAGGAATGATTGTTAAGAGTCCTTCCCTGCTAATAAGGCAATGATGGACTTTGTAGACCCCCCCCCACACCCCTTAGCTGTCTCCGTCCTTATCCATGTTCAGCTTACATCTTAGCCATGTGGTTAAGAGACATTCAGTCTTCTTGTACACGTCGATCTTTTAAAACACACATTATTATACAGCGTCTGTAGCTTCACGGCACAGGTGAGCAGACTGCACAACGGCATCCTCCAGCAGACCAGCTTCCCCCTTCAGCGTCCTGTGCCAAATGGCCCGCCTGGTACAATCGATGAACTGTATAGACTCTTTTTCTTTAAACTTTTTATTGATTCGTTGTGAGTTTCACCTCATGTGTCCCAGTCCCAATCATTTCCATGTATTCTCCCTCCACCCTTGCAACCTCCTTCCCCCAAACCAAACAAACCGACCAACAAATAAAAATAAACAAAAAAACAAAGCACAGAAAGTATCTTGTCATGGAAGCTGGTGTACGTTCACACTGTCCCACAGTATATCGCTGTGACCACACATCTTCATTTGCAATCTATTTTTGGGTATAATAGTATATATCCAACTTCATGTCTTTTTTTTTTTTTTTTTACCAAGAGGTCTTTATTGCCCACCAGCAGTTTCCCAGCCACAAACAGGGTCCTCTGGGTCTCTAACCCACTCTCAGGACCATGAGATGCAGCCACAGTCTAGCTGTCTCCTCCCAGGGGATCAAGGTGCTTCTGGGGCATCTGATGCAGCAGAAGGCCCTCACAGGGATGGAGCAGCACTCCTGTGGAGGAGCACAGGAGAGGGCCCCTCTTGGCACACATTAGGGAGGGTCACCCCTGAAGAGTAGGGTGGGATGAAAGGGGCTCTTAAGTGGGGATGGTGCCAGTGTCAAAGAATATAATGAGGATGACGATGATGAGGACAATCACACAGATGATGACAGTCATCTTCACATTCTTCCACCAGAACTTTCGGGCCACCTTCTGGGACGCTGTCTTGAAGTGCCTAGACGTGGCTTCCAAGTCCTCTGTCTTGTTTCGGAGGTGGTCCAGGTTCTTCCCTCAGGCCAAGATCTGCTCCACATTCTGAGTCATAATATTCTTGACCCCCTCCATCTCACTCTGCAGGTTCCTAACTCAGTCATTTCCAGTGCTCCCACTGGCCTCCTCCATGTCTCGGAGCACTTGAGCCTCTCAAAGCAGAACTTCGCCTAGTCTGTTTCCACCCAAGGCAGCCACAGCTTCAATTCCTGTTTACTCCAACTTTCTGCCCATCTCCTGCCCATCCCATGACTCCAGCCTCTCTGGCTCCTGCCACACATGACTTCAGGTTTCCAACTTCATGTTTTTATAGTTTATCATCAGAATTATAATTTTATTGAAATTGATTAATAAGTACCACCCAAGACTTTATCGATTTTTAGACATTAAGGCATTTTCCAGTTTTGTGTGTGTAAGTATGGTGAACATCTAATTCTGTTTTTCACTTGCTTTTTGCTTTTTTGAGACAGATTCTCATTATGTAGCCCAGGCTAGCCCAACACTCTTGCTCCTCCCGTTTTTGCCTCTTGAGAGCTGGGATCAAAGGTGTACATCATGCCTAGTTTTATTTACTTTCATTTGAAGGCACATTTTAAAGGTAGAGCTTTTAAAAGTGGACTCTCGGGGCTTTGACACTGCTGTGCACCACTTTTACTGAAGGTTGGGTGTTTTCTCAAATGGACACTAGCTATGCTTATAAGAAAGAGACACGTATATTTACCCAGCCTCTGCCTGCATACACAGATAGGCAATGTAGGAACCATGAGGCACACTTTCTAGGAGGGAAGAGAGGGTTGAAAGTCAAGGACTCAGGAGGATGTTGTGTTCCTCAACAATGGAGGAAGCACACTGGGTTAGTGCTGCATGTGTGGATGTGGGAGGAGCTGAGAAAATGTGAAGACTGGCCTTTATCCCCTCTCCAGGTTTAGGAAGTGAGGACAGAAGCAGGGACTATGAAGGATATGGGGACGAATTGGAATAAGTGACATGGACAATGGAAGGGGGAGATGTTTGAAAGTACTTGACATTAAGAAATACCCAGAAAGTTTCCTAGCACCACTAAGGATTCATGAGTTGGCTGATCAGACAATCATGGTAGGACCAATCTGAAGTCCTTTATGATTTTTCTCAGGGGTATCTGACATCGCCAAACAGAAGAAAGATTGGAACGGGTGGGCTGATCTGGGCTGGGAATTTGTAGAGTTGCTATAAAGGTCGGTGAGAGGGACAGTGCTGTTTAAGTGATAAGCCGTGTGATGTGGGTCATCAGAGGTGGGGCCTATCTGGTTGATTGACTAGGAGGAACATATTCTGAGCATTTATATTGTGGCTCACATCCTGAAATCTGGATAGTGGTGCTCGTGGTACAGAGATGCCCAAGACAGGGGATGCCTTGGCTGCCTTTTGATTTAGAATCTGGTCATGGGTCCAGTTCATGAATTGGAGTTAAGAGCTGATAATGTTGCAATCATGAAGAACTAGATGCTGCTATGAGAAGCCTTTCTGATACATAGTTACCTAGAAGTAAGATGACAACCCTGGTTCTAAGTCACAGAACAGATGGTTTGGCACTTCATGTTTCACTCAAAACCTTGGTGGCACTTTATCCCTGCATGCAGATCTGTCACAAGAAAACAACCCAAACTATCCAAGCTCTGGGGTTTCTCAAAGGGGTCAAATGTTATTCTAGTGGACTCTGAAGACAAGGAATACTTGAATCATCTGACAATTCCTCTTTGTATTTGAGAGACCATCTGTGCCCAAACTAGATAGACTTCTAAAAATGGGCCAGTAAAGTGGACCCTGTTGAGAAGAGATGGCAGTTCTGGACTATCAAGGGATAACCCAGGCTAAGCATTGGGTCATATGCATAAAGCCATAACCCTGATCACCACACCTTATTGTATTTTATGCAGTGAGAGTGTTACTAGCCTCTTTTTTTTCTTTCCTCCCAGTGACATTGGTGGTAATGTGGTTAGGTCTTGCTTTCTGAAGTCGCTGAAGTTTCTTTTGGGCATCAAGTCCAAGTTGAGTACAAATACTGAAAGAAGAAACCCCTTCATTTGTCTTTTTTTGGGGGGGAGGGTCAAGATAATGCTAATACAAGACTCTATTTGATTAACCTCTTGAAATGAATTAGCCAAATGTGCCCTGAATGACTGCATTAATAAGTGAGATAAAATTAGTTGTAGGGGAGCAATAAACTTGCAAAATCACTGCAATTCATGCTGCTAGCTTGCCCAACCTCGGAGGTTAAATCTAAGGAGGAAACTGGTTCTCCAGCACAAATCACAGAACTGGCCAGGACTAGGCTTCTTACCATGACTTATGCATTGCAGCTTTGCATGCACTGTGGGGGCACTTGAACAAATTTATATTATATTTCACATGAACTGTGTGTGTGTGTGTGTGTGTGTGTGTGTGTACAAGTTCTTTTTATCCTTTCACTTTGAATTCATTGCTGGGTTTTAAAAATACTCCTTGTTCATTGTTCTAGATTATTGGCCCATGTTCACATGGACAATTCATTCTGAGACATTTATTCAACAGAGAAAAGGTGGAGGGGAAGCCACCACTCCAATAGTTACAGCCTCGTAAAGAACTCAGAACTAATCTGGGTTGACAGTAACACTTAGTGTATGGAGAATCCCAAGGGGCTCTCTAGAGTAAGAATTATGAGACCAGTAACTAGATAAGGAGTGAACCATAAACCCAGAGTGTTTCTTCTGGAAGGAAATGGCTGAGGGAAGCTCACAGGGCTGTCTTAACTATGTGAACAGTTCCTTAAGGTTAGTGGGACAGTCTTTGTGTGTGCTCTGTGATAAAATCAGGAGAAACTGTTTATGTTGAAGCAGAAGAGATGTAGGTTAGTTGGGAAGAAAATAATATTTCTCATAGGAAATGAGAGCAAACACCCTCTGAATTTTAGATTTGATCTCTCTAGCAGAAATATGACTGCTTGCTAGACTTTGGTCTGAACAGTCTCATCTGGTGGTAATCCCAAACTGAGCCTTGTTCTTCATCTCCTGAGTTGTGCACTGTCTTTAAATAAATGAATGAATGAATGAATAAATAAATAGATGATCGGTAGATAAATTTGTTACTTTACATTTCAGAGACATCTGATTTTATTCTGTTAGAGTGGTATTCTACACTGTCTCTGTCACTGTGAGAAAACACTCTAACCAAGACCAACTTGGGGGGGGAGAGTTTGTTTCAGCATACATGTCCAGTACATAACACATCATTGAGGGAAGTCAGGGCAGGAATATGTGGCAGGAAGCATAGAAGAATACTGCTTACCAGTTCATTCATTGGCTCCGCTAGCTTTCTTATACACTGCAGGCCCACTTTTCGAGGAATGGTGCTAACCGCAGTAGACTGAGCTCTCCACAATCAATCAGTCAGGACCATTTCAGACACCGCCATAGGCCAATCTAATTGAGACAACTCTTTAAGTGAGATTCCCTCCTCCCAGATGACACTAGATTGTGTCAGGTTGATAATAAAAACTAACCAGGATGGGAGGCAAAAGTACCCACGCAAGTATGGGTTCTAGAAAGACTAACTGTGTCCATTCCTGAATTACTTATACCTATCTAACAGGAAGTAGTATTTAAGGGAATGCAGTGTTCTTTTCTGTTTCAGAGAATAACTTTCAGAACTTGGTTCTCTTCTTCTTCTACTATGTGAGTCCTGAGGATAGAGCCTAGATGGCTGGGGTTAGTGGGAAGCGCCGTTACTCACTGAGCCATCTCTCTGGCCCTCAAAATGAAGTGCTCTAAGAACATCCTGGCTTTAGAGTGGTGTTTACGGAGCGGAAGTTTTTAGTTGTTTTCACGCTGTGTGACGTCTGCTCTTCAGATCAGGAGCTTGTTGTCACTTAAAGAAAAAACAAAACCAAACTACATTTACTTTACTTAAAAAACAAGAAAGAAGGAAAGAAAAGGAAAAGAAAAACAAAAATAAAAAAGTCTGTGCAAGCCTGATGGCTGTCACCCAAGTGCCATCCCTGGAACCCACTAAAAGGTAGCAGGAGAGAATCAGCTCCATAAAGCTGTTTGTCTCGATAAGCCACCTCCCCCCCAACACACACACACACACACACACACACACACACACACACACACACACACACACATTCACAAACAGACATATTCATAAACAGAGAGACAAAGAGAAATAGGTGTATACATGCTAATAATAGATAAAATTAATTACAAAAAGAAGCCCACAAATTCTTTAAGTTAGAGAAAGTTCCAAAGGAAGATCCATTGACTTCAGATATCACCACCTAGTGAGCTCTTAGGTCTGTGCCATGTCATTAGAAGAGAAACCTCTTCAGCGCAAAGAGCAGACTATTTGTTTTATGTTTGTTTGTTGTTGTTTGTTGTATTTATTTTTAACTGTTGTTATTCTTGGTTTGGAGCCTATGTGTTTGGAGCACTCACAAAAGTATTAACTGCAATGGCGCATTTTATTTATAAGTTATTTTTAGATTTATTGACTTCATTTTATATGTGAGTGTGTTTGCCTGCCTGTATGTATGCATATCACATGAATGCCTGATGCTCTCAGAAGTTCAGAAGAGGGCATTGCATTCCTGGACCCAGAGTTATGGATGGTTACGCGCCACCGTGTGGGTGCTTGGAAACCAAATCCAGGTCTTCTGCAAGAGCAGCAAGTGCTCCTAATCACTGGATCGTCTCTCCAGCTCCACATTTTCTTTTATTTTTTAATCAGTAAACAATAAATCAATTAATCATGACTTTAATTCTTATCTTCTAGTATGATGGGCTGAGAAAATGTGATCTTTTATAAACTAAATGACTGGGCTACTTGATAGTTTTTGTAAATGAGGTCTACTCTACACCTAAGGTACTGAACTTAGATTGTCCTCCATTTAAAGTTCTTTAAAATTTACGAAAATACAAAGTTTTGAATACACATATCAAAAACTGATTTGGAAACAAAGTGAGCCGACTTCCTAGTGTAGCCAACTCACTATCTAAATTGCTACCCATCTACCGCGCTGAGGAGACAATCCTCGCCTGAGATAGGAAATGCCAGGGTCAGCCTGTGTGCCACACAGTGAATTGAGCATTCACATATAGATCTGGTCCCTTTGTTCTTTCTTGGGCTCTTTTCCCCTTGCTTCTTGCTTCCTCCTCCTCCTCCTCCTCCTCCTCCTCCTCCTCCTCCTCCTCCTCCTCCTCCTCCTCCTTTTCCTCCTCCTCTTCCTCTTTCTTCTCCTCCTCCTCTTTTTAAAATTTTTACTATTTTTTTTAAAGACACCTTCCCTTCCGCTGTCTTCTCCCCATTCCCGTGTTTTCACAGTTGTGAAACGGAACATGGAAGGCTGTAACTCTAAAGTAAATCCTTCCACCATTCAAACATTTTTTCTTGTTTTACTTGTCAAGGAGGAATTTGTATCAGAGAGCCCCACTACTTCCTTTGATACGTTTTGACTCTTAATGAATTTACAACCCCTGAGGAATTAAATTTTTTTTAAAACATGGTCTTCTCAAACAGAAGTAAGGTTTGTGTGTGGAAGTCCATGCTTGGCTCCTCTGGTGGGTAAATGTAATTTCTCAGATGGGATCATCCTCAGGAAGGTAAATATCCTCCCAGCGTCCATTCCTGGCTCCACCCAGCCCCGGAACACCCCGAGCTGTGCAGTGACTTGGCTGAGTGAACCCTGGGGGCTTCTCTGTGCCTTTTTGTTCTAGATACATTTCATCTTGCTCTTCAGTCGACAAGGGAAGCTGCGGCTACAGAAATGGTACACCACGCTCCCTGACAAGGAGAGGAAGAAGATCACCCGGGAGATCATCCAGACCGTCCTCTCTCGTGGGCACAGAACCAGCAGCTTCATTGACTGGAAGGAGCTGAAACTTGTTTATAAAAGGTGTGAGTAACTTCATGAGAACCAAACTTTTCATTATCGCTTTGCTCCATTTTAGTTCTGAACATTTTAGATTGCAATACCAACCTCAGTGCTTTCTGAAATCTTTTATGAGTAGAGTCTAAATATTTGCAACAAAGAGTGAGCGCTAGTGAAGATCTCCCTGATATCAACACGTGTCAGCTTCAGAGTCTTAGATGGATTCTGAATGCTTAAGCTGTGTGCTGAATTTGCACACAGGTGCTCTGTAACATCTTGTAAGCACTGGTTACATTTCCAGCATCATTTCAATGACTGTAGATACAGCAGCAAACGAATGGGACAGATTATGCTCATATTTTCAAGAAGCACATTTTTTAAGCAAACCACATATATTCACCTAGTAACAGATGCAATGCGGAAATGCAAGTAACTGTGATAGAGGAATGAGAACCATTTCCAATGGGTTGCTCATACTACAGTGGTTCATATCTGCAGATGGGTGAACTGAGGACGCACAGTGTGGGTAATTACTACCTAGTCACAGGAGTTGAATGATTATCAGTAGAGTCAGGACTCAAGTCCAGCTCTTTCTTCCTTTAGTGCCTATAGTTCTTTTGATGCACCTGGGTGAAGTGGCAAGACCCTACTAGCGAGGAATCCTAATTTATAAATGAGTGAGGCTTGAGAGGTAAAGCCAGCTTTTCAGTGAAGACTCAGGGAATCGGTGCCTAAGTTAGGACATGGTCATAGCCAGCTGGACCCCGTGTCCTACATCAACTACAGTTTCCCAAATGGAAAATGCACACCGGAAATGCAGAGAGCGTTTTAAAAACCAGTAGGAGAAGAGTGCTAGCACGGATGGGCTTATATTTAATGCAGTCCACTACCAGGGAGTGCTTTGATAAAGTAGTTTCTACAGCTTCTGGAGCTGAAGGTGAGAGGTATAACTAAATCACTGTGTGAAGGCAGATATGGGAGCGTGGGCCCCGAGAGCATTGCTGAGGGATTGTATATTGGACAATTTACAAACTGGAGAGGAGCTTGAGCAAACACCCTGATCACCATGAACCAAAGGACCACGTCTCTGATTGCAGCTCTTCAAGGTACAGTTCTATTGAGAGCTTCTGTTGACGAGATTAACAGACGTCATCTAGGCACTGCAGCGTCTTTATACACTCTGGTTTCTATTTGGGGAGTGTAGTGTTTGCCAGGAGCCATGATTTTTATCCTTGTGTAGGGAGAATCTCTAGAGAGAGCAGGAGGATGCACGCCCATAGGGAGAACCCCCTTTGGCTTGTTTATTGTCTCATCCAATTTTGCTTTTCCTTATTTTTTTTCTTTTCAAGGTATGCTAGTTTATATTTTTGCTGTGCAATAGAAAATCAAGACAATGAGCTCTTGACACTAGAGATTGTTCATCGTTATGTGGAGTTGCTGGATAAATACTTTGGAAATGTAAGTGTCCTCCTGGCCCGTTAGTCAGCATCCATCTCGGTTCTTGCTTTTGCTCATCCCCTGTATTCCTTTTCTCTCTCTCTCTCAAGGCTAAACTATCAATTGCATTGTACCAAGGATGGTGCTGCTCACCTTGGTTCAGAATGACAGGCTTCCTCCCTACCTGTATTTCTTAGTATACGAACCACTCCAAAAGATGTGGGTGTATCTTTACCTTCACATTGCAAAGACCTTGTTTCAGGGAACTTGAATTTAATTGTGAATGATCTCTGTCTCTTACTCCTTACTGGCTTTGCCATTTCCTCTCCTTTTGACGTTTCGTTCCTTCTCTAGCATTGTTTAAAGTTACAATATTATTAGTACACCAGGAACAACAACAACCAATAACAACAACACAAACGTCCCCAATCCTGTCACCTCGAGTTGCTGTTCTAAGGTCTCATTTGCATTTATTTCAGTAACAGATGCAGCGATCTCTCACAGGGGCTCCCATCTTCAGACTCATTCACTCCCTGCCGGCTTGCAGCAGAGCCCCATCCTACCACTCCATGGGGTCGCATAGTTACCACTGAGTCCTCTATACTGCTATGCACCATTCACTTCTTACTGCTTTGTCCTCTCTGCAGCACCGGACTTTCATTCATCCTTTACAGACCCCCCTCCCACCATTTTTTGCTATGACTTTGTTTTCTGCTGTATCGGGAGACCCCACCTTGATTTTCCTTTTCCCCCCGAATTTCCCTCCTCTTCTGATCTTCTAAATGCTGCGCCTCTTTTTCCACCTGCTGAGTGTGTCTGTGGATTCTAAGAATCTATTGCCAAGTGACTCTCTTTGCTTACCTGGTGATGATCTTCACTGACCTTCTTGTGGCCAAGTGCTATGCCCGTCCTTTACAAACCTGCTGTGTCTGCTACTTGGAACTTGCTATTTCCTAGACTCCTTCAGTGCAGAAGATAGGGTTCTTTTGTCTTTCTTTGCCTGTTACTAGAACCTACCTGACTCTTCAATTTAAACTTAAAGCTCATCTCCTTCATTTCCTTCTTACTAGTTGTCTTAGGGTTTCTACTGCTGCAACGAAACACCATGACCTAAAACTGAATGGGAGAGAAAAGGGCTTATTAGGCTTACACATACAGACTGCTGTTCATTATTGAAGGAAGTCAGGACAGGACCTCACACAGGACAGGACCCTGGAGGCAGGAGCTGATGCTCTGGCTTGCTCAGCCTCCTTTCTTATACAACCCAGGACCACCAGCCCAGGGATGGCACCACTCACAATGGGCTGGGTCCTCTCCATTGATCACTGGTTGAAAAAAAAAAATGCCTTACCGTTGGATCTCATGGGGACATTTCCTCAACGGAGGCTCCTTTGTCTCTGATGACTCTAGCTTGTGTCAAGTTGACACAAAACCAGCAGCGCTGTAATGTAGTTAATGTACTAGAGGTTTTACTTTTAGCTTCTTATTTGGTCGTTTCTACCCCTATACCCTTCTTTGCTTCTTGGCTTGGCCTGTTGGTAAATACCGTATTTTTTGTTTTTTATAAAACATAGACCTGGGTGGGACATTACTCCTCATCAGAACCAACTCCTCACTACTGGGTTCTAATGCAGGCTTTTGGAAGTGCTAACAGACCAGGCCTCACCCTTGCTGTGTTCTTTCCTTTGTGCTCTTGTCCTTACCTGCACTGCAGGGCATGCAGTAGCTTAGAGCATCCCACCAGGTGCAAGAGCAGGTGCAATGCAAACCTGGCCCTTCCCTGAGGTCATGACCTTTGACCCCTGGCCACACCTCACCACTCATAAATACCTCTGGGTCAGATTTCAACAAATGCTGTCTAGACACCAATAAAATACCCCGTTGCAGGAAAGAAAGCCATCAGAGCTGGAAAAGGTTCCTCCAGCAACGGTTCTCAGTGTGTCCCGTGGATGTTTATCAAGTGATGTTGGGAGAATTTGCTTCCAGAAGATTTTATTTTTCTTTTGACTAGGAGTTTTATACTTTCTACATACTTATCCAAAGTTTATTTATTTATTCATTATCTATTTATTTACATCCCAAATGCTGTCGCTTCCTCCCAGTCCCCCTACAGAGTCCTTTCCCCAACCCCCCTCCCTTTTGCCTCTGAGAGGGTGGGGCCACCCTGGGTATCCCTCTTCTTTCCCGTGTAAATGATGTTATAACATGTTGCTTGGGAGATTTCAGTTATTGTCAATATTCAGGAATAATAAGAAAGTAACACCAGGGCTGGGCAGTGGTGGTGCACGCCTTTAATCCCAGCACTTGGGAGGCAGAGGTAGGCAGATTTCTGAGTTCGAGGCCAGCCTGGTCTACAGAGTGAGTTCCAGGACAGCCAGGGCTACACAGAGAAACCCTGTCTCGAAAAACAAAAACAAAAGAAAACAACAAAAAGAAGAAAGTAACACCATGTCTTCCTGCCTCAACAAGTTTTATGTTTTTTAAAGCAGTGCATATATAGAAGCATGTTTTAAAACATGGGATCATTTAACTTCATGCTTTCTTTGATTCTAATGAATTCTGACATTTTTGGTTCATTCCTTTGGAATGAACTGCAGACGGGGGCCCTTTGCAAGGGGCCTGAAGGAGTTTCTTGAAGTCTGAGCTTTCGTGTACGGTCCTCTCTCTTCCTCATTTCTGAACTCTGGTTTGACCTGTTGTTTCTGTGGTTTAAACCAACTGCAATCATGTGACGTGAGGCTGAATTTTGATCTCTCTGTGCTTAACTGAAATTCAACCAGATATTTTAGACCACATCATTTCTTAAAAGAATTTCAAGACAGCCCCACTAGTATCAAGGCCCATCGAGAGCGTGAAGAGGTTCAGAATAACTCCTACATCTCCAGCATTGATTCTCCATCCAATTCTGCTACACCTCTAGAAGCTCTATCTTTGTCATGAATCAAAATTTTAATTCACTAAAACATTCGATGAATTTTTCATTAAGCTAAGAGCACTTCAGGGCTCTATGCCCAATAGGTGTTCAATTCTTATTAATTAACAGTGATGACCAAAAGACTTCTGGGACTGATCCTCATTGACTCCATCTCAGAAATAAGATATTTCTCTTTGGATTTATTTTCCTCTCATGCTAACACCAAAGATTTCCTTGAATTTTGCCCTTATATTATGCAAGGGGAAAATTATACCTTGAAAATACTGTATTTTGGAGACAGATAGATCAAAATCTCTGGTTCCTAATTTGAGTGATGTATTTTGTAGTGCCTTTCAATTCTAAGGAGATTATCAAGGATTGGGCAGTTAATCTTTCAATCTTCAGTAAGTAGCATTAACCCCAATTTACAGCTGCTAAGCAGAAATACCTCGGGGTCTCGAAGTAGATAAAGGGATTTAGACATTTGCCATAATTCCACTCTGCATTGCAGCATGAATTTTGATGGATGTATTTTGAGTGGGTGGATGCTTCTGTCCCAGGAAGCTTTTGAATCTGACCTAGGAAAACTTTCTGTTGTGAGAGGAGGGGCGTTAAGTGTCTTGACCCTGGTGTCTGCTTACTTAGTAACCAAACCCAGGATTTCAGACCTTCGTCAATCTCCATATTACGGATGAGGATACTACAGTAAAGATGCTGGCAAAAACATTTGCTTTGCTAAATCCATGGGCTACGGTGAGGGTAAAGACACGGTTAGGAAAAGTATACAAACTATTCATTGTTGGGCACGTGCTACATTGCAATTGGTTTTCATATCCAACTCTCTTGTGTTTCTTATTACCTGAAACATTTCCTTTATGTAACTCAAAACTTCATCTATTCCTTAAAGAGGAGTTCAAGGGCAGATGCTTCTTCGACTGTACTCAAAAGGATTTAGTTGATGAACTGTCAGAAACAGTACCACAGTAGGAAATACTCTGCTCTAAGAGAAGAGCTTTAAGCTATACCATAGTCAAACCAAACCAAACTAAACCAAACCAAAACTTAGGAAGTATAAAATTTAATAGTCTTTTTTTTTTTTTTTTTTGCCATTTGTAAGTTGTATGCCAGAATCTACATACATGGAGGGAAACGGCAAAGAAAGGTTTTTTGTTATTACATAGACTGTGAAGGAAGATGCAATATATATCATTTGATGGGTGTGTATACACACACACACACACATACACACACACATACAACTTTCAAACATAGTTCTGCATATACGTGTATACACGACCTTAAGGTAGAATTTAGAAATATTTCAGTAATAGCTGAAAGAACTTGAACTTCGCCCCAGTTCAGCAGGTTGTGACCTCTACTTACGCTCAGGTGGAGTTGGGCTGCAGAGTAGCACTTGAGTTGCCACAGATGAAGTACTTGCTCACTCACAGCATTCGCCATAAAGGCGTGCATGTCCTTACCTTATTCCCAGAAATTAGATGCAGTGAATTGATTGTCCCATGCCTGTTGAAAAAGCCTTTCTGGGGACAGTTGACTGTGCTCTGAGTGGGCCATGGGAGCTTCCTAGTGGATTTGAAGGAATGTGGTCAGGTTACCTGGCAGGCTCTGTTGATAGTTCGTCTTGACAAGGCTCCTGTCTGCTTGGATTTCTAGTCTATACCTACCTTTGCTGAGCTTTCTCTGCTGCCACTACTCTAACCCCTGACTTCTGCCTCTCCTAGCCTCTGGTAACTGATTTCTTCTGGTACTTTCTTGCACATGGATGTCTAATGCAGAAACTGATGCAGAGGCCATGGAGGAGTGCTGCTTACTGGCTTGCTCCTAGTGGCTTGCTCAGCCTGCTTTGTTATAGAACTCAGCACCATTAGTTCAGGGATGGCAGCACCCACAACAGACTGGACCCTCCCCTATGAATCAATAATTAAGAACGTGCCCTACAGGCTTGCCCAATCCTGAGACATCTTCCCAACTGAAGATCCCTCCCTCCTTATGACTCTGGCTTGTTGACATAAAACTAGTTAGGACAAGAAGAATGAGGGGGGAAGATTAATGAGCTCTCACATGAATTAGATGAACAATAAGCAAAATTGGGGCGTAAAGGAAGAAAGCATATGCTTGAGATCCATATGGGGCTCGGTGATGAAGAATGAAGAATGTTCAAGTAGACATGGAGTCAGCAGGTGAAGATGGGTGGATGAAGAACGGTGTTGTGTTTGCTGCACCATTTACTGGCCAGAGCAGCTGTGAAGTGGAGGAATGTGAAACATTCTGTTTGGATGCTGGAATCACTAGGGATTAATGACCAAATCAAGAGGTCAGAACCAATGGATAGAGGGGAATGAGAAAAGGGATCCCTCACCGTGAGACCCACTGAGGTTGTCCAGAAGATGATGTGTATTGCGAAGAGAAGGAGCTGTGCAGAAGAACACCAGGATTGAAGAAGATGGATGGCCAGTAAGAAAGCCTCATGGGGCAGACACATCAGCTGTTCTGCAAGTTGATATGTCCCAAGCACTCCATAAATAATTATTTTAACAAGTATTTTTAAAAAATCACATGTGTGATTTTGTGTGTTCATTTATATGTTTGCTAGGGCATGTGTGTAAAGGTCAGAGGAAAACTTGTGGGGAGAGATTCTCTCCTTCCATCTTGTGGGTCTTGGTGATCAAACTCAAATCCTAGGATTGGCAGCACTTTTATCCCTTGAGCTACCTTGCCTGATCCACCAGTACTTACCCATCAAACACTTGGGGAGTTGGGGGGAGGGGACAGAATCATCCAGAAGGTCTGAGGAGTCATCAGTGTCAGAGGAGGACCGTTAAATGATGTAGCCAAGCTTAGGTGAGCAAGGAAGAAGAAATCTTGTTATCAAGAAACAGATTGGCAGGGGCTGGAGAGGTGGCTGAGCAGTTAAGCGCACTCACTGACTGCTCTTCTAGAGGTCCTGAGTTCAATTCCCAGCAGTCACTTGGTAGCTCACAACCATCTGTCATAGGATCAGATGCCCTCTTCTGGTGCGTCTGAAGACAGCTAGTGTTATATATTCAATAAATCTTATAAAACAAAACAAAACACTAGATTGACAAGGATATCAGATACTTCTGAGGTGAGCTTGAAGGAGGATGGGGACTTTCATCTAGGTGGTTTAATGAGAGCAGCATTAGTTGGGCAGGCAGGGTGTGGGTGTACAAAGAGTCAGTTTTCAGTGAGTCATGGAATAAGCAGTCAGGAAAACTGGAAGACTGCAAGAACAGAGCAGAAGCATTTGGGTTGAAGCATCCAGATTATGGGGATGGCTTTACTTGCTTATTGAGACCCGTCAGTCTCTGTTGGTCTTTGACCCCCGTTAATGTGCAGTTTTTCTAACTAGAAGCTTCAGTATCATGTGGGAATCTGCTAGCAGTACATGTTTTTAGACCTGATCCAGACCCGCTGACCCCGTAGTCCAGGAAGCAGAGCTTGAGGGAAGTTTTTAGAAGTCTTAACAGGTGAGTTTGAGATACTCAAACCTGGCACTTCACTAACCTGACGGCCAAGATCATTAGACTGGAGTGCAGGCGAATTGAGGTTCTGAACTTGTACTTAAAGAGCAGCTGGGACCCAGCTACTTCTTGTGCATATAAGTACAGCACTTAGAGGTCTCCCCTACTGAGTCTCATATTTTCTGTTACAACACAAAACATTGCATTAGTTCCTTTCCCATAGTATGCTGAGATACTATGACCAAAAGCAACTTATTGAGGGCAGTTTCTTTTGACTTAAAGTTCATAAGGGCAGGAGAGGTGTGATAGCCTGGCAAGAGCAAGAAACTGAGCGAGCCCATCTCAGTTTCACACAGGAAGCAGAGATCTGAAGAGTGTGAACCGGAAGAGGATATGAGACTATAAACCCCATCGCCTGCTCCTGCCTACCTGCTTCCTTTAGCAGGACTGGAACCCGGCATGTTCCATAACCACCCCAAGCGCCACCTGCTGGTGACCGACTTGAGACTATGGAGGACATTTCTCTTTCGGATCACCGAAAACCTTATTATCTAAAGACACGCTCTACTTTAATAGGATTTGGTTTTACCTTTGATAAGGTTTAAGATTCTCTGTTCTCATCTTTATGTCCTTGAAATGCCAAGTGGTGTTTTTGTGTTTGCTTATCACCTGGATTAAATGGCAATGTTCCTGATTCTACTGCAAATTTATCAAAACTGTTTTTTCCTTACCAGGTCTGTGAGCTGGATATTATCTTTAATTTTGAAAAGGCATATTTTATCCTTGATGAGTTTATAATAGGTGGAGAAATTCAGGAAACATCCAAGAAAACAGCAGTCAAGGCCATTGAAGACTCTGATATGTTACAGGAGGTCAGTATGGTTTTCTATGCCTGGGGTGATTCCAGCACCAATTATAATATAATTAACAGTGAGGATGGCACCCACAATTTGTTCTGAGCATAGCTTCCACTTTGAACAATTTGCGTGTATTAGCTTACTTAATTCTTTCAGCAATTCTAACTAGGTGTTAGCCTGTTTCTTAGTGAATAAATAGAGACTTGCGGTGAAATGTCCTGCTCATTTTTGTAGTTAATAAATATGAAACAGAGATTTGGACCCTCGAGGTCTTGTCCTGAATCTTTGCTTGTCTTGTTTGGCTGAACTTCGGGGTCTGAAAATATCTTACCCTCTGAAGTGTATAAAATGCTTGGTGCTATTCTTTGCAAATGTAATTTTATGAGATATATAAAAAGACTTTCATTAAAATATCTGCTCTGCCCTGGGAAGGAAGAACAGCAGCATGTAGTTATTTCATTTGCTGGGAATATTAGAGCTGTGTTATCGAAGATGGCATTTGTCATTTTAATTGAAATTTCGTACCTCTCTTGGGAAGGCCTTAGGTCTATGCGCTCTTGTTTGCATAAATAAATCGGGAGCACTGTTAGCAGAGGTATAAATGGGTCTTGAAACCTGCACTTGGTGCTTCTCCTGACTCTGATTGCTCGTAAAATATCCCGGGACTTTTCTTTTTAGAAGCATCCCAGATTTGAATCAGACTTAATAGGGGAACATAACCTACATTAGCTCCTACAAGGACAATCAAAAAGAGCACTGTGTCCCACCAACCCCTGCCTTCTAAAACGAGGTACTTCTGAGTAGTCCTAAACCAAGTGTGTTTCCGGTGCCTAGATTCTGTCCCACCTCTCCAACAATGTCAGTGGGAAAAGGGATATTTCTTTTTCCCTGTCTCCTCCACTCTAGTGGGTTTTTTTGTTTTGTTTTCTTTTTCCTTTCCTTTTTTTTTTTTTTTTTTTTTTAAAGACAAAGTCTTACTGTGTAACCCAGATTGGGTTTGAACTCACCATCCTCCCGCCTACCTCCCATTTTGCTGGGATGACAGGCATGTACCACCCCTGGCCTCAGTGGGTTTTCCATCTTCCTGTTTTCATAACAGGTCAAGAGTCAAGAGGATTTCAAGAATTATAAAGTACCTTTTTAAAATTGGTGCTAAAGTCATTCTTCCTGCTATTTGGAAATAAGAGACTGGTTAAGTTAATAAGACATTAGGCATGATTTCCCAGCAACTGTCTTGGCAGTACTGTGAGCTGATTACTTACTTCTGCCCATGGAGGGACTCCATCCTCAGGTGAGTGCAAATGAAGGAAGCTAAGGGTGGGCTCACATAAGCAGCTCTGTGTTTGTCAGGCCAATGCATTTATTGCTAGAGGTGTGTCCCCTCAAAGAAATGCATTGAACCTCTCTGAGTCTTACTTGACTTTTTCCAAATGCCACAAGAAGGGGGATTTTATGAGGTACTGAAGAAATCAGTGGTTTGGAAATTCCACAAAAGAGCATTTATTAAGTTATGCTGGGGTGGAGAAGCAGGGAGTAGGAAGTGAGCTTGTTCCTGAGACTTTCCTCCGGGTCTTTAAGATGGAAGCTCCTTATAGAAGAGGGAGATTTTCCACAGAGTCTTTGGCACTTCAGTAATTAAAGCTTCATGAACTGAGGCCAAGGCATACCTAGGCTATTTCAAAAGTCCCTGAACTGCAGGAAACAGGTTTTAATGAGCTTTCAGTGGATCTGTGTTTCTAGCTCCATTTAAATCTTGGGACCAGGCATTTTAGGAAGGGAGCCCTTTTACAGTAAGGCACTAATTGGTTGGTTCCTGTCCCTGGTGATGGAATGGACAGTGTGAAAGGCTTCCTCAGAGACCCTGGGTTAAACATTGTGCCCCAGTGAGCAGGCAAGGTTCTGGCTGTCCTTAAATGTCTCTTGTTCAATGAACAGAGCTGGCCAAATGAGAGTGTTACTAGAGTCCTCATGGGCTCTGGGACCCTTCCACTGATGTCAAGGAACATTTTGGGGGAGGGGGTTGTTGAGAAGTTGACTTTGCATGTCTGTTCTGCTTCAGGAAGTATGAAATGTATAGGAAAAAATGTTAAGATTGGATAAAGGAGACGATTGCCCCTTTATTTCTTGACCTTCAGGAACAAGTATGTTGTAAGCACATATTTGTAGTTATGTAAAGAGGCTAAGGAAGGCCATTATGGCATTGTCTTCCCTTTAGAACAGTGGCTCTCAACCTTCCTAATGCTGTGACCCTCCCCCCAGCCACAAAATAAATTATTTTGTTAGTACTTCATAAGTATAATTTTGTTACTGTTATGAATCATAATTTAAATATCTGATATGCAGGATATCTGATATGTGACCTATAAAGGGGTCGTGACCCACAAGTCACGAAGTAAAAACCCTGAAGTAGCTCTTAGGAAC
>CM052709.1:69963422-69990011 GCA_028551405.1 Uromys caudimaculatus | reverse complement strand
GTGAGAGGGAGTAGCTTCAATGTGGGTGGTCTGATGAAGTTAGAAGCAAAGACTGAAGAGTAGACGTTGTACTTCTCAAGGTTACCAGATGGGGGCAGCCAGTAGTGGATAATCTTTACAGACTATTAAGAGGGGAAGGTCAAATGCAGTTCAAGCAGTAGACCATCTCACACATACACGTGGATCCATGAGGTACCGCTCGGTGAGTCCTAGCTCTTCAGCCTTCAGAGCATAAACAAAACCTCAGTGCAGTAAGAAGGGGCTGTATATGAGGTACAAATGTGTACCGCCATGGTGTTGGTCCCAAGTTCCGACTCTAGGCAGACTCTCATGAAGGCATGGGAAGACAAAGATTTGCCAATGTTCTAGTTTTAAGTCAGTTCCAACCCTTTTTAGTGGCAAGTTCAAGGAAATAAGAAATCCTCACATTGCTTTCTCATGCTCCTGGAGTGGCAGCAGGACTCAGACAGGGCTGGGAAGACAGAGTTCAGGCCCTGAGTCACCTCATGCTAATGCAGGGCAGATAACTGGAGCCCAGTGGACCCTAGAGTCTGTGAGGTGTCCACTTCGTGCCCTTTGTCTGTCTCATCAAAGGACAAATAGCCCAAAAGGGCCAGGTAATGTGCCCATATCATCAATTCAGTTTAATCAAATTTGCAAAAGTAAGGCATTTTAACTGCAAAGACTATAATGACGGCACATACAAGATTAGAGTATCAAACAAATAGACAATGCTGTTTTAGATTTTGACATCTTTTTAACATTGATAATGTGCTGTCACCTCTTACTCTAAATCAATTTTAGATTTGATTTGTTTTAGATCTTTCTAAACAAAACCCACCTAGGCTGTGGGCCAGGTTTGACACCGCAGTCAAGTTAGAAGAAAAGGATGGACTATTGAAGAGGAGCTCCTGAGCAGATGTCTTGGAGTGCGGGCCTTTCTTGGCCAGTGCTCAGTTAGGAGGCTGACAAGCTTTGGAGGAAGTGTGACTGACCAAGCATAAGTAATTCAGCAGTGCTACACTGGAATTCTAAAGAGACACCGGAAGCAGTTAGAAACCCTGATTTCTGATTTGGGGGTCTTCTAGCTTAGTGGTTCCCAACCTTTCTAATGCTGTGACTCTTTAACACGGTCTCTAATGTTGTGGTGACTCCTCAACCATCAAATTATTTCATGCTACTTCACTACTATAATTTTACTACTGTTATGAATCATAATATTAATATATGATATGCAGGATATCTGCTGTGTGATCCTTGTGAGGGTCATGACCCACAGGTTGAGCTGCTCTAGATAATCTTGTTGGCCTTTAGCCTTGATCTTTTTGGCTCAGGCTATCACTCTTTCCTGGGATGTTCAAAGGTGGCACACATGTCGGGGTGGACATTTAAGCATTGATCGCAAAGCAAGTTGACAGTGACTTAAGGTGCTGTTTAAGGATAACTTGCTGCCCCTTTCTTCCCCTCATCGATGTAAGCTGGGCCGTGCTTTTTCACACGTGTATCTGTTCAGTAGGAGGGAGTTTGCAGGACCACTGTGGAATTCTACTTGTAACCAGGAGTTACAAAGGCAAACACTTAAAAAAAAAAATAAAGACAGGAAAGTAACACATTGGAGCTTGTTAGCAAATTTGGTAACTGAAATCCAGTCTGGATGCTCTGGAGAAACTCCCTTCCAAAAAGCATGGCAGAAATCCTCCAGAATCATGAGATGTTTAACCCTTCTGATTGGGCTGTAGGTTTTGAAGAGGTTTTGCCCAGTACAGAAAACAATGTATATGCCACATTGTATACTTGGGGCTTCTCTAGCACACACATGCTAGGGACAGGCTTTGGAGGAAGTGCCGATGTACACTCACAGCCATTTTAGACACACGAACTTTAAATCAGCAGTGGTGTCTCCACAGTTGTTGCTTTAACATCTCTTCTCAAACATCCACTTCCTGAGAAAGAGCTTAGCCCTTTCTCAATTAAAAGTGATGTATTTACAACCACTTGTACACATAGACAGATGATATTCAAACTTGCAGTCGCCTTCAGCAGAATGCAAACGTTTATGTCTGTGTGTTTGAATTTTTTTTTCAACATTGCAAAACAAAACAAAGAATGAAAAACAAATCATGGTCTGCTAATGCCTATGGCTTGAAGGGAATATTGCTCTTAGTCGTTGTTCTCTTTCAGACAATGGAAGAATACATGAACAAGCCCACATTTTAAGTGTACAGTCTACTTGAAGATTCTGAGCGCTTCATGCTGTGACCCTACAGACAAGCAACTCCTTACATTCAGTCTCCACACAGCCTCTGGCACCACGCCAAAAAATGGCGATTCTGTGTAAAGGGATTCTGTGTTAGCTAGCAAAACGTAAAAGTTGTTAGCATAGTGTCCTTCTGGTTGCTACATGTCTGTATTATACTGTGTGTCAATACTCACTGTGGCTCTAGGTGTTTCAATAATTGCTGCAGACTGAATAGTTGCTTTAAGTCCTTGTGGTATTTTTAAGGTAATTTCAAATATTAATTGCAATATGATAATTTTTGTTGCCATTTGATCTTCTACCTAGACTGACAACTTGTGATAACACACAATTTTGAATGTAAAGTATATTTTGTATAATAAATACCTTTCCTAAATGTTCAAAAATGTACATAAACTAAGTTTATGTTAATAGCTCAGATTTATACACTATGCTAGGTATTTTTTTAATATGTTCAATGTTACTATAATTTCAGGTCAGATACAGTGTATATGACTTTAATGTCTTGAATTCAACTTGCTTTTTTATTTTAGAATTGGGATAAAACTTCATAGGAGATTTTGATGTCTTAGAAGGTGCTAGATCAAGGGTTTTACTTTACTTTCAATTGAATATAAGGGACATTTCAGTAAGGTTGTGGTTTCTACAAACTATATATTTATTAAGGTTTTAAGAGATCTGGAGATGAAATGTTACAGCATCTCCTGTTATTACCATAATACCGAGAGGAAGAGCTATAGCAATATTTATATAGCAATAATTGTGATCTCTACTACTATCGTGTATTTTGTGTTCCAATTACTCCTTGTGATTTTTTAGATATTTTATTTTCAGATATCTCATTCCTTGTGAGACTTTAAAAAATATTTTTAATGTAAGGTGAATGTTTAAGGCTTCCTTAGGTTGTGTGTATTTTTATTGTACCGTTCATGGGAGGTGACTGTTTTTTTTTTTTTCCTTTTACCCAGAAATATATTTTTGCTGACCATAATTACTGTGACCATGTCACCTTCATGCTTCCAAAACAAAAGTTCTGCATAGCCAGGTACTGAGCATGCTCAGACATGCAGTAGGAAGTTGCTTATAGCATTCGTTCATGGCATCTCTGTCTGCAGTTCTGTGTATGCGTTCTCAGTGTTAGTGCTGAGGTTGTATCTGAGAGCTTAGGGCTCTTGTGGTTTTCCTAAGACAGTAGTGTACTTGATTTTGTGTTCTGGGGGAGATTCTTACATCGGACCCTTAGAGAATGTGGCTGTGGGCTTTGATTCATCTCATCAGGCATATTTAAGGGAAGATGGCAAGATCAGAGCAGAAGAACAGACAGACAAACTGACCCATTCCTTAGTATAACCATTTATTTAAAAGCAATAATTCAGACTGCATATGAGCTAATAACTGGGCTTTTAATGGGTGATTTGTCTTCAAATTAATATAATTTTGGTGATGTTTGTTCTTTCTGAATATCTTTGTTTAGGCAGTTTTGTGCATCAACTTTTTAGAAAAGTATAAAAGTCGTTGTTTTTCAAACATTTTTGTAAAACTGAACTTTTTGTAACTTCAGAGGTTTTCCAGTTCCTTCCCGTTGTTTTTTTGAGCTTCATTAAATGTACTGCTTATATTCTGGATAATTCCATACTTGATCTTGTCTAGCTTGTACAATGATGCTTCCTATCCGTGTACTCATAGAAAGTGATCATATTTATGTGAGTAAACTCAGGGGTTTTGGGGAAAAGCTTATATGAGCTTTAGTGAAAAATCATTATGTATGTCTTCTCTATGATTATAAGATTCTAAGAAATATTACCAAGTGAAAGGAAAAAATAATACTGAATTTGTATAAAACATCCAAATAAAAGGTTAAAAATATGTTAACAATGAACTTGAAAATGACTGTGTATATAATATATATTTTTTAAATAATCTTTTGATTCTTGCAATTCCAACCTTGGTTTCTGGTAAAAATTCATTTAGAATTTCTTGCTACTTACCAATAAAGAGAAACTCACAAGGTGGCAGCACCTGGGAAAAGAATATCTTTTTCTTTTCTCCTTCCCGATGTTCCAGCATTCCCTCACAGTGTGGTAACAGGACTTCTTTACCAGATGTTGAGAAAGCAATCAATCTTTCATTACTTTCATTAACAAATGTAAAGACGTTTTTTAATAGTAAAGTGAGTGAATATTCTCATCTTGAAATCTCTTAAAATAATAGTAAAGCTTTCAAAAAATATACCATGCTTTGAAACCTGAAAATTCTTCCAAGATGCTTATTATCAAACCTATAAAATATCATTGGTGAATGGCATTGAATTTCACCTCTCCAAGGCTTCATCAATAAACACATTGATAAATGCTGGTGTGTTTCTCCAAATGGTTCCTGCAGTTTTTGATACAATACATTCAGATGTTTGTAGGTAAAGAGAGCCAATGACAAGTTTCCAATGATTTGTAAATGGACGGCCATTACTTTGTTTGAACCCTTTTTTGACTTGTTACTAAGGCTTGATAAAACTGGACGTAGACAATGTTCCCTGATATTAAACAACAGCAATCTGTTTTGTCACAGTTAAAACCAGAAGCTTCTAATAACATCTAGGGCTTTAATAAAGTGGCCTCTTTCTCCCCTCCCCCACCCACTCTCTCCTCCTTCTTCCCCAGGCTTCTCCTCTCCCGTCTCACTCCTTCTTTCCTCTTCCTTCCCCTTCGGCTTCCCTCCCCTCCCCCACTTAATGTCTCCTTCTTTCCCCCTTTTCCTCTCTCTCTTCTCCCCACTTCTCTGACTTCATTAGCTTCCTATTGCCCTGATAATACACCATGACCAAAAGCACTTTGGGGAAGAAAGGGTTTATTTCAGCTTGTGGTTTATTGTCCATCATGAAGGGAAGTCAGAGCAGGAACTCAAGGCAGGAAACTGGAGGCAGGAACTAAAGAAGGGACCATACCAGGATGCTGCTTACTGGCTTATTCCCAGTGCTTGCTCTTCTTGCTTGTTTATGCCTTGCAGGACTGCCTGCCTAGGGTGGCACCACCCACTGTTGGCTGGCCCCTCCCACATCAGTCACGAATCAGTTCCCCACAGATTTGTTCCCAGACATTCTCATGCAATTTCTCAATTGAGATTCCCTCTCCCTAGGTGATTCAAACTTGTGTCACAGTGACAAAAAACTAGCCAGTATACTCACTCTCATTTTTTTTCTGACACAGAACCTCACTGTGTAGTCCATGCTGGCTTCTGGCTTGTGACCCTCCAAACTGCTGAGATTATAAGCCTAAGATATAACACCTCCCTGAGAGTCACGTTTTGATGAACTATTCCGTATGCAGTTCAGGTCTGCAGAAGGACTTTTTTGTAAGTTCTCTATGAATGAATTCTCAGGTTTACTGAACCTTAGGGTCCTCTTGGATATGGGGTTTCAGTCTACAGCATTTGTCTTTCCCATCCTGAAATCAGTTCTGGGTGTCCATTTACTGTTTTTCTTTCTAGTGTGTTTTGGAACATTACTAGACAATGTTTAAATGTTCTTCTGAGAGCATTTTTCTCTTAAGTAAGAAAAGTCAATTAATTTGAGATACATTTATCACTCCATCATGTTCTTCAATGGAGTGACTTTGGATATATCACCCACAGTCCTGGGCAGACCCATGCCGGACCCATGGTTGGCCAGAACAAATCAGACTCCATGTTTTTTAGTGGAGTTTTTATTCTTTTTTCTTTTCTTTCTGTTTTTTTTAAGAGAGAGAAATAACATAAAGTTAGATGGGTAGAGAGGAAGGAAGATCTGGGAGGAGTTGGGGCATGAGAAAGAATATCATAAATAATACTGTTGGCATCAGAAGCAGTCTACAGCCTCCAAATCCAGTGATGACCTCACCCATAAGTGACAAGGATATGCATTGTCATGGCAACCGTCACACATTCCCAGTGTACACTTCACCTGCCTGCTGCCTCACCTGTGAGCGGTGGTGAGTGTGATTACATCATGGCCCAAATAAAAGGCAGAGACCCTCCTAACCCCTCACCCCTTCTTCATCACCCCTTCTTCCTCTTCTCTTCCCCTCTTCCCCCTAATAAACTTCTTCTGGTAGAGCTATGCTGGCCTGGTGTGATCCGTCCGGATACGAGCTGTCTAACACAACAAATACACTGCGTGAAATTATCAAATAATAAATTATTAAAAAAGAAAAAATTAAAGCAAAAGTTAGATCATTTGCATTCATTAGAGTGGAATCAAATAAACTGAGAAGTGAAAGTGTGATAAATTTTCAATTAATGCAGTTTAAATTTGAATGCTTGAAATATTAATTTTGGTTAAAGAAAATGAGCTTCCATAAAGGTCTTACACCATAAATATTAGTTTTAATTATGTGGGATTAAATACATTTTGGAGAATTTATCTTCTATAATGAATTGACTTAATGAAATTACATTTTCTTATTATTAGAAATGGGCACTTTGAAGAAACAGTGCTCGATGGCATTTTGTCTAGTTGATTTTTGAATAATTGTAAGATTAAAGGCTAAGACCAAAATGATGGAGAAATGAACAAGCCAATGAAAATTAATGAGAAAAAAAAGACTAAATTCAGTTGCACGTTCTACTTGAAGCAGTGATCACAGGTAATAATAATGCCAACAAAGAAAACAATTTTAGATTATTAATTGAAAATATTACTAAAATTATAAAAGCATAGTTTGAAGGAAGTGGAAATCTTTTACATATGCAATGAACCAAAGCACAATAAATCATAATGTAAAAATCAGTGAGTGGGTGATTTCAGGGGATGCTTCCTGTGAGACACTTATTCCTCGTCACTCTGTGTCCTGGTTGGTTTTTTGTCAGCTTGGCACCAGCTAGAATAATTTGTGAAGAGGAACTTCAGTTGAGAAAATGTCTCCATCAGATTGCCTGTAAGTAAAGTCTCTATGAGTTTTTTTTGCTTGTTAATTGCTAAAGGAAGACCCAGTCCACTGGGGACGGTGCTACCCCTGGACAGGTGGCCTTTGGTGGTATGAGAAAGCAGACTGAGCAAGCCATGAAAAGCAAGTCAGTAAGCAGTGTTCTTCCATGGTCTCTGCTCCAGTTCCTACTTCTGAGTACCTGCCTTGAACTTCTGTCCTGACTATGCTGCTTTCTCCCTAAATTGCTTTTGGTCTTGGTGTTTTACTATAGCAATAGAAATCAGACTAAGATGCTCTATTCCTGTAGTCTGTATTTAAAATACTGTTGTAAGGTTCTATGATTCACAGAAGAATGACACCCCGGACTCAAATAGTATATAAACACAAAGAGTGTTTTATTCTGTAGAAGTCTAGCATGCTGGGGTCTCCCATTACCGAGACAGAGAGACAACCAAGTGAGCTCACAGGCTTGATTTAAAGCACATTAAGGGATTCCGGGATAGGTGACCTTTATACCTTGCTCCATCTGTAGGGACATTCCATTACTGGGGTTTGGGGGCTGGAAACTGAAGTCTGGAAACTGTTGCTGACCCATTGTCCTTGCCTCAGGCCAGGTGGCTGGGCAGCTTCTGATGGCAGGGCAGTTTCTAACTAGCTGCCGGAAGCCTGGGTTTTTTTGTTTATTTTTGTCTTTTTTTCTTTCTAGTAACTGACTTGCCTGGGCTTGCCCAGTTCTTAGGCCTAGTCTCTTAAACTGCCAGTTTGAAGCATGGAGTTGAAGAGGTCAGCTCAAAGCCATTGGAAAATTCCACCAGACCCCCTGTGCATGTAGGCACCCCTCCCCTCCTGGAAGAGAAAGGCTGATTATATTCCTTAGGAAGACCACTGGGGGGACCGACCATTGGCCACCCCTTGCTACCTTATTCCCTAAGGACCAATCAGTTTAAAAGTCACACTGTTCTACCAATCACATTATGCCTAATGACTGCTGCTCTGTACAAAACTGGCTGAAGGAGCTGCGGGGGTAGGGGGAGGTCATTACCTCTCCTGTGTGAGTAGGACAACCCCAATGCGCTGGAACAATAAACTCTTGCTTTTGTATTGATTTCTGACTGTGTGTGGTCCGCTGGGGAGGGAGGAGGATCCTCAGTAGCTAAGGCTCATCCGAGTCTTACAGAGTCAGCCTAACCTTCTCACTGTGAGTCAGAATATATAAGTGAAGAAGTTAAGAATGTTTCATCCAAACACCATTAAATAGAATTTCAATTTTTATGAACTTTCAAACAAGAGGAAACAAAGCTTCAATTTTTATCTCTGTGTATACACAAATGGTTCTCCGAAACCAGTCTCTGAAAGCAAGTAAGCCATAGCACCCAGGCCAGGATGTGTGATCAGTGAGACTCTGAGTCCTATTTGTATTAATATAGAACTTCACAATAGACTAGAGCTTGGGAACCTTGATGCTGGTCCTGAGTGTCACTGAAGGGACTCTGTACTTGCTCTTTAGAGATGTGGACGACTGGAGTATGACCGGATGACAAGGTGAGCCAGACTAACAGCTCATTATACAGCAGAGGAAAGGAAATCAGAACACTAGTATTCAGGCTTTGATGGGGTCATGGTGCTAACCATTTGTTTAATTAACCCTCCTTTTGATCAAAGGCATTGCCACAAGAAGGTATTTGATGAGCCCTGTTTTCCGGGTGTGCAATGCAAGCTAATGGCTTTCAGAGCAAGATTTTCATTCTTTTAACTGATGTGGGTCAAGTATATTGAATGCACTCTGAATAATGGGCATAAGCACAGGAGTAGAGAAAAAGCCACTCCTGGAATACAGGCAAAAAGTGAGCTGCCTAGTTCTTTGTGAGTTCTGAAGGTGGAAGTTCTCACTGGTTTGGGAAAGAAATGTGTTTTTCCTGGCACAGGAGGAGACTCTGAAATATCAGAGTCTGATGACTGCTTACCACACTTAGCTAAGGCATCAGTTTAACCTTGTTTAGAGAGAACCATGGCTGAAAACTTCACATTTGGTTCTGAGCTGAGGAGTCAGTATCGGATGCAAACAACAAAGCTTGAAGAGTGGAGCAGAGACTGGTGTTCATGTCCGAGATCACTTCCTGGTGCTCTTTTGCGTGATGCTAGAATTTGTTTCCCAGCCTCAATGTAGGTCAAAGTAATGTCCCCATTGCAGGCCTGAGTCCTAGAACTCTGATATGTGGTCTTTTGTTTTCTGTTTCCCTCTGGTACAGCTGAAGGAAAAAACCCCATGCTTTAGAGAAAGCAGAGCCATGCCAAGAGTTTAAAGCCATGTTGCTAGAAAAGCCAGACAATTGATCTATCTAAAGGGATAGGAAGAAACTTAATCAATAGAAGGGTACTTCTACTGTCTGAAGCCACTGAACTCCAGCTGCTCCTTGTCGCACTGAGTCTACCCTGGGCTGTTACTAGCAGAATCATCAGGACTGGAGTCTCAGTGCCTTCTTAGGATATAGACACTGTAAGACCTGTTACAGTGAACCCAACCAACTGTTCATGGTTCATGGTTCATGGTTCATGGTTGCAGAAACAGTCTGTAGTTATGGTTGCAATATAAAATGTCCCTCACAGGCTTATGCTTTAAGCACCTGTTCCCCAGTGGGTGGCACTGTTTGGAACACTGGATTCTTGAAGAGTAGGGCCTAGCTGCAGGAACTTAGGAGTTGGCCTTTGAAGGTTATAACATGCTGCTTACTTTTGGTCCTGTTCTCTCTGCACAGCAGATCATGCCCATGAGGACCCTTACAACATGTCCCAGTCATGGTGGCCCTTATAAACTGCTAGTCTTTTCCTGCCATGATAGACTGAAACCATGAGCCAAATTCTTTCCTATATCAAGTTATTCATGTCAGGATTTTCGCAGCAGCAATACAGACAGAACTAAGACAGCTCCTAAGATAGAGATGTCAACCTGTATTAGCAAAAGCAGGATTATGGTGTCATTTGTACATCACAGATGTTTTATTCAGTAAAAATCTGTGTCCCAGGGACACCCTGAGCCTGCATACAATGGTTTTTGTTTGTTTGTTTATCATTATGTAAAAATTAGATATAATTTTACCATTTTTGGAAAATTGGGAACTGAGAGGCCAGCAGTGCTGTGTCCTGTGTACACACACACACACACACACACACATACACACACACACCAAAACAAAAAAAACCCAAAAAAACAAAAGGCCATGGCTGACGTGCGGCAGCCGTCTCAGTGGGTTTTCTAGCTCAGGGCACCGCAGGTGCCGCTGGATGTCACAGAAGAGCTAGAAGGAGCACAGCTGGGGTCCCTACCGGACCAGGTTGGCGGCTTGTGCCCTGGCTAGCTGGATTGGCTTGGTGAATGGCAGCCGTCTGGAAGCGCTGAGACGCCTTCGAGGAGAGATTAGACGCACAGCTCCTTAATTGAAGACTGGATCTCTTCCCACGGCGGATCAAGATGAATAGAGAGAGTCCAGGATTTTAGGGCGTTTATTTTCATCATGGAGAATGGCGTGTATGTAGAACTGTGGCCGGTGACCTCCGGGAGGGCGAGGTAGAAATATTAACTGGAAAGGGGCGTGGCTAAGCCTCTAGGTGCCTCATTAACATGGGGATGGCTTGGGGCTGCGTGGCCATGCCTCTACCTGAGGAGGGGTAGGGGGACATGATCCTTTTTTATGTGACCAAATGTCACAGACCTATGGAGAGATGTAGCCACGTGTTAGAAGCTATTCTCTAGGAGCCTGGCAAATGTCTGCCATCTCTTATAGTCTGGAGACAACCTATTGGGCTTACAGCATTCAAACCTTAGCTCTACCAGAAAACAGACTTCCTATCCCGGCCCAACATATATATATTACACACACACACACACACACACACACACACACACACACACACACATACATATTTTACTTACTTGTGTGTGTCCTGTTAATGGATGCCACAGCACATGTGTGGAGATCAGAGGACAACTTGTGGGAGTTGGTTTTCTCCTTCTACATTTGCATTCCCAGCATCAAATTTAGGTCATCAGGTTTGGCAACGAGCACCCTTCTACACAGAGTCATCTTGCCAGCCCTTCTATATCTAGATTCTTAAATATACAACTTAAATGCCACCGTGTTCGTGAATCTCCTTGATCCATTCTTCCTGCCCCTTCTAAAAGCCCTTTCAACTGTGTCTCCTTTAATGTCTTTTGGCTTAAATGAGTATCTTATGTATTGTTGACAAGACAAAGCATGCACAGTGATCAAGATGGTTTTGATTGTGTTTATGTGTTGTTGTTGTTGTTGTGTGTGTGTGTGTATAAAAGAAAGGGAATGAGAAATGGAGAGAGATTTTTGATAAATGGTTTATGAACAGCAAGTAATTTTTTCTTAGCACTCTCTGGCTTGAATTTTTTTTTTTTAAGATTTATTTATTTATTTATTTAATGTGAGTACACTGTAGCTGTCTTCAGACACCAGAAGAGGGCATTGGATCCCATTACAGATGGTTGTGAGCCACCATGTGGTGCTGGGAATTGAACTCAGGACCTCTGGAAGAGCAGTCAGTGCTCTAAACCGCTGAGCCATCTCTCCAGCCCCTGGCTTGAACTTTTTGAGACAGGTTTCTCTGTGTAGTCTGTGTAACCCTGGCTGTCCTGGTACTTGCTTGGTAGACTGGGCTATCCTTGAGCTCAAAGATCTGCTTGCTTCTGCTACCAAGTGCTGGGGATAAAGGCGTGCACTGCCACTGCCGGCTTTAGGCTTGAGCATCTTTAAAGAACCACCACATGATCAGGAAAGCAGCCAGTGAGCGGTCTCTTGCTCATTTTTGGTCCTGAGGTTTTACATTGTCTTTAATCTTAGCTTGGAAATATTATTATATTTCCAAAGCATCATAAGATCTCAAAGCTTCAGGAGAGTGCTTTTGACTCTATTGTCCAGGATTTTTTTTTCTCTCCTGTGCCAATCACAAAAGGACCCTACCACCCCTCTCAGGTCCTGGCACAATAAGGGTTAATAAGCAGGCACTGAGTGGTAGGTGAATGTTGGGTGCCTCATGATGAAGTGATCAAAACCAGAACAAACACAATGGTGACACCTTAGGAACTTTCAGTTTTATTATTTTATTTGTTTATTTTGTGAAATGGTCAAAACTAAAATTGAACCTTCAGATTATTTTATTAATCTGTTTATTTTGTGGAAGAAAGAAGCACATTGGCACTAGGATCTCACATTTTCAGGTCAGCTTTAATTCAGTGCCATTCATCCTAGTGGCAAAATTTTGTTCTCAAGATGGAGGATGAGAACCCTGATGGTTTCTGGTTATATATGGAAGAATAAACTCTTAAAAAAAATACAGTTCATGTCTACCAAAGCACTTCCTGATTTTTTAGCTCTTTCCCTACATTCTGAATTTAACACATGGTTGCAGGGATAGCGTTGTTTTAAAGTGGCCTCCTTTTGTATGATTGTTGTTTTCTGATTCACAGAGTGGGCAGTGGCGTGCTAATTCTTCTTTCTCACCCATCTTCCTTTGGCCTGCTACACAAATGTATTGGCATTCTCTTTGGACCCCCTGTGAGATCAGTGCAGATGCAAGTGAGAAACCAGCAAAGCCTGGGAGAGCACATTTGTAAACAGGAAGCTTGAGTGTAGCTCAGAGTGGTAGTTGCCATGGAAATGATTGACTGCCAGTTACACTAGATGGAGCTAAGCCATTATTCATAATGGACAAGAAAGATACTGCCTTTTTCTTTCTTTCCCCTTTTTCAAATTTATAGCAACTTGAGGAAATATCGATAATAGTAAAAGAGATCAAGTTTCATATTGATAAATGTAAAAATTCCCTGTTTACTTGATTCTCCTTTCATTGTCTTATTTGTTCCCGGAAATGCAGTAAAATAAAAATTTAGAGTACTTGCTGACAGGAGCCTGATATAGCTGCCTCCTGAGAGGCTCTGCCAGAGTCTGACCAATACAGATGTGGATGCTCACAGCCAACCATTGGACTGAGCACAGGGTCTCCAATGGAAGAGTTAGAGGAAGGACTGAAGGAGCTGAACGGGTTTGCAACCCCATAGGAAGAACAACAATACCAACCAACCAGAGCTCCCAGAGCTCCCAGGGACTAAACCACCAACCAAGGAGTACACACGGAGGGACCCATGGCTCCAGCTGCATATGTAGCAGATAAGAATGGCCTTGTCGGACATCAGTGGGAGGGGAGGCCCTTGGTTCTGTGAAAGCTTGATGCCCCAGCATACTGGAATGCTAGGGTAGTGAGACAGGAGTGGGTGGGAGGGTTGGGGAGCATTCTCACTGAAGTAGAGGGAAGGGAGGATGGGATGGGGGGTTGCAAGGGAAACTGGGAAGGAGGATAACATTTGAAATGTAAATAAGGTAACCAATAAAAAAAAAAAAAAAAGAAAATTGTAAAGGAGGCGTGAGTGCCCATCAATGCAAATAAAGGGGGAAACCAAGGAGGAAGGATTTGTGGGAGAGTAGAGAAGATGCTCTGAAATTTGAGTGCAATGGCTTTATACTCTACCTGGGATCATGTGAGGAGCTAGAGTCGACTTGGCTGAGGTAAAGACTATCAGCCAACATTTGAATTAGTATACTTCAGGTTAGGTTTTTTTGGGTTTTGACCAAAAAGTTATGACCATTTTCAATGGAAGGAGATTTACGTACATGTATATGTTAGTATATCTAACTGACAGTAACACATATGTGTGTGTGTGTGTGTGTGTGTGTGTGTGTATGTGTGTATGTGTGTGTGTGTGTGTGTGTGTATGTGTGTGTGTGTGTATGTGTGTATGTGTGTGTGTGTATATATATATCATCCACAAAATTAAAACAAAAGTAGTAGTCATTATGGGATGGCAGGTGAACAGCGTATGCTGGTATACGTGAAAACATTAAAATGATCATACCTGCTGGCCCGGGGATGCTGAGAATCTAACTCAGGTCATTCAACTGCGGCCCACATGCCAAATCTACCCATGTTTTTATATGGCTATCTTATAAGGTAAGAGTACTCATGCATTTTAAAGGGTAAATAAGCAAGGAAGGAGAAGAATGAGGTGCAAAAGTGGAGGAGGAAGAAATTCCTGCTCTGCCTCCTTGTACAGTTAATCTTCCAACTTGTGATTTTACCCAGGCGGGAGGGGATCTCAAATGTGGAAAATCCTCAGAATGCCAAGATGAACGGTGAGCTTTCTAGCACTTTAACAATCATTTAAAAACTGAAAGAGAGCTAAACATCTAGGATAGACAACTGATTGTGTGCTCTTTGTCATGCAAGAGGCTATTTCTCCACCAATAAAGTGATGCCTAGTGAAGACTGGTAAAGTCCTGTGGGTCTCAGTCTGCATCTCACCTCTCCCTGAAGCCTTACAGACACTCAGACTCACAGACACATTCAAACTCTAAACGTCTGATATAGATGTGGAATAAGCTACTCACTTGGTTACTTCATCGATTCATCAATTCAGACATACTCAGCAACATAAAGTTGTACATATTAGCAGCATGTCACATGTTTTACAGAAGCATACCTTGTATATTGAAGTCAGGCTAGCTGCACTTACATTCTCAAACATGCATCAATTCTCTGTAGTGAAAACCTTCCAAGTCCTTTGACTTTGAAACACATGATGCAGGATGTTTATTTATGGTCACCCTACAGTGTGTTAAACCCTATGTTATAAAACATAATGATGTTTTTCCTGCAATAAGATGACCCCTTTGCTTAAAGCGCTTGACAAGTTCTTTTTTTTTTTTTTTTTTTTTTTTGGTTTTTCTGAGACAGGGTTTCTTCTCTGTGTAGCCCTGGCTGTCCTGGAACTCACTCTGTAGACCAGGCTGGCCTCAAACTCAGAAATCCGTCTGCCTCTGCCTCCCAAGTGCTGGGATTAAAGTTCTGAAGCCGGTACTCTACTAGAGATGGAACAGGGAGATGCCACCCAACAGTCCACTTGCAGGTCTGATTTATCTTTGAGCACTCATTTCTCCTTGTTGAGGAAATGTCTCTATTGTTCCCTCTTCCATGTTCTGCATAGCATGGTGTGTGGGGTTGATTCTTATCCCTCTATTCCATTTGTAGGTGTTTTTGAAGCTATGCACTATGAGACATTTTCCATAGACATCGCTGCAAATCACATTGTGATTTTTTTTTAATGCTTTGTTTCCAAGCACTGGCTAGGATTGAAATCAGATATATATTACATTTTATTGATAGGCATCAGATTCAGTTTACATTGTTGACTCATTGCCTGTTGCAAGTCTTTCAACTGAAGAAGAATTTGAGAAGAATCTTTGAACCTAGGCCCTTGACCAATAATTCCTCCAGAAGGGAACATACCTAAGATAGAAGTTAGATATATCCTGACTGTGGCTCTAAACCCAGGAGTGGTTATCTGTTCCTTTAAAGAGAACTCTCGCACTCCTTGCTGTGGAGGCTGGCCTTTTCCTCCTCACTGTTGCTGATTTACCCATCCCCCAACAAGGAATGTGCTTGCTGGCTTCTGCAATTTTGCTTGTTTAGAATATTGAGCTTATTCACCCGTCATCTCCACTTAGAGTCATTGCTTGGTCACCGAAGTGAAACAGCAACATCCTCCTTGTGGTTTCTCTCTTGTTCATGGACCTGTCTCATTTTCTTCACAGCAGTTACATTGTCTGAAAGAATCCCATTGACTGATTTCCAGAAGATTAGCTATTTATTTAATTCCATGCATTGTCTCATTTTCCACACCTTTTTTGTTGTTATTTTTCTTTTGAGGACAGAGATAATGTATTCTTAAAACCTAGGATACTTCTTGGGAGTGTCTGACCACCAATAAGTTCTGAAAGTGTCCTTCCTTTGTCATTGCTCTCCTGAACCCTCCAAGGAGATACAGACACTTCCTCCTCCTCCTCCTCTTTTTGCTGTTGTTCTTTTGAGGACAGAGATAACATCTCCTCCTCCTCCTCCTCTTCCTCCTCCTTCCCCTCCTCCTCCTCCTCCTCCTCCTCCTCCTCCTCCTCCTTTTGTTCCTCCTCCCTCTTGTCATTCTCTCTCACTCTCTCTACACAGCTCTTAAGTTGCTGTTGCCATCATTGGAGGCACTGTATACCACATTATACAGCAAATAGCCTCAGAAAGCAAGGACTGGTCCTTCTGCATCCACAACTCACACAGGCTGGCATGTCTTAGAGGCAGATTTCTTTTTTTTTTCCTTCTTCTTCCTCTGGCCCAAAGACGTACTTACTTACTTACTTACTTATTTATTTATTTATTTATTTATTTGTTTGTTTATTTATTTATTTATTTATTTATTATATGTAAGTACACTGTAGCTGTCTTCAGACACTCCAGAAGAGGGCATCAGATCTCATTACAGATAGTTGTGAGCTACCATGTCGTTGCTGGGATTTGAACTCAGGACCTTCGGAAGACAGTCAGTGCTCTTAACTGCTGAACCATCTCTCCAGCCCCGAGGCAGATTTCTTAATGCATTCATGAATAAATGAGTAAATCCATAGTTGTTACCAACTTATATTTTTTATGCTGAATTGGTTTATGTCTACAATTTTGGATCCTTTTCTTAATTAGAAGGGAAAAGGATGAAAATGCTCCAGGAAGTATTTTGTTCAGGTTTTAAGATCTGTGCTTCTCAGACAAAGTTTGGGTTGTAGTGATGTAACCCAAGTCCTCCTCCCCTGCTCTCTCCTTTTTCCTTTTCCTTTTTGTCTCTTTCTCTTCCTTATTTTTCTCTAATAATAGACAAAACCTCTACAAATCATGTGGAGGGAATAAACCTCCTGGCCATTACAGTACTGAGCCCACCCCTCCCCTTTTTATTGAGGGCACACATGGCAATATGCAAAATGGAGTTCTTAAACAGCTTCAAAGAGTTCCTGAAGTTCATGATTATAGAAGATGAGCTTATGTTCAGGCCAGACGCCTCACAGAGAAATTAGAGTTCATTAGGACCATAGCTGGATAGTGTTGACATACACTAAAAGCTAAGCGGCACTATATTCAGACAATCAGAGTAGAAAGCCCAAGGAAGATGGAAAGACCATTCATTCATGCATGCATTCATTCATTCATTCATCCCTTTGCTTATTCAGGCATGTCTCCTCTAGGAGGACCTCACTTGGGTGTGAAGGGACTGGGGATGAAGCATACTGCCAGTCAAGACTCCGATGAGCTTTTAACAAGACAACCAGCTTGGGACAGGAGAGTTCAGGCCAAAGTTAGTCCTAAGAAATGATTATAAGGTCATTGTTCTCTTCACCTCTTTGCAGATGGTGAGGCAGGGTTAGGAGAAAAAAAGACACTAGATCATGGATGAGGTTGAACAGAGGCGAACTAAGCAGCCACTTTGTGCCAAAGCATAGATTCCATATGAAGTGTGGTCTTGTATTGGAAAGATCTGTGCTTACTGGCACTTCTGCTGTTGTGCAGCCATATGTCAGACCTACCTCTGTAGCAGTAGTTGATTAATCTGCTCTAATATTCCTGGCACACGCACACGCGCGCGCGCGCGCGCGCGCGCGCGCACACACACACACACACACACACACACACACACACACACTCACAGCCTTATATGTTAATATGTCTTAATCAGCTCAATGGCTGGGGCACTCCCAAACTTCCACTTTGCTAATGCCTCCCCTCCGATACTCCTGAGTTATTACTTACTAAAATCTGTATTCCATATTTGCTTCCCTAGACCGAATCGGGGGGTGGGGGTTGGGGCCACTCTTCCCCAGCTCCTACATGGTTGGTGCGTCTCTCTTCCTGCAGCTCTCAAGCCCGGATCTTATTCAGTTTTTGGCATGGCGATCCTGCCTTCGCCTTAGTCCTCTTGCCCACGAATCCTAAAGGCCCACCTCCATCTCCCTGCCCAGCCATTGGCCGCCATCAACTTTATTTACCAATCAGAACCAGCTGGGGGCAGGGACCTTCAACATTTCACACGTGGTATTTTTGTGCGATTTGGGAAACCTATAATACATACATTAAACAAGATCCTCAACATACCTCAGGGACACCGCACCATACAGCCATGTCATTGAATGACATCTGAGCTCCCACTATGAAATGCCTGTTGTATCGGAGACCCCACTCTATAAGCTAATAAGCACCATCCATCCCTATGTTATAGCTAGGGACATGGAGGTCCAGCAAACGTTTGACTGCACTGAGGTCCCACAGTCATTAAGAGAAAGAAATTGAAATTCTTCCAAAAACCTTTTGGCCTCAGATCTCTGGCGAGGATCCAGGTATTTGAAAGTCTCCTGAAGTCAAGCTTGCCAAATATGGTAGATGGTTCACTTGAGTGAAAGACTTTCAAATAAAAGTGGTGTTAATTTCATGAGAATAGTTTTCACTCGTGATTTGGAAACTGAAGTTGAGAGCAATTCCAAAGATTAGTTTTCAGATGAATAAATGAAAAAATACTTTCTGACATCAAGAATATTTAGCATGTAAAAACGAGCCAGAGTATATAGACTTCTGGATTTTAAGCCACAAATTTAATATAAAAGAGAGAGAAAGGGAGGGAGGGAAGAAGAGATGAGAGATGAGAGAGAGAGAGAGAGAGAGAGAGAGAGAGAGAGAGAGAGAGAGAGAGAGAATGTGCTCAATAAAGCATGCAGCAGGCTTTAATTTGATTGTAAGTTTGGTAACTAATTTTTGATCATGAACCTGGTTTCAAGAGATGCTTTTCTTATGTGCAAGTGCCCTGGCTTTGGTTTTGCTGGGCTGATGGGGAGCTGCTGGTCCCAGAGACTGATGAATTCCACCTGCTGTTGGCATTGTCCATCCCATAAAAGGACTTTCACTGCTTCTGTCCACAGAAGTTGAACCCATCCTATCACTGACATTCTTTTGAATAAACTTCTTAGCCTTGTGACTTGGCCTGGGCCTTATGGTATCACTGAAGGACTCTGGGTATTTGACATGCTGAGAAAGCATGGGGCACAGGAGCAGAAACATATATGACCTCCAACAGACAATAGGCCAAGCTCCCCTTGTTAACACAATGGGATTATATTAATCCACACAAGGTGTTCACTGATTTCCTAAATGTCTTAGACAAAACACCTCCGAAGGGGTAACCATGTCTTACATGCAGTAATGAACAGAGTGGGAGTCGGGCGTTGGTGGCTCACGCCTTTAATCCCAGCACTTGGGAGGCAGAGGCAGGTGGATTTCTGAGTTCGAGACCAGCCTGGTCTACAGAGTGAGTTCCAGGACAGTCAGGGCTACACAGAGAAACCCTGTCTCAAAAAACCAAAAAAAAAAAAAAAAGGAAAAAAGAAAAAAAAGAACAGAGTGGGACTTGGGTTACAGCAGCAAAGGAAACAAACACCGTATGAAGAGAGACACCTAGTCGTTGATGTCATTGACGTCATCCAACAGACATCTGTAAACCCTATAGTAGAGTCAGTGCTTCCAGTAAATACGGTCTTTAAGTTTCTGTGAATTTATCTGCACAGTTGTTATAGCAACCTGCATATGAGAGTGGTTATCAAAACTATTAAGGAGCCAATAATGTAATTTTCAGCTATGTGACCTTCAAATTCAGTAATTTTTAAGTGGAAGCTTGGTAAAAGCTTTTCTCCAGTAACAATTCCCTGTTGTTTTTGCTTGTCAACTGTGTGGCCATCTTGAATCCTAGTACTTTTAGATTTCTTCAGTGATAGGAACCTCCTACTATGTAAATATCCTATCCTCGTGGCCTCATCTGGCATTTCAAGACAAAGCTGTTGAGACAATACAAAGTTGGAGACAGGTGAGAATGCATGTCATGTTTTCAATGGACAAGAAGTTAAGAGCCTTAAACTTACTTACCTTTTAGCACCTTATGGTGGTCATCACCTATTTTAAGAGGACAGGAGAGGAAAGCAAAGAGAAAAAGGAAAGGAAGGGAAAGGAAATGAAGGCAAAGGAAGATAAGAAAATAAATAGTCATTGCACAGATAGAAGAACATTTACCACATTGATGACAGTCAAGAGCATTACCCTGGAAAAGGCTGGGAGACAGGACATCTCCAGAGCATCTGATGTCAAGTTCGCAGAATTCACGCTACATTGCCTGTTGGGCTTAGAGCTGCTGCTGCCTGTGAAGAGGTACACAACACTGGTTCCAGTGCCTCAGAACTATGGCTGTCAGATAGATTTCATTCCTAAGGTCTTGTGTTAAGTCTACTGAGTTTCAATGTGAATGACTCTGATGGGGTCACTTATCCATCCCTTGCTATTGCAGGGAGAAAGTAGATGAAGGTGCCTCTCAGTGTATAGAGATGTTTTAGAATCACATAGGTACCAAGGTGAGACCCTCTACCCTGTAATGTGCATGGGTGAGTAGGAACTGTCCTCAGGAAGATTAGAGTTCTTTGAAAGATGAGAGATGGAACGTGGACCTGAAAACAGGAAAGAATCCAAACAAACACCCAAGGCTTCCTCAAAGGATAATCATGGTGGTAGACTCTAAATCCTTTCATTGTAAATATTTCTGGAAAGTGTATTGACTGAGTGCCCCTTTATCCTCACTGAGTTTATAAAAAAACAAGCACAAAGACTCGGGAGTATTTTAGTTGAAAGGTTTTGAGTAAGACCATGCAATAACCAAATGTCTTAATTTTTATGTGCATATGCGTATACTAGTGCGTGCATATGTGTGTGTGCATTTGGACACTAGGGGACAGACTTGAGTGTCATCCTTAGAGACACTGTCTACCTCCTTTTAAAGAAGGTCTTTCATTGGCCTGGAGCTTACCAAGGACGCTAAGCGGGCAGGCCAGCGAACCCTGGGATACTTCTGCTCCCATTTCTCCAGGGCTGGAACTGTAAGATGTGACACTGCATCTGGCCTTATTACATGGGCTTAGAGGATTGAACTCAGGTCTTCATGCCTTCCACGCAAGTACTTTACTCACATATTCATCTCCCCACTCCAATGTCTTTATTTTAAAATAACACACACACACACACACACACACACACACAGACACACAGACACACAGACACACACAGACACACACACACAGACACACACACACAGACACAGACACAGACACAGACACAGACACACACACACACACACACACACACAACCAAAACCAAACTAACCTCCCACCAAAACCCAGTGAGTGACTTTCTGACTGGATAGAAAATGATCAAGGTGTAACTGGTGCATACAACTCAAATCCCAGTTCAGTGTTGGAATTAAACTGGGATTTTTTATGGTCATATGGAAGCCCAAGATATAGATCCCAACTCTGAATTCTGTATAGGACTTTGGGTTTTGCCAATTTCAAAGTTTATTTTTTTTAAATTAATAAATCTCCTTTCTTTTATATTTTTTATGGTAGTTGAAAATCTTATGAGAGCTTGGTTCACCAAATAAGAAATGGAAAGTGCCCAGTAAGTGTCAGCCAAACACATAAACTCATTCACTGGCTCTCAAGTGATTGAGATGATACATTGACAGCAAACGCTTTTCTGAGGTGTCCATGTGACAGAGAAGTAAATGGCTCCAGGAGGCTGGTGAGGGAGTTTATGACAAATGTGCTGGGGAGTGTGCCAAAGAAGCAGCCAAGGAAAAGGCTGGATTCTTGGCTCATGATGTTTGTAAAGACGGACATGTTCAGAGTCCTGGCCTCCCTCGCCAAGAATGTACTTAGGATGGAAGTTGGAACATGAGGAGGAGGACAGGAGAACACAACTATGGCATTCAGGAATTTCAAAGTCCCAGTGGATGGTCCTGCACAGGACTGCTTGAGGACACAGGGCTCAGATCAGAAAGGATGTTAGGACAGAGCTTCCAGCTGCCTGCAATCCTAAGGAATGGAGAGGACCTAACTCATGCCAGTTTATAACAAATAGCCATTTTAGGCCTTAAGCTTCAATTTCCCAGAAGGACAGCCCAGTCTTCTTGGTAAAAGAAATGCAGAAAAGGTGGATTCAATCAGCAACTGCCCGGACATCTGGCCAGGAGCTTACAACAGATATGGAAAAAGTCCCTATATGGTAACCCTCTCTCCCTTAAGGTATGAACCAATCAGAAGTGTACAAGTATCTCATACCATCAGTCAGCTGCTTGCTGGGCCTCTCAGAGGACAGCCATGCCAGGTGCCTGTCTGTAAACACAACAGAGCATCAGCAATAGTGTCAGGCTAGACCACGTATTCCTTTATGTCAGGAGCTTTCTCTTGAGCATCGTGTATTCCCATAGATTAGTACAAAGTAGTTCATGGTGACTAGACATTGTCTGAAGGTATGAGTACATATTCAGGAGAGTTGGTCCATTCTGAATGAATGACTTTTGCCACTGCTAATGATGGAAACAGAGAAAAATTCCCAAGAGGAGAACAAGATAAATTTATGCTCATTTGTTCTGTTTATACAGGCTCTACTTTATGTAAATCAAAATGTTTACATTTAGTTAGCTAACTGTCTGTTTTTAAGGGATTGAAAATGGTCCCCGGAGAGGGACTGACGCAGAGAAGTGAGCCTGACTGACGTTGATATGTGACTGAGCACTTCAGCAGCCTGCTCACAGCTTATATCTGGCTCCTCACAGTTACCATATTTATGGTGTGAACTTGAATTCGAAAGGCTAAATATAGTGTCAAGAGCCCCAGGCAATTCATAGGAGCCACGACCAGAAGTTTATCTCCTTCCTTCTATCAAGGTCTTCTTTCAGCACCATCCTGTTTAATTTGGCTTCTTTGATCTCATTGTATCCAGAAGAACAGAATCAAGGACTGGTTTATTTAAAAAAATCTTCATATAAAGTCTCAAAGTGCCTCTATCTGCGCTTCCGCAACAGAGCGTGTTGTGGGGGCATTTGATTTGCAACTTTCACCTTATTCTCTTTCCTTTTATTTTCCCCCTTCTTCCTCCCCCCCCCCCCCGCCTTTTTATAAATTGGAGATTGGAACCACAATGAAGGAAGGTAATAGCCTCAGGACTGTCATGAGATCCCATGACAAGTGACATTGCCATCTGAGTCAAACCTGAAGTCCATCCCTGCTCCAGTGGACAAATATTAAAAACAAGATTAGGTTGCTTATGAACAGTCTTAAGCTTTTGTCTAGTTTGAAGAGACGGGGATCTCGGAGTTACGATGAAATCTGTGCTGTTGTTTTCTACGGAGGGAAGTCTGAAATCGCTGCAGGAACGGTAACTAATGAACTCATAAATCATTCATTAACTGTCCACTCTTGCAGTTCTCCTGGTACGTGGCTGGTAATGTGTGTAATTAAAGGAGTTGAAACTAGGACCTCACTCCCATTAGTTACCTCTACCTGGTGAGAGGAGGGGATGTACTCTCCTGACCTCATAGCACATTGTCTGGCTCACAGTGCCACTCAGTAGTAGATGCTAGCTGAAGCTGTGTTTTGCCAGTTAGTTATCATCAGTATGGCTACTGTTTATTGAATTCTTTCACTGCGCTGGGCTCTATTATAGCTGCTTTGTGTTTCTTCTTAAAAATTTTGGATTTATTTTTATTTAGATATGTATGTGAGGGTATGCCCCATGTATATTGGCATTTTTGGAGACCAAAAGAGGCCGTTGGATCCACTACAGCTAACGTTACCTCTCGTGTGTGGGTGCTGGGAACAAAACTCAAGTTCTCTGAAAGAGTAGCAAGTGCTCTTAGCCACTGAGCCATCTCTCAGCCAGAGTAGTATCTCAAATGCAATTAATTTTCACATTATCATCCTCACTAAAATCACCAGTATTTGGAGTTGGCTTTGGGAAATACCTAAGAAGGAGAATTATTGAGTAGCTATCAAGTGGAAAAGACTTCAGTATAAAAGGATTTTAAAATGAGATTGATTCAAATTGAAAAGCAAGCAAAAGTTTATCGGATAGAGTTAGAAACTGAAAAAAAACAAAACAAAACAAACTAACTACAGAAAAAGAACTTTCCATTATTCCATCAATCCCACTACAATAAAGTTTGAGTTATAATTTTAATACTATATTCAAGCCAATTCTAAAAGCAAATTCTTAGATTTAGATCACAGTGAAATTTGGTGTCCATATCTATCTTGCTCATTGGCCTTGCAGAGTGGTGAAAATTCATGGTAGAGCCTGCTTGTGAATTATCAGAGGAGTAATCAGATAAAGGCTCCAATATTAACCCCTATCCAGATGTGGTATCTTTACTGCTGCAAATCTTGTAACTCTCAGCATTTAGCATAGAGTAGCTAGCCTCACAAAGGCAGCTGCTGCTATTCTAATCTGCAAGGACTGCCAGAGGCAGCTTGCTTTTTACCTGACAGTCTCAAGAGCATACCTTCAAGGTATAGGCGCAGGACTGTGTCAACTCTCCTACTTCCTGCCACACTATCATGGCAGAGCTCTTGATTTTGTTGTCATTCTGAAGAATGACACATGAGCCCTCTGTTTTCATGACATTGCTCTGCATGGACTTGGATGAGCAGGGAACGGCAAATACTTCTGATGCCTTATATAACAAAGTTACAGGTGAGCCAGAGACAAAGAGAATTCCAAGTCTTTGTCAGTCAAGATCCTGTCAAAGGCATAGATGTCAATCATTCTAGCAGACAGAATTTAACACAAATGGTTAACAGGACAGAGGACTAAAGGGCTAGGGAGCGATAGTGATGTGTCACAGAGGGAGTAAATGAAGGAAGCAAATCACTCTAAAAGAAAGAAAACAGATTGAGATTGTTGAGTCCAGAATGCAGAACAGTGATGTTTTAGATGTTGGCCTGGGCTTCAGAGATTTGGGACATGGAGGAGATTTTATAGATTTTAAAAAGATAAGAATGAGAAAAAAGACAACAGGGGGCAAGGATGCTGGGCACGTGGTGAGGCTGGCAAATGAAGGTTCATTCCAGGCCAGAGGGACATCAGTACATTTACATTATCTTGTGAAACTCATTTGACTTGATTAATTTTAGGAATGGGATAGGGAAGTAAATACAAACAGTAGATGGGTCAAAACTCGGTGATTACTGGAGCTGAGAGGTCATTATACACTGGGAAGTGCAATACAGCTTTCCTGCCAGGTAGAACTTAGTTAAAACCTCATCCTTATTACAAAAGGTTATTACTGGAGCTGTGAGAGTCATAGAAAGACTGTTGCCAGAGTTATCAGGGTCAGAGTGTGAGCCGCCCCCAGCGTCTTCACATGCTAACTCACCCCCTGTTCCCAGGAGACAATAGTGAAAAGCAAATGAATGAGATTTATTCAATATGGCCACACCGGGAAGGTGAACAAAAGGGTCAAGTGGTCCTTTGAGTCCATCTTTGGGGTGATGACATGAAGCTTAGGTAGAAACAGAAGCAAGAGGGATGCATACACAAGCAATCCTGGTCAGGAAGTGGTCCACTGTGACCCACCATTGCCTCAGCTTTGCTATGTTATGCAGGATGGTCTAATGAGTGGTTAAAACGGTGTGAAATGTCTTCGGGGTGCGGGGGTGGGGGGAGAGCTTGACCTCTGGCTGCACAAGGCTTCAGGCATTCCTTCTCCCAGCATGAAAAATGGGGAAATCTCAATTACTTGGGGTCCATTGCTTCAGTAGCCCAAGGGCGGGCATGAGTCTCTTTAGAATATTTTCATTCCCTTCAGGATGGTTCCATTAAGGTATTATTCAAGTTGGTTAACCCCTCGCACCTCAGTTTCCTTGCAATTGGGATTCCATTACCATTACATATTGAATACACATGTAATAATGTTCTAGTCGGAATTGGTTCTAATGCTTTGTCTTATTTTGGCTCCCAAAGCCGAAATTCCAGACCTGATGGTCCCTGCCACCAGCTAACTTCGGCTGATAATAAAGAATTGCCGTACAGCCAATGACTGGGCAAGGAGATGGGGTGGGGCTTTTAGATTACACGGGGTCAAGGGGCAGAGAGAGAGGAGAGGGAGAATCGCCATGACTCGGAGGCAGCAGGATCGATTTAAGAGCTGCAGGAGAGAAATCTTCCAACAATGTAGGTGGAAAGGGAATTCGGCCTAATTGGGGGGAGGGGCTGGCTGTCAAGAAGGTAACAGAGCAGCAAAGATAAAATATAGATTTAGAAGATACTAAGCCAGAAATACCGGAGGGAAGTGTGTGATAGCTGCTAGAAGGTTTAGAAGTGCCCAACCATTGAGCTAGTCAAGGCATACAAAATTAGCTGGTGTGTGTGTCTTTCATTCTCGAATCCAGAGACCACTTGGGTGGATGCAGCATGTGGGACCCACCAGGAGCCAAAGAGGTTTAACTAATTCACCTTTCCATAATAAAAATGAAATTTTGCCCTAACATTGTGCTTCATAATCCTTTGTTACAATAAACATGAGCTGCTGCCTATTCCTGATCTGGAGTAATTGTTTATAAACAAACTCCCACTCTTTTGTCTAGGAGATGCCAGGAGTTTTAACGTTTTTTTTTTTTTTTTTTT
>CM052709.1:69934020-69962922 GCA_028551405.1 Uromys caudimaculatus | reverse complement strand
GATCTTAGAGCATAAGCCCCTGGTGTTCTGTTCAGGAACTTTCCCCCCGTACTCAGGTGTTCAAGGCTTTCCCCCACTTTCTCTTCTATTAGGTTCAGTGTATCTGGTTTTATGTGGAGGTCCTTGATCCACTTGGACTTGAGCTTTGTACAGGGAGATAGGAATGGATCACTTTGCATTCTTCTACATGTAGACCGCCAGTTGACCCAGCACCATTTGTTGAAAATGCTGTCTTTTTTCCACTGGATGGTTTTAGCTCCTTTGTCAAAAATCAAGTGACCATAGGTGCGTGGGTTCATTTCTGGGTCTTCAATTCTAGTCCATTGATCTACCTGCCTGTCACTGTACCAATACCATGCAGTTTTTATCACTACTGCTCTGTAGTTCAGCTTGAGATCAGGAATGCTGATTCCCCCAGAAGTTCTTTTGTTGTTGAGAATAGTTTTAGCTATCCTGGTTTTTTTGTTATTCCAAATGAATTTGAGAATTGCTCTTTCTAAGTCTCTGAAGAATTGAGTTGGAATTTTGATGGGGATTGCATTGAATCTGTAGATTGCTTTTGGCAGGATGGCCATTTTTACTATATTAATCCTGCCAATCCATGAGCATGGGAGATCTTTCCACCTTCTGAGGTTTTCTTCTATTTCTTTCTTCAGAGACTTTCTTCTTGAAGTTCTTGTCATACAGATCTTTCACTTGTTTGGTTAGAGTCACACCAAGATACTTTATATTGTTTGTGACAATTGTGAAGGGTGTCATTTCCCTAATTTCTTTCTCAACCTGTTTATCCTTCGAGTATAGGAAGGCTACTGATTTGTTTGAGTTAATTTTGTATCTGGCCACTTTGCTGTTGTTTATCAGCTGCAACTGGGGACTTTAAAAGAAGCCAGTAGCCGGGCAGTGATGGTGCACACCTTTAATCCCAGCACTTGGGAGGCAGAGGCAGGCGGATTTCTGAGTTCGAGGCCAGCCTGGTCTACAGAGTGAGTTCCAGGATAGCCAGGGCTACACAGAGAAACCCTGTCTAGAAAAAAACAAAACAAAACAAAACAAAACAACCCCCCCCCCAAAAAAAAAACCAAAAGAAGCCAGTACTGGAGGATGAAGGAAAAGCTCACTGAGTAAAGCCCACTGTATGTGCTTGAGGACCTGAGTTCGGACCCTTAGCACCCACATGTGAATTGGTGAGGCAGTAAAGCACCTATAAGCTCACTGGTCCCAGGGTGGTGATGGTAGAGAAGATGGACAGAGACAGGTGGATCCTGACTGCTCAGTGGCCAGTCAATGTGGCCCAAGTAAGCTCCAAAACCAAGTGTAGCTCAAAAACTAAGGTGGAGACCAATAACAAAAACCATCTGAGGTGGACTCCTGACTGTCCCTCCTTGTATGCACAGCTGAGAGCCAACGCAGATATATTTAAAAAGTAAAAAAGAAGTCAACTCTAAATTGGGGTATATTTTCTAATGGTGGCTGTGCTTGTCTGTAATGAACAGTGTACCTTCCTTAGCCAGAGTGAACTGGATTTATAAGAAGTAAGCTCAGAGAAAACATAGGGCCTTAAGTTCTAGACAGTGTCCATCTTGTTCCACGAGTCAATACAAGGTCAGTTTGAAGGAGTCCTCCCATCGTATCTCCTACAGAACATGGACAGGCAGACAGCTTTATTTAGTGAGCACTTCAGACCCTCAGCTGACAATCAGAAGCATATAGCGGGGGAAGATGGAATTGCGCAGTTGGTCTTGGGCATATTCTGCCGACATAGTTTTTGGGCAGTATTGTGATAAACAGTGATGTTTAGAAAGGCCCTCTGAGAATATGCTAGAAATAAAGAAGATAAAACTAAAAAACAAAGAAGGCATTCTTAGGGGTTAGGGCATATCCTATCAACAAAGGAAGTGGATTGCCACCCTGTCCCAACCCTGTCCCAAGAATTGCTTCCACTGAAACTTGTATTTAACTCTGCCTTAAATAGTGTGGGTGCAGACGGTCACCTAGTGCCAGTATCAGACTATACTGAAAGGGTCTATATTCGCTCTTTCTGAATTGCTCCCAGAAGCTTCTCCATCAAAGGGAGTGTCTCTTCTGGTCCAGGTGGGTGCTGTGCTATGTCCTTGGCAATGAATTCTTGTATCATGCTGTGAATAGTCTCTTGCCTTTGCAAAATGAATGGTTTTCCCCCTTGTGATGACTCAAAACAATCTCTTCACTTTTCCACAGTGATCCTGATATTGACACGAATCTAGTTTATTTGTTCTAAATCCTAGAGGTCAGCTCACAGTGTTCTTCAAAGTGAGTCATGACTGAAAGTTAAACGCATTACCCAGTCCTTAATGAGAAAGTGGGTGTGAGATCTCTCTGTAGTTCATATGATTCACAAGAAAGAAATGAAAAGGGCTTGTGGAACAGTGTCGGTGTGATCGACTGTGCCTTCTCTTGGTAATTACCTGACCCCAATCTTCTTTGGGCTCATACAGTCAATGAAAGATCAGTTCCTGTGGCAAACCATTTCACTTAAACGCATAAGCCAATAACTGGAACACGTGAGCATCTTTCAGCTGCAGGAATTATAATTTTCACTTAGCAGTGTCTCTTTTTGGAACATAGTACTTCTTAAAAAGTTTCCAGGGTCTTAAAGTACTGGTAGGATTGGCAGCTATGGCAGGTGACTAACCTGATGTTAGCATCCGGGAAGCTGAGGAGGAAAATGTCGGAAAATCTTATCAAGCTGAAGTGGAAATTTCTGGTTTCTTTGGAAACTCAGTTGTGTCTCGTGATGTTTTTCTGGAGAGAGGATGTTTTGCTGAGGCAGACGCTTGAGATTGCACGTGATGTTTAGAAAGAATATAAATATAACCCCACAGACAGTGAGCGGATACTCTTTTTAAAAAATAATTTATTTACTTTTATTTCATGTGCATTGGTGTCTTGCCTTCATATATGTCTGTGTGAGGGCGTCAGATCTCCTGGAACTGGAATTACAGACAATTATAAACTGTCATGTGGGTGCTGGGAATTGAACCCAAATTGTCTAGAAGAGCAGTCAGTGTTCTTAACCACTGACCTACCTCTCCAGCCATTGAGAGGATGCTCTTGTATTGCAATGCCTTGCGACTTCACTGGTCTTAGCTGGTCCTCACTTCGTGGAGGGAAATGCACCTAAGAACTTCTCATAGTATTCTAACTGGCTCTTGCTGCTTCCGCTGGTGCCAGCTCAGTGGAGTCTTGTGGTTTCTGCTGGATCAATCCACTGCTACTGATTCGTGTTTGTTGTTTGCTATTGGACTGCCCTGCTGATATCCTGACCACAAAGATTGAAATCACCCAAAGAAGTACTTCTAAATAGGCCCACAACTCTCTTTCCTATTAACATTCTTTTTCTCCTGCCTCTGGTTGGTGGGCTAAAAGGGAGATTGAAGCCTTTAAGAATCCTAATTCTAGTAGATTTTGAAAAATCTAAGCCTGCATCAAGCCCTGCTATGTCTCAGATAGACAGGGATAAAATGTTAGCTCTGTGAACTTATCATGAACATCAACTGACTCCGTTGAGACTTTGAGCAAACACATTCCTTCCATTGGATATAATAGTATTACCTCATGTTGCTGTTCTCCAATCATTTCAACTTGTACTTACAGTTTAGGAATAGTCCCAAAAGGCAGTGGGATGCAACTTACAACAAAATCCCAGAATAAGAAATAGACTAAGAATTTTATTCTTCTCCTTTAGAAGAGAACTTAAGGTTCTGAAGAAAAATTGAGTCAATGATAGACACCAGGTTTTTTATGTTTTTTATGTACAATCATAGTGTCTGGGCTTGTCACAGTATTCAGAAAAATGTCTGAATGTGTCTGAAATATTTTAGGTCCTTGAAGAACTATTTGTTCTTCATAGAAATTCAGTTTGTAGCCTGAAACCATATGTGGATAAAATAATGCTACTTCAAACAGAAACAGGAGACCACGAGACCATTCCTGCCTTATGCCATGTGAGCGCTGGTGCTGGGTAGAGATTGCTTCTGTTAAATAGAAATATATTAGGAAAACTAAGGAAGGAACCCACGTTTTTTGTTTAGTTACATTTTAAAAAATTAATTAAGAAAAATAAAAAACTCACTAAAGAGAGGGCTGGGGAATGATAGACAGTCATTTTTATTTTATTTTTTAAAAAAAACTGATGTAGGGAATCCTGGGTGCTCACCAGGCACCTATGAAGCTTTTAAAACATTCATCTGAACCCTGTAGGTATCTACTGAATCTGTATTTCTGGAGCAGAGTATGGCATTTGCAGCCTGGAAGCGCCAGTGGCTACTCAGACGGGCAGATTGGGGGGAGAATGGTTGCCCAGAGCTGTGGTGATGAATGTAATCTGAGTCCCTTAGCTCTTCTTTTCTGTCAGTCATAGGATGTGTTTTTAATTATTGTGTTTCCTTGTATGAGAGCTTAAGAATAGTTTGAAAGTATCCATGGTTTCATTTCCTGTTTCCTGCTTCTCTCACTGTCTTGGAGAAGATAGAGAGGGTACATGAACTCTGAAGAAAGGACAGAGCCCTGTGGAGTAGGAAGGGCTCAGGAGACCCTGATGGTGTGTCAGGATGACCTGGGTGAGTTATTTCAGTTTAGGATGTTTAGGATGACATAAAAGTAAAGGAAGTAGAACCAAGTAGTTCAGATGCAAGACGAGGGCACAGGTGTTGGTGTATTCCTCGGTGTAGTGTGGCTCCTCTGAGCTATGACTTAGGGGAGGTGGGCCATTTTATCGGTTGGACATTCGAAAAGCATCTGTGAGTTTCTTAATGACTTCAGAGATCCAAGCTCTTTCCATTGCTCCACATCAGCTTTAGTAAGTTTGCCTTTTGTCATTAGGCTTGCTCCTCATGGTCACAAGATGGCAGCCTACAGGATTTCAAAGCAGGGAGAGAAAAAGACTTAAAGCCAGGGGCTCATGGAAGTCCCTTCTGTAAAGGAGCTAAAGCTTTACAGTCCCACATTTTGTCTGCCCCTTGTGAATTCCTGGTCAAATTATGTTAGATTGCCATCATTAATGGAAAGAAACTGTACCAGTGAATACAGAGATTTATTTATTTATTTATTTATTTATTTATTTATTTATTTATTTATTTATTTATTTATTTATTTAATTTGGGTTTGCTCTTGAATGTTAAAAGCAATATCTAGAAAAAGTATCGTCTTTTTCTATTATTTCTTGCAGAGCAGTTGGTGTTTTTAAGGAATCCTCTCTGATAGTTCTGATTCAGGGCATCTGTGGAACACAATTTCAGAAACTGGTTTTGAGAAAGATGAAAAAAATTAGTTCAGGGGCTCCTCAAACTGGCTGAATGTTAGGACCTTCAGGAATGCCAATGCAGCGTTTGTACGTAGACCCTCTCCCTGACCAAATCAGTACGACATCTAAGACTGAGGGGTTAGCGTCCTTTCATGTTCTGAAAGGTAATTTTACTGTTGTGTAAGAAAGTCTTCCCAGGGACAGCTGTTGTGGTGGGAAGAAGGTACTGAATGCTCCACCCTTGCTCTCAGAAAATTTTAGAGGAATGGTTTGAGGGGAGACAGAGTGGAACGGAAGAAACAAGAGTTAAGATAAACACCAACTGATCTACAAGGGTGATTGTCTCAGTCAATGTTCTACTGCTATGAAGAGACACCATGGCCAAAGCAACTCTTAGAGGGGAAAGCATTTAATTGGAGCTGGCGTACAGGTTCATAGGTTTAGTCCGTTGTCATCATGGCAAGAAGCATGGTAGGGAGACACGGTGCTGGGGAAGTAGACTGAGAGTTCTTCGACTGGGCCCACAGGCAGAGAGAGAGAGAGACAGAGAGAGAAAGAGAGAGAGAGAGAGACAGAGAGAAAGACAGAGAGAGAGAGAGGGAGGCAGAGAGAGACAGAGAGACAGAGAGAGACAGAGAGAGACAGAGAGACAGACAGAGAGACAGAGAGACAGAGAGACAGAGAGAGACAGAGAGAGACACTGGCCTGGCTAGAGTGTCTGAAACCCCATAGCCCACCCCGAGACACACTTTCTCTAACAAGGCCACACCTCCTAATCACTGTCAAATTGTGCCATTCCCTAATAATCAAGCATTTAAACACATAAGCCTATGGGAGGCCATTCTTATTCAAACCAGTGCCATAGAAAAAGATCATTAAATAACTCACTCTTTCCTGGCTTTAGCTATTGGAGTTGTAGTCACAGATATTTAAATGTTGTTTTCAAGGTATTCTATTATTTGTAGTAAAGTATCCATGAGCACAAGTGTATCAGTGCTTATGTATGTATTATAATTAAACACTTTCTCCTTAATATTGAAATTTCATTAAATCAGCATTCCTGGACTCTTCTATGTTCCTGTCTCTAAAACTAAACTTTCCAGTTGATTCTACTATCTTAATGCAGCCCCAGTTCTGCTGCACAGCATTTGTGTGCTGGCTAGTTTTGGTTTGTTTTCTCAATTGAGAAAACACCCTCCCACCACACTGGCCTGTGGGCAAGACTGCGGGGAATTTCCTAAATTAGTGACTGATGTGGGGGGGCCCAGCTTACTGTGGGCCATGCCACTCCTGGGCTGCCAGCCTTGTTTCTTTATGAAAACAGGCTGAGCCATAAGGAGCAAGCCTGTAAGTAGCATTAGGTACTACGCCATGCCTTTTGCTTTAGTTTCTGCTTCCAGTTTTTCCTTTGAGTTCCTGCTCCAACTACTTATGATGATGATGATGATGATGATGATGATGATGATGATGATGATGATGATGGTGATGATGATGGTGATGATGATGATGATGATAATGATGATGAGACACAGAGGTATAAACCAAATAAACCCTTTCCTCCACAACTTGCTTTTGGTCATGGAGTTTTATCACAGCAATAGAGACCCTAACTCTGATGACAGAGTTTTGGGGTATCTAAAGAGCCTCTTGACATCGGTAATGGGTTTAGCATATTAAATATAGCCATTTCAAATTCTTACAGTGAAGCTGGTGCCATCGTTTTGATAGAACATTGATTTATGTGTAGCTTTCTGTATAGCACCAACCTGCTTTCCTGAAACACGTGTCTTTATGACAAATGTCTGGGTGTTTACACTGAGGCTTCCAAACTGTCAGCCAAAGAGCTAGAATGTGTTGGCTCAAGCAAAGTGTGCTCTGTGCACACAACCACCTCAGTGCTATGCCGGTGCTCAGCAGCAGGCAGAGACTTGCTCTTGCTCTTGCTAGCTGTGGTTTCTTGTCAAGAAACCAATGAAAATGTGATGATATGTATATAACTTACAGAAGATTAAAATCCCATGCTGCAAACTGACAAAACACCTTCTGTGTGTAAGACCATGCTCATGGAGAGAGCACGAAGATCAGAAAGAAAAAACAAAGCAAAAACAGTTCTACATTCAGGGGGAAAAATGACATGTGGTAAATATGTTGGAAGCATGTTTTATAAGTCACATAGCATTCAAAAGCCATGGTATTTAATGCAAGCTATGCCGTTCAATGCAAATGACTTTCAAATACACGGGGGAATTCATGCCATGCTTCGGAATATGGAGATGATTCTGAATGAAGCAGTGTCCTCAACTGTGAGGACAGAAGTGTAGTTTTATGGGATGAATGGTGTCCCCCAACCCTCAAACTCCCAATAAAATCCTAACCTCAGTGTCTTAGGCTGTGAGGATCTTTGGGAGTGAGATACTTGAAGATGTAGTAGGTTAAGATAAGGTTACACTGGGGTATGGTGGGCTTCCAGTTGAATGTAAGTGGTACCCTATAAAAAAGGAAAATTTAGGAACATGGACAGGGAGCACTCTGGGTGAACAGGGAGGCAGGGATTGGATGTCTTCTTTCAAGCAAAGGAATGAATGTCAAAGTTAACAGCTAAGCCCTGGAATTAACTGATTGACTCTCTCTCTCTCTCTCTCTCTCTCTCTCTCTCTCTCTCTCTCTCTTTCTCTCTCTCTCTCTGTCTGTCTCTCTCTCACCTGTCCTAGCTGTGGAGGTCCAAGGTGTTTGGGCTGCAGGGTACCAGGCTGCTGTGACCTAGGGTCAAGTATGTCTATGGCAGCAGGGACAGCGAGGGTCAGCCAGGGAAGTACTTTGTGGAAGATTCTGAAAAACGTTCAATTCTTTGTCAAGAGTTAGGGTCCATCTTATTTTTTTGAATCTGGGGATCTTAAGGAACAGGGGAGGGCTTCTGCTGGAGGCTGAAATGTTAGCTCTTCAGTCCCAGCCACCACAACCCAAGCATTCAAAGGGCTGAGGCAGAAGGGTAGTAAGTTTGAGGGCAAAATGTGCTATGTGGTGAAATCGTGTCTCCTAAGCAATTCAAACCGGAATTAATTTAAGCTATACAAAACACGTTTGGAGGGAATCTCTCAGCGAATATTTCTGGAACCTGGAGTGAGAAAACGGACATACCCGCATGAGCCTACGGGTGAAGGACCCTTATTCTTTCCAGTTCTGTTGAACGCTGTTATCTCAACCCTCACCTTCAGCAAGGCTGCTGTACAGCTGTGCGGGGGATTCTTTTTTTCCTTTTATTGAAAACGTTTTTTTTTTCTCATACAAACAAAAATATCCCGATTATTCTTTCCCCTCCCTCTACTCCTCCCGGTCCCTGCTCCTCTCTCTCCCTTCCATACTTACTAAACTTGAGTGTCAATTTTCATATCTACAAAATATAGATAATATACATAATAATATATTAAGGGAGATACTATATGCAGAATACTTGCCTTATACTGTCAATACTCAATAAAAAGCTCTTCTCACTCCCTTTTTTTCTCTCATTAGAAAAGAAAAGATTCTGAAAGATAACAGCGAAACAGCAAAATAAAATATAATAAAATAAAGCAAAAAAAAAAAAAAGGTTTTAATTTAAAGTTGGACAAGGCAAAGAAACAGACGGGGAAGAGTCCTAAGAGCAGACACAGGATTCAGAGGCTCACTCATTCTCACGCTCAGGAGTTCCAAGCTGAAAGGTGTAGTCTGTACACGGAGGACCTGGTGCAGCCCCGAGCAGGCCCTGTTTTTGCTGATTTAGTCTCTGTGGGTTTATATTCACCTTGCTTAGTTTACTCAGAGGGCCTTGTTCTTATGCAGGAGTATTCTTAACAGACCCACTGCCCTTTGATTGCACCAGAAGTCAGTCATACAGATTTTTCAGATACCTAACTTATTGTATATAGTCAGTAGATGAACAGAAGGATTGAACATTATAGAAGTTTAAAAGGGCCATTGTTGTTTGAAGCCCTGGATGGAACTTTTTGTTTGTCTGTTTGTTTGTTTGCTTGTAGCATACCTCATTATTCACTGGCTCCCCTGATGGATAAAACCAGGATAACTATACAATAGAATGTATATGCTTTAGTCAATCAAGGGGTTCGTGGTGAGGAATTGGCTCACGTTATTATGGAAATTGTGCAATCTGTCATCTGAAATGGGGAAACCCTGGAAAACTAGGTCTGTAAGGCTAAACCCAAAGGTCAAGAGCCAGGCAACACTAACAGTGTTGGGGTTAAAATCCCTGTTTTTTGGCTCTAAATTCTGTGTTCTTTTTACCCACTCTGCCTGTGAAATCAGTGCTGGTCCACCATGCTTTGTTTGTTTGTTTGTTTGTTTATTTATTTTTATCATTACTTATCTTTCCCGGCACATATTACAGCATCTTTCCATGCTAACTCCTCATCTGTGTCAGAAATGACAAGACACAAGGAAACTTTCCAAGCTGCAAAGAGGAGCTGTGGAAAGTGCTGGTGTGGTGAGCAAGTGTCGGTGAGATAAGGGGCCTGCTGATTAGATACAGCTGCAGCACTGATGGATCTGACCTGAATGGACTGTTCTCCAGAGAGGCTGGGATCCCAGGGATGCAGCAGCCTCTTGCACATCGTCAGCAGACTGCACCCTGCCGTGGACCATGTTTCTTTGGAAAAACACTAAGCAAGGTTTTCTTTTAGGGCCTCACAAGATCCCATGCCCATGTTCCCTTGGAATGAACTATGGTTGGAAAATAGAAACAGCATGACATCTGGCTAAATGTTAAGGTTAACATCTGGCAAGAGGTGCGCTCCTGCCAGGAGCTCTTCCTGTTTACCTCTGCAAGTGATATTTATGGCTTCTGTGTTTGGGGTCCTTGCAGATGGATAATTGCTGAAAGTACAGCATTCACTGTGACCCACGTTCACTCAGTCACCCCGTGCCTTATAGACCATCAACTGAAATTTGTATTTGTCAGGAAAAGGAAGGTCATACAGTAGTAACATATCCTCGCAGTATTAGTGGCCTTTACAAAATTGTTTTGCTTCTTATTTTCACTTAGCATAAACTCAGTGAATTGTTAGCTCCTCCCTTCCTGTGCAACATTTGCTTTTTATTGAGTATTGACAGTATAAGACAAGTATTCTGCATATAGTATCTCCCTTAATATATTATTTATATTTTGTAGATATGAAAATTGACACTCAAGTTTAGTAAGTGGTAGACCTACTTGTTTGCAGATCCAGATTTTCTGATGCTAAACTCAGAATTTTTTATCATTGCACTTTTTTTTATTATTTTTTTGTGTATGGGAGGCCAAAAGAGGGCATCATATCCCTTGGGACTGAAATTACCGATGGTTGTAAGCTGCCACATAGGTGCCAGGAATTGAACTCTGGTACCAGAAGAGCAGTTAGTATTTTTTTAAAAAAAGATTTATTTATTTTATGTATATGAATATACTGTAGCTGTTTTCAGACACACCAGAAGAGGGCATCAGATCCCATTACAGATGGTTGTGAGCCACTATGTGGATGCTGGGAATTGAACTCAGGACTTCTGAAAGAACAGTCAGTGCTCTTAACCTCTGAGCCATCTCTCCAGCCCTGCAGCTAGTATTCTTAACTGAGCCATCTCTCTAGCCTTCTCTGAATTTTATTTTTAAGTATGTATTCACTGATATAATCTCACTACTCTTCTTAGGGTAAACGAACGCACAGATCTTATTACTTTAACAAACAGAATGTCAAACCAGTGCATGAGAGATCATGAGCTTTACCTGTTTGGACAACAGAAGTAGACATAAAATTTAAGACCATCTCGACGGCATGCTCAAGAAACAAGGAGTCAGAAACTCCTTGTGTAGCTCAGGGAAATGCAGATTCCTGAGTTGCATTGAGTGGGTCTGGGATGATTCTTCTGCTGAGAAATAAAGGCATCTTGGGGCTCCTTCCCTGGGACTATTTTCAGTAGCCTATGATGTCATTTAGAAACTACTTGGAGGGCAAGGTTGACACTGCAGTGTTGTGAATGTCTCTGCCCATTTGGATTTGAAAGTGTCATGGAGTGTCTTCTCAAAGCCCGTCTCCTGTATTAACTGTGTGAGGATAAAGTGTCACTCTCTATAGTACGTTCAAATCTACATTTCTGCAAAGGCAATTAGCTTAATTAGTGTAGTCATGAATAATGTTAACCTTTAAAATATCATTATCGAGTCTGAAATGCCAGCTTACTTCTGTCCCTTGATTTAATTTGTCATTTGGTATTGAGATGGAAGTGGGTAACTTTATAACTCAAACCACTGTTCAGTTAGGTTGCACAGGGGACTGGAAATATGCCAACCTAATGGTGTGAAGACAAACGTATCTGATGGATTATTTAAATAAATTAAATGCTTCGCATTTTAATATGGCTGTTTTATCACTGTGACAAGATTGTGAGAGGGAGCCCAACAACCATCAAAGACCTTTGATTTTCGGCCAATGTGCTCTTTGATGGTTGTAGGGTTTTGGTCCAGAATTGGCTTATTGTCATTTTCTTAGTATATGAGCTGCAGAAATGAACAATCTTTTTTTTTTTCCCTCTCAAATCAGTGTTTCCAAATTGAATTTCCACCAGTTTTTAACTGTAAGCCTTGCTAGGATTGGGAAGGCGACCTGTCATCCCAGCTATCCAGGTGGCTGAAGCAGAAACATTGCCAGTTTAAGGCCTCCCCAGGTTATAGAGAAGTGTGAAGCATGTCTGGGTGAGCTTCTCTTTAAAAAAAAAAAGTGATAAGAAGGCTGCAGATACAGCTCAGTGCTGGAGCACTCACCTTTGCATCTGAGGCCCTGGGGTCAATCCCTACCATTGGAAACAACTGTGGAATTTTAAAAATATATATATCAAGTTCTCAATCCACCCAGGGAGTCTAGCCAACATTGTAATTCACTCACTGAAACTGTTTGCTTCAGACAGTATCTCTCTATATTGCTGAAGTTGGCCTGAAATTAATCCTATAGCCTAGAATGGTCTTGAACTGATAATCCCCCTGTCTCAGATTCCTGAGTGCTAGGTTTCTCCCAAGCCCCTCCCCCCCATATTTTAAAGATTTATTTATTTATTTTATGTATAAGTATACTGTAGCTGTCTTCAGTTACACCAGAAGAGGGCATCAGATCCTATTACAAATGGTTGTGAACCACCATGTGGTTGCTGGGAATTGAACTCAGACCTCTGGAAGAGCAAGCAACCAATGCTTTTAACCACTCAGCTATCTCTCCAGCCCCCCAAGACCCCTTTTTTTTAATGCAAGTGTTTTGACTCATGATCTACCACCTACCTCAAAGATATGAGATCCCAAAGGGTTACTGAAAACAGCCTTGCAGATCTTGGGATGTTTTCCTATACAGTTTGGATTAGCAGTTCTATTGGTCTTCAATTAACTCCATCAAAGCAGAAGCTAAAGCATCTTAATTATGGATTTAGGAGATATCTGTAAAACTCCAGCTTTGCTTTTCCAGTGTGGTAACTAATTATGACCCAACATGGAGCTCCTAGTTCTTCCTCTAAACTTAAAAAGAGTTAATGCATTTTTGTGTACAACGAACAGATTAGTGGAAGAAAACTGGAAACTTTCTTCCACAAGCTAGTGGGGTAGGGCTTCCAACCTCCTCCTGTCCTGCCCTCCACTGTAACCCTTTTATCTGAGGCTTGTTAGCAAACCTCTAGTGTCTGTCTCTTTGATATGTTTCCATGTTAAGGAGATGAGACAAATGTAGTTTCTTGTGGAGAAAATTAGAAACAGTTCACCCCCATAATTTCTGAAACCCTTGGAGGGCAACGAGAGAAGGCTCTTGAAACACTGGCTGAATAATTTAGAAACATTTCCTAAGACATGGTCTTATACATATGTTTTCCAGCTCTATCAAAACTAAGTCACTGTAGACCTTTCAGATTATATATATATAATGTAGATACGGTTAACATAATAATGAAGTAAAAATGTCAACATGCACATAAAATAATATAACATTACATGGTATCATCTTGTTTCAGGAATATGCTTCAAGGCAGGCTTTTACTTGGAAGCCAGCTATACATTTGTGAGAATAATCCTATTTTATCATGGTACCTATTTTATATAACGTTTATTTTATAATATAATATATAACACATAAATAATTTGTAATAGTTCATCACTTCATCATTGTTTCTGGTAGTATAATGGGCGATTAAATCCACGGTAAATGTGCACAGCAGGAGACTGGAATTTTCTTCACGATTTTGAAACAGTTGATACTTGACAATAAAAATTTTCTACTATTATTAATTTCTATGTCCTGGTAGTATAGATGTAAGGCACAGTAAGAGTATGGTTTAATACTCTTATTGAGACAAACAATGATCTTTTGTCATGATGTCCTTCTATGACAAGAGATGTGGTGGCTTGGGAACAATTAATTCTGGTCTCTGGGTCTTTGGCTCTTCTCTCATCTGGTATGGCTCATTTTTGTTGATATATTTAAACTCCTGTATGTATAATTAATAAAGAATCCACAACAATTCTAATAATATTTATAACAAAGACCAGAAAAGAGGAATGCTAGATGGTGGCAAACAACTGTGATCCCAAAATTTAGAAAGCTGATATGGGAGATTTATGAGTTTGAGGTCAGTCTGAACCCCATACTTCAGAAAGTAACAACAACAAAAAAAAAAGCAAAAGAAAAAATGATGTATACTAAGAGCTTGGTGCACACAGGCACTGTGTTGAGGACATACTTTGTGTTCCTGATCTGGCTTTAGAAAGCAGGTGTTGGAGAAACTGAGTCTTAGGGGTTTAAGGAGCTTGCTCAAAGTCATTGGACAAAGCCAGGACTTTATTCAGTTGACTGCTTCTCCAGCTTACCATTTTACACTTCTGAACAAAAAGATATAGTTTATCTATATTTGCATAAAATAGTAGATGAAATATTGATATAGGAAAAACTCAACCTCTGTCTCAGTATTCAATGATAACTACTTTTAATGTTTTTACATAGATTTAAAAAAAAATCTATGTAAAAATATAAATTGCTGGTCTGGGCAGGTGCCCTGAGCAGACCTTGGGCACGAACTCCTCAGCCAGTCCCACAAGACCCAGAGGAAGCTCAACTTCCAGGTGCTCTAACACGCCCAGGATCAGAGGTGAGGAGGAATCAACGTCTATCCCAACACTGGGAGTAACTGGAACCAGTGGGATCCAGGGATCCAGGGACCCAGGAATCCTGCCGGACCAGTGGCCAGGGTTTCTTCCGGTCTGGATCTTTGCTGTGAGCAGACCTTAGGCATGAACTCCTCAGCCAGTCCCACAACACCCAGAGGAAGCTCCACTCCCAGGTGCTCTAACATGTCCAGGATCCCAGGATCCCAGGATCCCAGGATCCCAGGATCCCAAGAGCTTGGTCACACCAGGATCTCAGGATCCCAGGATCCCAGAGACAGCTGGTCTCTGAGGACTTCTGACACAATCATGATCACAAGAAGGATAGACTGCAGTCAGATAAAGGGAGGGCAGATAACTCTAGAGATAACCAGATGGCAGGAGGCAAGCGCAAGAACATAAGCAACAGAAAATAAGGTTACCTGACATCATCAGAACCCAATTCTCCCACCACAGCAAGTCCTGGATACACCATCTCATCCACACCAGAAAAGCAAGATTTGGATCTAAAATCACTTCTCATGATGATGATAGAGGACTTTTAAAAGGTCATAAATAACTCCTTTAAGGAAATACAAGAGAAAACAGGTAAACAGCTAGAAGCCCTTAAAGAGGAAACACAAAAATCCCTTAAAGATTTATAGGAAAACACAAACAAACAGGTGAAGAAACTGAACAGACCCATCCAGGATCTAAAAATGGAAACAGAAACAATAAAGAAATCATAAAGGGAGACAATCCAGGAGTTAGAAAACCTAGGAAAGAGATCAGGAGTCATAGATGCAAGCATCACCAACAGAATACAAGAGATAGAAGAGAGACTCTCAGGTGCAGAAGATACCATAGAAAATATTGACACAACAATCAAAGAAAATGCAAAATGCAAAAACCTCCTAACACAAAACATCCATGAAATCCAGGACACAATGAGAAGACAGAACCTAAGGATAATAGGTATCAAAGAGAGTGAAGATTCCCAACTTAAAGGGCCAGAAATATCTTCAACAAAATTATAGAAGAAAACTTCTCTAACCTAAAGAAAGAGATGCCCATGAACATACAGGAAGCCTACAGAACTCCAAATAGATTAGATCAGAAAAGAAATTCCTGTCACATAAGAGTCAAAACACCAAATACACAAAACTGCAAAGAGCTAGCTGTCCCGTCCAGTCTGGGAGGCCCTCCTGGGAGGGACTATCGGCCAGGGTCTGAAGTGCCCTGCCTGCAGGACACTCAGGTGCTGAGGGGGGAGCTGCGGATAATGGAAAGAAAGACAGGAGACCAGGAATGTCTGGGAGCAAGTCGAAATGTCCGATCAAGCTCCAAAAAATGGCTTTATTGCTACGTTTATATAGACATTTCAAGGTGGGAAGGGCAGGAGTAAGAAGATTACTAGAGGTCACTACAGGGCAGGGCAGGAAGAGATAGAGGGGGAGAAGTTTCTCAGGGCCGCTTAATTGCAGCCAAGTATCACACGTAGTAAATCAGCATAACAAACCTCAAGACAGTGGGGATGTCTCAAGGTTTCTCTGGAGCCACAGGCTACTACAAACAAACCGGCTAATCACCTCAAAGGACATCTGCAGAGGGGAGTAATCAAAGGAATGTCTGCTAAGGCCTGGGACCCTCTGGCTAGCTGGGAAGCACAAGGCCTTAGGTTCAAACAAGGCCATTTGGTCTCAGGCACAAAACAAAGAAAGAATATTAAAAGCAGTAAGGGAAAAATGTCAAGTAACATATAAAGGCAGACCTATCAGAATTACACCAGACTTCTCACCAGAGGCTATGAAAGCTAGAAGATCCTGGGCAGATCTCATACAGACCCTAAGAGAACACAACTGCCAACCCAGGCTGCTATACCCAGCAAAACTCTCAATTAAACATAGATGGTGAAACTAAAATATTCCATGACAAAACCAAATTTATACAATATGTTTCCACAAACCCAGCCCTACAAAGGATAACAGATGGAAAATGCCAATACAAGAAGGAAAACTACATCCTAGAAAAAGCAAGAAAGTAATCTGTCAACAAACCCGAAAGAAGATAGCCACACAAACATAATTTTACCTCTAACAACAAAAATAACAGGAAGCAACAATCACTTTTTCTTAATATCTCTTAACACCAATGGACTCAATTCCCCAATAAAAAGCCATAGACTAACAGATTGGATACGTAAACAGGACCCAGCAATTTGCTGCATACAGAAAACACCTCAGTTACAAAGACAGATACTACCTCAGAGTAAACAGCTGGAAAACAATTTTCCAAGCAAATGGTCTCAAGAAACAAGCTGGAGTAGCCATTCTAGTATTGAATAAAATCAACTTTCAACCAAAAGTTATCAAAAAAGATAAGGAAAGATACTTTGTACTGGTCAAATAGAAATATTTAAGGAATAACTTCAGCAAGTGTTATAGGTATCTGATGAATCTCAGTGTAATGGCCTTGGGAAACACAAAGGAATGTTTCTCTTTGCTCAGAGTGAAGCTACCATATCTTCAAGGGAGAAGATTGGAGGGGTTTGAATTTTGTGTTCACATTAGGGAGGTGAGTTCTGTATATTTTAGAAGACTAGTATTTATTTTCTCTGAATTTTTTAATCAGGAGTTGTCAACTTAGTTCTAGTTGAGTGTGACAGTAGTAAGGTTTTCAAAGCCTACTGAAAACAAATAACATTAAACATGTGATTTATGAGATTAGGTTGTGTGCTATTTTGACCGAAGCCAACTTTCCTTTGTCATTTCAAAGGAGAAAAAAATGAATAGCTTATAAAACTGTAAGAGTTGATCTGTCAGAAATAATTTCCAATTGCATAATGTTTTTACAAAGTGATTTAATTTATTTTAATCATATTTATAATGTGAAAGTATAAGATGGTGATAATATTGGCTTCTAAAGTTTTAGCGAAAAAATAGCATTTTAATTATTATAGAAATGTCCACAAGTAATTTCATAATTTATTAATTCTGTATTTTATTTTGACGTTTCTCATAATTCACCATTGTATATAATACTGTGATAGATAACTCACAGTACATACATATTTTTGTCAACATTAATTCCTAGAAATAAGTTTTCTAGATAAAATTTTATGTACAATTTATACTTTTGTACTTGTTGGTAAACTGTTCATTAGAAGTACTGTATTGATTTGTACTGTTATATGGAACATTTCTCTAAAATTCCCTAACAATTAAATTTTATTATAAATAAATAAATCTTAAAAAAGAATGTCCTTAATATACATACAAAAACAGATGTAACAAATAGTAATATAATTATCAGAACAGAACACACAGGATAAAATGATGTATAATACATCATTTGTAATGAGATGTTTAAAGGTATGCACCTAATTTTAATAAAAGCATATAAAATGAGTATTAACTTCTGGGCATAATTCAATATCCACACTTTTTTCTAATAATAGATTTGAGCTTATCTCAGTGTTACTCATGGTTAATAGGTACATTTTTATTCTAATGAGAGGCTAAGAATTCTAATTTATGAGCAAAATAGATTGTTTCATAAGCTTCCAATTATTTAACATGCCTGTTCTCTTGTCTTTTTCAATCATAAAAGTTTTTTTGAGGGACTCGGGGGTGCCTCCTCAGTTAAGAGCACTGGGTCGCATTACCAACACCCACATGGCAGCTCACAATCATCTGTACCTAACGTTCCAGGGGACCTGATGCATCATATGGCCCCCCAGAGCACCACACACACACAGTGCACAGGTATACATGCAGGCAAAACATCCATATACATAAAACTGGAAAGTGCTTTGAGAGAGCATGTTATGCATTCACCTTTGTTAATTATCTCATTTGTACATCTCTTTGCCCTAGTATCTCATTAGTATAAACTCAAAGAACTGGAATTAGAAGGTCGGAATGTAAGACTTGAAGATCATTCCACATAGGCTTATATATTTTATATAACATTTATTTTATAATATATAACACATATATAGCACATAATAATTCATCATTTCATATTGTTTCTGGTATTATAAAAGGTGATTATTCCATGGTAAAAGCAGGACACTGGGATTTTCTTCACATTTCTGAAACAATTAATACTTGACAATAAAAATTTTCTACTATTATTAATTTCTATACCCTGGTAATATAGTTGTAAGACACGGTAAGCGTATGTTCTAATACTCTTATTGAGACTAACAGTGATTTTTTTGTCATGACGTCTTCTATGACAAGAGATGTAGTGGCTTGGAAACAATTTTTTTTGGCCTCTAGGTCTGTGGCCTATGATAGGCTCTTCTCTCATCTGACATTTGTTTATGCCACTGAGTAAGGTCCACATCTTGTGGAAGAAAGTTTCCAGAATTTTCCTCCATTAATCTGTTTTTGTACACAGAAATGCATTAACTCTTTTTAAGTTTGGAGGAAGAACTGGGTGCTCCATGTTGGGTCATAATTAGTTACCACACTGGAAAAGCAAAGCTGGAGTTTTACAGATACTTCCTAAATCCATAATTAAAATGCTGTAGCTTCTGCTTTGATGGAGTTAATTGAGGACCAGTAGAGCTTCTAATCCAAATAGGCTTACAAACAAAGCCAACTCCAGTAGTGTAAATTCCCAGTTCCCAATGGTATTGTGTAAGAGGGCTTATGCTTCACCATCCCAGATTATTGTATACTATTTTTTTTTTGTAATCTTAGCCTGGCTAATAAGCAAAAAAGTCACTTTAATTTTCACCTTTATTAAGTGTGTTTATGATTACTTGTCCTCACTTATGAACCGTACGCTATGTTTTGCCCATTTTCTTTTCAGGTTTGGCTTATTGACTATAAATGTATTCTATGTATATTAAAAACATTAGTACTTAATTCCACAATTTGTTCCCTCCTTATTTAAAATTATGTCTTTCCTTTCAAATGTTGGATTTTGCTCTTATGAAATTATGTTTCTTCATTTATAAATTTCAGTATTTTATTGTAGCTTTATTGAGATATAATTTGCATACAGTCTCAGTGGATTTTTAGTATATCCACAGAGTCGGACAACCATTACCACCATCTAACTCCATAAGACTTTCATTACTCTGAAAGGAAACTATACTGCCTAGCACCCACTTCTCATTTCTTCTTCCTCTGAGCTCCTGGAATCATCAATCTCTTCTCTGCTTTATGATTTTTTTCTACCTTGGACAATTTATATAAATATAGACATAGCACCATTTGTCTGCCTTTATTCTTGTCTTATTTGGTTTTGGGAGTTAGAGTCTCACTCTATAGCCAAAACCATCCTTGAATCACCATTGTCTTCTTCTCCAGCGCTGAGATTATTTGCGTGAGCCAGCACATCTGTCTTCCATCTGGGTTACTTCACTAACTGTGCCTGCAAGACTCATTTATGTCACAAATTGTTCCTTTGGATTGTCAAATAATATTCAAGTATATAAATGTAGCAGTTGTTTATGCATTGAGCAACTGAAAGACATGTAAGTTGTTTATATGTCATATCTATTGTGGATAATGCTGCTTGGAAGCATCTTATATTGCTTTTTTTTTTTTGGTCATACTTCTCTGTAGGCTTAGATTTTCAAAACCCACTTTTAATAAGGGTTGTTAAATGCTTTCACCTCCCTTCTAGCCCACCACCCTCCAGAGGTAGTAGAAAGTAAAAGTTATTAGAGCAAAGAAAGATGTGAACCTGTTTAGAAATATTTCTTTGAAGCAGATCCAATCTGTGTTGTCAGGATATCAGCAGTTCAGTTCACACAGATCAGAAGTGGCAGTTTAATCCATTTGCAAACACCATTCAAGAATTAGCAACAGCAGGTGGATCCAGAAGACACCACAAGGCTCTGGCAATCACCTGAGTCCGAGGAAGCAGCAAGAAGCCACCTGAACGCCACCAGAAGTTGTTTGGTGGCATTTCTCTCTATTAATGACAAATGATGACCAGCAAAAAATGGTAAGGCAAACCAAAACTATATAGCATCAGTGAAGACCAGTGTCAGCAAAGTGCACCAATAACCAGCAAGGAAAGGTAAGATGTACCAATACAACCCAGCATCGTCCACTGTTGGGTTATAGCGATACCTTTTCCAAACCTCATGTGTTCTCTATCTGCTCTAGCAAAACATTACATGCCCCTTTTCCAGGCTGCTTCCAGAAAAACACCATGTGTCTGTTCTTAGCAAAACATTCTCCCTTGTGTCTGCTTCAGCCAAAACATCCTCTCATAAGACAGCTTCCAGAAAAATATCACATGACAGAACTGCGTCTGCAAAGAAACCAGAAATATCCACTTCCTTTTCTCTTTAGGTAAACATCTTGGAGAGGAATGACTGGGCCACATAGTAACTCAATATTTAACCTGTAGAATCAACACTGAGGATTACAAACCTATTTTCCAAAATGGTAGAACTACTCTAACCTCTACCAGTTTGGTAGTTTTAATGAGAATGGCTCCCATATGATCACATATTTGAATGCTTAGTCCTGGTTTGGGAAGAATTAGGAGATACGGCCCTGGAGGAAATGCTTCACTGAGGGTAAGCTTTGAGGTTTTAAATGTATAAGCAATTGCTCCTTAGTGCAATGTTTCTCTCCTTTTTTTCTTTTTCTGTCTCTCTGTCTCTATCTCTCTGTCTTTCTCTCTCTCACCTCTCTGCTTCATGCTTGTAGATCAGATGTAAGCTTTTAGCAGCTATGCCTGCTGTCATGTTCCCTGCCATAGTGGTCATGGACTCACCCTCTGAAATTGTAAGCCCTAGTTAACTGTTTCTTTTATAAGTTGCTTTGGTCATGGTGTCTTTTCACAGCAATAGAAAAGTAAGTAAGCCAACCAGCATTGGTGAAATTTCTAATTTGTCTACATGTCTTTAAAAAGTTTTAGCTATTATGGCGGATGTGCAATGGTATTCACTATGGTTTTGATTTATATTGTCCTGACTAATGATGTTGAATATCCTTTTATGTGCATTTTGAGCATCTGTGTATCTTTGAAGAAATCTATTTTCATGTCTTTTGTTGTTGTTGTTTTTTTGTTTTTTGTTTTTGTTTTTTTTCGAGACAGGGTTTCTCTGTGTAGCCCTGGCTGTCCTGGAACTCACTCTGTAGACCAGGCTGGCCTCGAACTCAGAAATCCACCTGCCTCTGCCTCCCAAGTGCTGGGATTAAAGGCGTGTGCCACCACTGCCTGGCCCTTGGTACTCTTTGAAGCAAATAAAAATTGAAATTAGATTTATCTTCATTTTCTTTCCTCACATGTGCCTCTGGTGTCATCTGTACAAAAAAACATTGTGTAACTGAAATTTACAAAGATCCACTGATATTTTTTCCTAACAATTCAGCATTTTTTGCTGTGACGCTTGCTCTAACAATGGTCTTTGAACCATTTCAAGGTCATCTTTCAATATGCTGTAAAGAGTACCAATTCGTTTTTTCATAAATGGAGATCCAGTTGTCCCAGCATCGTTTCTTATAAAGGTATTTATTCCCTTCTTGAATTATATTGGGATGCTTGTCAAAATCACGTGAGCATAACTTCATTCCTGGAGTCTTTATTCCATTGCTCTTTGTTATTCAAGGTCGGGGGTGGAGTGGGCGGATCTTGCTGTGTAACCTAAGCTTGCCCCAAACTCACAGCACTCCTAATTCTCTCCTGGTGCCCACCTAATCTATGACTGACTGTTCTTACACCAGCTCCACACTGTCTCATGCAGTACAATTTGTAGTAAATTTTAAAGTCAAACAAATATGAGGACTGTGATTTTTTGCTCTTATTCAATATTAGTTTAGCCCTAGTGGCTTCCTCAAATTTCCATATGAACTTAGAATTTGGTTGTTAATTTTTGTAAAAATGCATTTGGAATCTTGTTAGAAATTATACTGAATCCTTCACTAATTTGAAAGACTAATGTGAGGAGGGAGAGATGGTCCTGTGGTTAAGATCACTTCCCCTTCTTTAGGACAAGGGAGTTTGTTCACTTCCCAGCACCCATATCAGATAGTTTACAGCCACGTGTAACTGTAACTCCAGAGGCTCTCATCCCTTTTCTGGCCTCCACAGGCACCTGCACACATGTGAACACACCCGCTCCTAACTTACTAACTAACTAATTAATTAACTAACAATAAACAAAAGAATGACTACCATCTGATCAACATTATCTTCCAATCCATTCATGTCTTCCTTTTATTTAGTTTTTAAAAATGTTTTCAATCTTTTTCCTTTTAGGGATTTATTTTCATAAATTTATTCAAAAATAGTTATTTTTTTAAACCACAGTTTCAGTACTTTTAGTTTTTTTTTTTATCATCAAGCTGAGAAAGTATCTCCTTATCCTAAAACTAAAATAGAGTGTCTCTTTTATGTCTTAGTTATTATTGTTTGCATTAACAATTTCATCCATATGGGACTTATTTGACTATGATAAAACGAGAGAAGGAATTAGTTTTTCCATTTTATGCTCTTAGAAGACTGCCACATGAATTATGTTTTGCATATGAACATGTCATGTTCTGTATGTGCATTTGAGCACCACGATGCAACTGGAAGGTTTCAAACGATTTGTTAAAGGTGATACCTTTAGTTACTCCCAGAACAAACTTGTAGAGCAGGCCTTCATCTGCTCAGAGCTGCTTTATTCAGTTTTCTGGCCCTCGGTTGATGCTTGGTGTAGACAGGTCTCTTCTCTATGGTTCTTACACTGCTCACAGGGAATCAGTTAGTCATCTAGTTTATTGAATCACTTTGCTATATATCTTTTTAAAAAAATTACTTTATTCTTTTTTATTTATGTGAATACACTGTAGCTGTCTTCAGACACACAAGAAGAGGGCATCAGATTCCACTACAGATAGTTGTGAGCCACCATATAGTTTTTGGGAATTGAACTTAAGATCTCTTGAAAAGCACTCAGTGCTCTTAACTACTGAGCTATCTTCCCAACCCCACATTATATATCTTAATGTTGGTGTTTTTACCTTTTTGTGATCTCTGGGTTCAGGTAAGACATTTAATATCAAATGATAGTGGCGGCTATAGTAACTAGGTGTCACTTAAGCTTCCCATATGAACCGTCTCCTTCAGTCCACACCTGCATATCCACATACTGACTCAAATAACAAGGTCCCGTAATAGAAATAGGTAACGTTAGCATGGCAGATATTTTTTAATGCTTGTGTGTGTGTGTGTGTGTGTGCATTTGTACTGATATGCACATGCATGTGGAAGCTACAACCTGCAGGAATTGTTTTTCTCCTTTCACCATATGGTTCCCCGTGATTGAGCTTAGGTTACTGGGCTTGTCAATACCATTACCTGCTAAGACATTTTGATTCCCACAGCAAGACTTCTTAAATATGTGCAGTTTTATACAACTTACTAAGGATGCTGAAGAGTTCTTACTTGTGGTTTCTATCTATTGACATTTGCCATATTAAATATTAAAATAAAAACATTTAATGTCCACTTGTTATTTTCTTCAAAAGAACAATAATAAACTTACAATTTTTCACCAGAGCATTTTCAAATGAAAAAGAAGTGAACTGGGGACTGGAGAGATGGCCCAATAGTTAAGAGTGCTTGCTGTTCTTGTAAAGGATCAGAACTCACCTTCCAGAACCAACACGATGGCTCACAGCTTCCTGCAACTCCAGTTCCAGAGCATCTGACACCTGCTCAGATCACCACTAGCACTGCAGGTACACAATGCAAAGACACATGCACATGCAAACCACGATATGCATAAAATAAAAATAAATACACCTAAAAAAATAGCCAAAATTTCTGTAAGAGCAGCATTAATTTTCATTTTGGGAAGATGTGTGTTTAATGACTTGCTCTATTTATGACTTCAGGATTCCCATCTTTTATTCTACATTTAATTTGTGGTAATACATCACATTATGCACTCTCTAGAAAGAAATGTAGCATTCATGAAGGAATAAATATAAAGGGAAGATCTCTCTCTCTCTCTCTCTCTCTCTCTCTCTCTCTCTCTCTCTCTGATACTTTATTTACATTTCAAATGTTTTCCCCTTTCCAAGTCTCCCCTTTGGAAACCCACTATCCCATTGCCCCCCTGCCTCTATGAGAGTACTCCTCCACCCACCCACTCCTATCTTCCCTCCCTGGCATTCTCCAATACTGGGGCATCTAACACTCTCAGACCCAAGGGCCTTTCCTCCCACTGATGGCCAACAAGGCCCTCCTCTACCACATATGTAGCCAGCACCATGGGTCCCTCCATGTGTATTCTTTGGTTGGTGGTCCAGTGTCTGGGAGCTCCAGGGGGTCTGGCCAGTTGACACTGTTGCTCCCTCCATGGGGCTGCAAACTCCCTCAGCTCCTTCAGTCCATTCTCCAACTTCTCCATCCGGGACCCCACGCTAAGTCCAACGGTTGGCTGTGAGCATCCACCTCTGTATTTGCCTCTCTGGAGACAGCTTATCATGCTTCCATCAGCAAGCACTTCCCAGCATCCACAAGAACGTCAGGATTTGGTGGCTATATATGGGATGTATCCCCAGGTGGGGCAGTCTCTGGATGGCCTTTCCTTGAGTCTCAGTTCCACACTTTGTCTCGATATTTTCTCCTATGAGTATTTTGTTCACCCTTCTAAGAAACACTGAAGCATCCACATTTTGGTCTTCTTCTTAGGCTTCATATGGTCTGTGAATTGAATCTTGGGTGTTCCGATCTTTTGGGCTAATATCCACTTATCAGTGAGTACATACCGAGTTCATTCTTTTGTGACTGAGTTACCACATTCAGGATGATATTTTCAAGTTCCATCCATTTGCCTGCAAATTTCATGAAGTCATTGTTTTTAATAGCTGAGTAGTACTCCATTGTGTAAATGTACCACATTTCCTGTATCCATTCCTCTGTTGAGGGACATCTGGGTTGTTTCCAGCTTCTGGCTATTATAAATATGGCTGCTATGAACATAGTGGAGCATGTGTCTTTATTATATGTTGGAGCATCTTCTGGGTATATGCCCAGGAGTGGTATAGCTGGGTCCTCAGGTAGTACTATGTCCAATTTTCTCAGGAAGATCTTATGTTAATGTGATTATGAAAGTCTTATTGAGCCTTCTGGGCTTTCCTGGTGAACCGCTGGTGTACAGAACAGTTGCTGGGTTGACTGGTAGAGGAGCTGGATGTTTGGGTTCGAGTTTCTGCTTATTTTCCATCTTTAGCTCTCAGTTCTGGATTATGTCCACAGAAGCACAAAGAAATAGAAAACAGAGTCTTGGAAAATGTGTGCAGGTAGTCTCTAATAACCATGACTGACATCATTATCATCTCATTTCTGATTGAAGATGATGTTCTGCACTGAGAATTGAATTTTATTTTCACCTTTTAAAAACATTTCTTTTTATTATTACTTGTGTGTGTGTGTCTGTGTGTGTGTGCGAGAGAGAGAGAGAGAGAGAGAGAGAGAGAGAGAGAGAGAGAGAGGCCATCTTGTGTGACTTTGTTCTTGTCCTCCATCATGTGGTTCCCAGGGATTGAACTCAGGTCCTCAGGCTTGGCAGTGATGCTCTCACCTGCTGAGTCATCTTACAGGCTCCCAGGCTTCTTACACACCCGATTTTTTTTTAAAAAAAAATTTTTTTAAATTCATTTATTTTTATTTCTTATTTATTTTAAACTGCAGATTTTATTCCACTCCCTGTTCACCCTCTGATTGTTCCACATGCCATATGTCCTCCCTGCCCCCTATCTCCACAAGGATGTTCCCACTCCCTGCCCCCCACTCCCCACCCCACCAAACCTTTAAACTCCCTGGGACCTCCAGTCTCTTGAGAGTTAGGTGCATCTTCTCTGACTAAACCCAGACCCGGAAGTCCTCTGCTGTATATGTGTTGGGTTACATCACCTGATCACACACCCATTTTTAACTATGAAACATGGGGACTTTCTTAACCCTTAAAAACTCAGAATCCCTATTTGGCCAAAAATAATAGAAGTTTCCAAGAGAGATGCAGCAAGTATTGAATGAGGTAATCATGTAAAATAGTACAGTGTCTTCTAAGAGGCACAGGTTTGTGTCAGTATTGGTCAGATCCATCTTGGGTCCTCTGGATCTTGTCTGGAGTGTATGGTGTCTACAGCAATAGGGCCTTTCCTGAAACCTCTGGGTGGATGGAAGGAGGCCAAGGGCAACAGCAAAGGACAATGATTTGAGAGTCTTTTTGACAACCCTGACCAACATCTCAAAAGAGGCTTCTTATGCCTGGTGTTGGTGTTTTTGTCGGATAGTCTGTGACTTTATGGAGAAACATTGTCAGCTATTTAAACTATATATGTATATGGAATGGCTGTAGTTACATGTGCTCATGTTTGGGTCTTCGGTTTTGTTCCATTGGTTTACATGTGTGTCTGTGTGGCATCCCCACATTATGTTTTATTACTATGGCTCTGCAATATATCTTAAGATCCAGAATGGGAGTCCCTCCAGTATTATTCTTTTTGCTCAGGAGCCCTTTGGCTATTGGGGATCTTTTGTGCTTCTGTATAGATTTTAGGATAGTTTTTTCTATTTTTGAGAAGAATGAGGTAGGGGTTTTGATTGGGATTGCTTTGAATCTGTAAACAGATTTTCATGAAATGGTCTTTTTCACAATATTAATTATTAATTCAACTAATCTGTGAGTATGGAATATCTTTCCATTTTCTTTATTTTTTTTTCTTCAGAGGTTTAAGGTTTTCATTATAGAGGTCCTTCGCTTCCTTGCTTAGTTTATTCTTTTAGTTATTTTATTTTCTTTGAGGCTATTGTGAATGGAAGTATGTCCATGATATCTTTTTTTAGTTATACATTATTTGTATATAGAAAATCTATTCATTTTTGCATGTTGATTCTGTATTCTGCCATGGGTTAAATTTGTTAATCATTTCTAGAAGTTTCCTGGCAAAATTTTTGGGATTTCTTGTATATAATGTCATGTCATCAAATAGGGAGAGCATGACATTTTCTTTCCCTATTGTATCATTTTAATATGTCTCTCTTACCTTGTTACTCCAGCTAATGCTTTGAGCACATTATTGAAAAGGAGTAGGGGTGGTAGACATCCCTGTCTTACTCCTGACTTCAGTGATATCGCTTTAAGTTTTTCTTCATTTGGAATAATGTTAGCTGTGGACTTTTCATAGATAGCTTCTTATGGTTGGTGTTTTCTCTATTCCCACATTCTCTGGGGCTTTTATTATGATTGGATTTTGTCAAAGGCTCACTTTCTCTGTATCTATTGAGGTGATCATATGATTTTTGTCTTCATGTTAACTTATGTGGTTTATTACATTATTAGCTTTATCCCAGAGATGCAGGGATGGCTCAACATTTGCAAATCAATAGTGTAATAAACTACACAGTCTTTTTGATGTATGTCTGTGTTCTGTTTCCAAGTATTTTATTGAGCATCTATAAGTCTATGTTTGTCAGAGATCTTGGCTTGTAAAATTCTTTTTTATTTGTGTCTTTACCTGGTTTTGCTATCAGAATTATACTGGCTTCATAGAATGAGTTTGGACATTCTCTCTCTCTCTCTCTCTCTCTCTCTCTCTCTCTCTCTCTCTCTCTCTCTCTCTCATTGTTCAATAAACACTGACTATTGGTTTTTAAAACTCTGGTAAATCCTGCTGTGAATCCATCTGGCTCTGGACTTTTTTCTGTTATAAGGCTTTTCATTACTATTTCAATTTCCTCATTTGTTATGATCTGTTTGTGTCACTGATCTCTTTTTGGTTAATTTTTGCAATTTGGCCTCATGTAAAAAAGTCCTTTTAATTATTTTTGGTTTTTAAAGTATTACATAACAATATTCTGAATTTCTTTAGTATGTTTTGAAATGCTGTCATATAATGAATGATTTCTCATTGTGTTAATGTGAATTCTTTCTTTTGATTAGTTGGGGGAAGGGTCTGTCAGTCTTGTTTATCTTCTCAAAGAACCAACTCCTAGATTCAGTGGTTCTTGGCATTGGTTCTATTTCATTAATTTCTGCTCTGAGTTTTACTATGTCTTTCTATTGATTAGGTTTGAATTTGTTTTGTTCTAGTTTTTCCAACAATTTGAGTTGCATCATTAAGTCATTTATTTTTGTTTTTCTTATTTTTAAAAAAATATGTAGGCATTTAGAGCTGTAAGGTTTCCTCATAAGACTCCTTTCTATGTGTCCTGGAGGTTTTATTGTTTTTTCATTTAATTCCAGAAATCATGAAAATTCCTTTCTTGATTTCTTCATTATTGATCAATAAATCCTTAATGGATTTGTATATTTATTAGATATTATTTGTTGTTTACTTTATGTTTTATTGCATGTGTATATTTTAAGGTAGATTCATCGACTAAAGATTCAAATACACTTTCTTCTGTTTTACTTGAAATTCCTGTTGGACAGGATAGACACATTTGCTACTACCAGTGCAAGCTTAATTCAATGAAACTGCAAACACGGTGACGGCTTAGA